>CM051461.1:188223622-188823622 GCA_028095005.1 Rhynchospora pubera
CGGTACACAGCTTTGGCACTCCTCTGACTTCGCACGCGGGAGCGAAAGCTCTTCATTTGTCAAAGGATTGAAGAGAGAACACTCACGAGTTTCCCAATTATAAATGGGGATGTAATTGTATGTCGAACCCAAAATATATCTATGGTCAGGGTAAAAGTACTGGTCGACATTAACCGTGTATGTTTTATTAGTAAGTAGAGAGTAGAATCGGAGGTAACCTTTGTTGAATCCCCAGTGATCGTCCATGATCCAAGGCAGCTGCGGAGCAAGGTCGGAGGCCTGAACAGCATGTCGCCATCTCTTGCAAACTAAGCGAAAGCGCACGAAATCGGAGATGTCGGTGAGTTTACGGGAGATGAGACGAATCAAATCCGGATGGAGAAACGACCAATCAGGTTGCTCTGATCCATCTCTGTCTGAAATGGTTTTCTTCTTTGAGAAGAGAATTTGCCACAGTGACAGTGCCATAGATAGAGGAAGATGAGATCGGATTCAGAAGTGAGCGAGGAGAGGAAGAAAAGAAAAGAACAGTCAAATCTTATATTTGACTCACTGTGCAGTTTTGACTTTTGACTTTTGAGGAGCAATTAATTATTGGGCCAGATCCATATCCGAGAGATGGGTTGGGCTAAGCGCGCACAAGTTGGGCTATTTTATCCGAGAGATGGAGTCCAGCTTGTCACAACTGGAGAATAACTGGAGAATATGTTCACGATAAAACCCTAGTTTTCAGGCGCCATTGTTTCGGTTTCCCGCGCACACTCGTGACTCGGAAGTCGAAACCTTCTCGGTTCAATTTCAATTTCATTAATTTCAAATTATAATACTGATTCGCCTTCTCTCTCTCTCTCTCTCTCTTTCTCTCCGTCGCCTATTATTCGCCTCCGCCTCCAACCGCCGCCGTCTCCTCCAGTCCTCTCTCTCAGTCTCAGGCGCCATTTTGCTCCAATTGATCTGAATGGCGGGACAAACAGATCATAGCCTTTCCATTTTCTCAGCTGCTGAGGTACCTCCATCTTTTGATTATTTATTCCTTCTGTTTTTATTAAAAAAAAGTTGAGGTTTTTTTTTCTTTTCTTCTTTCTGTGTATAGGTGGAGTTTATTGCAGAGGATGAGATGATAGAAATCGTCCCCAATATCAGAAT
Organism: Rhynchospora pubera; assembly: GCA_028095005.1. Lineage (NCBI taxonomy): Eukaryota > Viridiplantae > Streptophyta > Magnoliopsida > Poales > Cyperaceae > Rhynchospora > Rhynchospora pubera. Next base: position 188,224,769 of record CM051461.1, read on the forward strand.
GGATGCATTGAATTTGCTCTGCGTAAGATTTTTTTCCTTTTTACTTGTCATTTTCTTTTCATATTTTAATAATAAACCAATTGGTGTAGGTTATCATAAAGGTCTGTTCTGAAATTCTATGTTTAACTTTATTGTACTTTGTTTTCTATTTAAGAGGGGTATTAAATTAAAGCTTCTGTTTGGTTATAAGATTTTTGGGCTCTTGATTCAACAAATTGAAGAAAAAAAAATAGGGAAAAGCTATTAATGCGAGGTTCAATGAATTGTAGTTACTGTAACTTATGATATCACCTTCTGTTTAATTCTTAAACTATCACCTCTGTTATAAAGAGAGCTCTTCCTTTCACATTCTTTAATATGAGTGCTGGTGAACTTTTTGCAGAACAAAGAGACAATTTTTCAGGGTTTTGCCATTACTTGGATCATTCTTTTATTTGGATAGATAGTGAAAATAGCATCTACCACACAGTATCTGATTTTGTACTTGTTACATGACTTGCAGGGTGATTTTGGGCCATTCCTACCTCAGATTCCATGTACAGTGCCTCTCTGGCTTGCTGTGGCTCTTAAAAAACGAGGCAAATGCTCTATTCGCACACCAGATTGGATGTCAGTTGGTGAGTGATTTTATACTTCTATTGTGATAATATTATTTGCCTACTCCAACTTGCTTGGGACAAAAGGCTTAGTTGTTGTTGTTGTTGATTGTGATAATATTATTTCTGGCTCTGGGTGTTGAAGTTAATACTGGTAATTTTTTTTTTTGAATGCATTAGTTGAAGGGATCTCAACCAATCAATTTTCTGAACATTGTTGCATAGAATAGTGATATTTTTTTTTCTGTATTATTGTCTTTTTGTGGAACAAAGCCAAATATAAAATTGTGTATTATATTTATTTGTCATGCTTCATGTAATCTAATAGAATATTTTTTTTAAAATTATAATTTTGAGGTCTTTTTGTCTTTGTAATGTAAAAAAGACCTAGCAGTGTTGGTATCTGTAAATATTCATGTTATAGTGTTTGGATGCTCAAGAATAAGGAATCGGAATCGGATAAGAATAAGCTCAACACAAGAATAAGGAATTTTGGCCCTTATCCATATTCTAACAAAACCATGGAATTAGAATAAGAAATTTAGACAAGCACGCATCCCAAAAACCTTATTCTTATTCCTTATTCAACCCCTCATCCAAACACATTTGCATGAAGAGGATAAGTGTTAATGCCTCTTGATCTTTCTAATTCTGAGTTTTCTGCTTTTGTTAATTATAGAGAAGTTGACACAAGTATTAGAAGCAGAAAGAGAATCTCCTAGAGAATTCCAACCACTGCCGTTTCACTATGTGGAGATTTCACGCCTCTTACTTGACCAGTAAGATGTTGAGAAAATTAATTCGGTTTTTGGAAACTTCAAACTTCACTTCAGTTTCTCGCAATATTTCCAATAAAATGTCCAACACATTTTTTTTATGCATAATTAGTACTGCACATTTTGTGGTCTATCTGGAACTAATGTTCAGTGACAAAAGAAAGATTAAATTGTGCAAAAGGCCAGGCTGTTCCCAGAAACTAGAAAAAATTTGTCCAATACTTCTGCAGTAATAACTACAAATCTGGTGATAAGTGTCAATTTGTTTGATTTAGGTAGGAAGTACCTTGATTGGAAGTGCAGGAAAAATGTTAGTGTTGGATAAGATATACTCGCAAAGTTGGATAAGACACTTCGTTTAACTTCTCCATTGCATTATTACTCGATTTATTATAGTGTGTAGAAACACAAAAAATGTCATTGGTCATCTCTGCTTAAAAAAAAGAGCCACATCTGCTGAATTTTGCACAAGACACTAAATACTGTTCCTTCAATTGCATAGTATAAGTCCTAACTTAATATGTTTTGAATAAAATTTCAGTGCACATGATGATATACCTGAGGTGTACATGGTGAGCCATACTTCATACTTGGATAACTGTGACTTTAATTAAATTGTGCATGATGTTTTCTAACTGTGTGAAATGGTCTAGGTGAGATCATTAATTGAAGATATTAGAAATGTGAGGTTTCATAAGGTGGAATCTGGTTTGGAAACAATTTCTGGCCGCACTCATGCTGTGAAGGTACTGTACTACTGTCCTTTTGTTTTTTAGTTAAAATTTTGATTGTTTTCTTTCAAAATGTAGGGAAAACATTTTTTTCATTCTGTAACAATTGAGGAAATTAATGTATTTGCAAGTTGGACCCTGCTTTTTACATTTGTTCAACTGAGACTCAGAATATTTTGGACATAAATTTAGATAGCATTCTACCAATACTCAAAGAGAGTATATAAAAACTTATTTCTTGGCAACTTCTAGTATAACCCCCCAAAAAAATCTGTGTTTTCCATGCCAAAATTATTAATTGAGATTTCATATTTACATTTTCAATATCTGGTGTCTTGGTTGATATCATATGAGAAGGTGGGGGACTACTTGTCTTTTTGAACAGCATCCTCAGTTTCAGCAGTTAACCCAAAAAGGCTTTGGTTATTCCTTGTAGAGACAGTAAACTTTGGGGCTTGGTTTGCTGAAAACATTACATTTTCAATATCTGGTATCTTGGTTGATATCATACGAGAAGGTGGGTGTCTACTTGTCAATTTTTGAACAGCAACCTCAGTTTCAGCAGTTAGACCCAAAAAGGCTTTGGATATTCCTTGCAAGAGTAAACTTTGGGGCTTGGTTTGCTGAAAACACCTTACAATTACTTGTACCATTATTTTGACTTTCCCTTTTGGCAGTTGAAAAATCTCTCAGCTATGGAGGTAAATGTAGTGAGGCCTTTCATGGCGCGTGTCTTGCAAGCTTTCTACAAGCATGACAGTCCGGAGATGGTGCAACAAGCAGATACTTCAGCAAGTAAAAGGCCTCAAGTTGTTGACCGGGGCCCGCGGGTAAGTCTTTCATGTGTTACTTGTTAGTTTTTTGTCTGTTTGATTAAGCATTCGGAAATGGCCCGCATCAATAGTTAATAGTTAAGGAAACAAGATTGATACATCAATCTTATTCTGAAACCTAAAAGCATGATACAAAAGGGGGAAAAAAGAGTTGAAATTCTACTGACTTGGCAAAATTTTCCCCTTTTCAGAGAGATTTAAGACCGAGGTAGCAAATTAAGGAACACCTCCGTGCTTCTTTTATATCAGATAGTCTGAGCACTATTTTATTCTATTTTTATATTTTCATGTATGATTACCTTGTTAGCCTGGCCGCTGTAATTATTTTTTATTTTTCTGTCACTGAACGATGCATTAGAGTCTAGAGATAAAATTCTTTTCCCCCTCCCTAAATGATTTGTAGTTGGATTTCCGTTGGGTTCCTAATATGAAGCTAAGACATCAAGTTTCATCACGGTACATGATGTGATGGGGCTTTACACCTAGTTTTTTGACCTCCCAATGGTTTAAAGCAGCTAGGTCATAAAAAAAACCCAGTAATTATAAATGCCATCGGTAAATATACCATCCCAGCCATCGCGAAATACAAAGTGAACATATACAGTAAATAAGGTGAACATAGACGATCTAAGTAAACACTTACAAACAAATAAGTGTTGTCATCACTTGTTCAGAAGTTTACATGCATATTCAACTAATTTTCATTGAACTTATTTGTTTGTATGTGTTCACTTAGATCGTTTATATGTTCACTTTGTTTGCTATATATGTTCACTTTGTATTTCGCGATGGCTGGGATGGCAAAACTGCAGATTGCAATAATCAATTTCCAAAAAAAACTACTTTTTACAGTCTTTATTTCAATAATAAAATGAAAAAATGTTGATGGTAATCAGTTGATGGCATAGGATCTTTGGAACAACCCAATTTTGTACCTTTGCCTGTTGATCAAGAATTAGAAGAATTAGTGGTTATATAGAAGCTTAAATAAATGTTCTAATGGGTGAGTCTGTTACCATTGGAATCTGAAATTGTCCTTAGATTCTCTCGCTGCGAAAGTTCGATTTTAAGTATTCTCAGCATTTCATATTCAACAAGATACTCTAGGAATTAAAATAATGAAGTTTGATGTAAGTTTTGCTGTTCATCAAACAAGTTGAAAATTATAATGTTTCATGATTTTTTTATGGACTATTAAATGACACTCAATAACACTCAATATATATGAAATTTGAATGTCAAATGACGCAATCAATCTATCAATTCACAACGTCTAAAATAGTTATTTATTTATTTTTATATTGATTTTTTAAAATATTATTAGGTTATCAATCCTCAATGAATCTTATAATTTATATAAATACTCTAGTTACGCTCGCTGATTGTAACATGCGATAACAGTTTATCTTTTTATTCTATGCGTTACTTGCATCTGGCACGGCATGTTTTGAATGATCGATCATAGAAAATGCAGAGAACACCTGATCTTAACATGGGTTTTCCGTTTTGACCTCTGTTTGCTCATTCGTTGCGAATAGCACACTTAATTCAATTTATTTAGCGAGCCGCTTATAACAGTATAAAGAGCACACATGAAGTCTATTATCAGGTACGATGTATATAATATTCAATTACGAGAAATTTTTGCATGCATAAGCATAATACATTAATTTAGAAGGGAGACACTTATTATTTCAAGAGAAATAAAATATATCATAACTTTTGAATGTGGAATAATTTTTATATTTTTCTTGGACTGCCATACATTATTATTAGTTCGTTTCCAACAAATTATTGCAAAAAGCAACCTATTTCTTTTCTTAACTAGACCTTGCCGATATGAATCCGCCTCTAAATTTTATAATTGATGATTATATACATAACAAACTATTAAAAGGATAATATTGTTTGATATATTGGAGAAAATTGAGAGTGGAAAAAATTTTCATGATTGTTGAAAATTAATAAAATCGGATACCTAGATTCCATATATATTAAAAATACATTTCGCTGCAAATTTAGACTCGGGTTATCATGTGGAATTCCAAAACTCTAATGGCCAGAATATTTGAGACAAAAGATCAAGAAAATTCCTCCAAATTTAAACATGTGCCGTTGCTTTGTCAAAATTTGATCAAAAGAAAAAAGATGAGGCCAAACATGCAAGAAAAATATAAAATAATCGGTAAAAAAACCATCAAGAAAAATATAAAATAATTGGTAACAAAAACCATCAGTCATATTCCTATGGAGATCTGTTTTGTCAAAATTTGATCAGAGAAGAAACGAAAAAAAATAAAGCCAAAACATGTAAAAAAATATAAAATAATCAGTAACATATGATTTGACAAATATTGTATGTATTTGTAATTTTACTTGACTTTGGTTAATATTTGAAATTAAATTTAGTGGAGTAACGTCTGTTTTAAATTATTTACTTGTTGATCTTATATGTAATTAAACTATTAAAAATATCATTATATATAAACAACGTCATTAAAAAAACGTCATTAAAAAAATGATATTGAATGTCCCATCAACATAAAAAGATATCATGGAGGTTATGAATTTCATTAGTACGTCATTTCACTAATGTCACTGACATAAGGTCGTTATGTTTTATTGGAATAACATCTAATTTAATCTACTTATTTTGGGTAGACTAAAATTAGCCACGATTGACGGATGAACCCGTCAGCCACGATTATATCTCAGCTTTTGAGGTTCTAATGATTAATCCGTACCGTTCAATGTGTTCTACACACTGAAATCTTATTGGAGACCAAATTTTATATTTTTCTGATTTTTTTTACTATTTTTTTGAGAGTTTTAAAAATCATTCTTATTGAAGGGTCCATAATTATTTAGATTAAGAATTTTGTAAAATACCAAAAAATACTAAAAATTTCCGAAAATATAAAATTTGGTCTCCAACGATATTTCAATATGGAGAATACATTGAACGGTTTAGATCAATTATTATAATCTCGAAAATTGAGATTTCATCGTAGCTGACGATTCCATCCGTCAATCGCGACTGATTTTAGTCTACCACACTTATTTTTGCTATTTCATATAACTTATGAGAACATGTTCAGAAATGACATTTGAGGTAGTCGTCACGCATAGCATAATAAAGACACCGTATATAAAGCCCCTTTCTATGCTTACTCCCGAAAATGAGGCCCATGAGTTTTGGGCAGGAAATATGTTTTGAAAATGAAGGGGAAAAAAGTTAAATATCACTAATGCAATTTAAAAATAATAAATTATACAAAGACAACACCAAAAGATAAAATCATGATAATATGGCAATTTACATTATTTATTACCATATAGAGATTGGGTGATGATTGCTGAGGTAGTGAGAAACGCTGACCTCTAAACGTTTTTTCTGATGAGTTGATCTTATTAGAGAGGTATGGTCCAATATTTTGACATCAAATTCCTCCATTTTTTTGACCCATGGTACTTGAATTGAATCCGTCTCCGCAAGCCTTAGTTGACTCTGATTTCCACTAAATTTGATAAAAATAACGGTTCAGGCTGTTTGAAGCTAGCTCTCCGCTGATTAAAATTTATTGATCCCCGGTTCTGAACTTCTGATTATAAACATCTAGTAAGTATAAAACACATTAGATGGGCTGGACTTAGTTTAGGCCCAAAATTGTTATTGTGGCCGGCCTTTAGTAAAAAGTAAAAGCTGGTTTTGTTCTGGACGCTTTCGGATTTTACGACTTACGAGTTGCGATCATGATTTCTCTCGTTTCCTTTTTTTTTTTTTTTTTTTTTTTGTTACCCGGCAATTGTTAGTTTCTCATTGTACATTCCTATATACAAAAATAAATCTCTTTACAGTTTTAGTAAAAATACAAAATGGAAACAATAAAGAATTCTAGATAATGGAGTCTCACCCAACAAAGGGGAAAGGTTGTGTAGTTCAACAATTTGAAACAACCATCTCATCAGTCTTACCTTTAAATGGTTCCCATTCTAATTTACTTGATTGCATTATTATTGGTTAGTTGCACCTTATTTGTCATTTATCTAGTCTTTTGTGAATGGAATATTCTGAAATTAATGTGGGGCTTATCATCAGAGTGGTCCTTCTCTGACACCACAAAAAGATAGAAATTGTCAAGATAACATGGATACAAGATCTAAAGCATGATGTGGATGCTTTAGGTATTTGTCTAATAAGTAATATAATATCTCCTTGAGATATATATGGTTTCAGCTGAACTTAATAAATGGACTGCCTAAATAAATTAGTGCGGTCCTTTTTTTAAGTAATTATTATTGTATTTATTTTTTGTATAGTACATTAAAATTATTTCTGTAAGTTTGCAAAACATTTTATTTATTTGAGTATATTATTTTTGACTTAGGTAGAATTTTGACTGTGATAAGTATTTATTTATGATGTCATTACCAGCCGTCTATCTTCAATTGTTAAGTTGGTTATGACTAGTGTGAGAGTCATGATGTACATTCTTCTCTTCTGTTATTGGAAAGACTTATTTGTGTTGTGACCAGAACATGTTTAAAAAGCCTACCACTATAAATGAGCTATATGGGGAACACTATACATATGTTTACTGAGTGTTTTGATAAGTAATGGCACCTACTCTTCCATAATCTGATTTTCAATTACAAAGAGAGTGATGAAATAACATGAAATTGTTGTATCCACTAATTAAGACACTAGTGTTGTATGAGACCCTTCCATTACACATGAGTTCCATTGGACAAATCATATTTAACATCCATTAACCTCCATGTCAGTGTCTAACTTGCAGATCCCAAGCACAGATTCTTATTTTTTTTTTTGCTTCCACAGTTATTAAACCTACAGCTGTATTAATTAGTTGTACTTTTCTATTTTCATAGATAATTAATGTAACTGAGAAAGTAAAAACAAATTAGAAGATGATATGATGGAATGCATCATTTAATTGGCATGATACATGCACGAACCATCTATTATTATGTAAATTTAACAAAAAAAAGTATAAAAAAAATGATAATAAGAGTAATAATACTAGCTAGTAAAATATATAAAATAAAAATATTAATGATGATGATGACGACGATTATAATAATGATGATGATGATGATAATAAAATAATAATAATAATAATAATAATAATATATTATTATTATTATTATTATATTGATGATGATGGTGATGGTGAGCACACTTATCAACTGTTAAGTGGATAAATTAGATTTTGTTTCCCAACATTATTATCACGATCCGGCTCAAATGCTTACATCCAATAAAAAAGAAAAAAAATTACAGTGATATTCAAAAGTCAAAACCCAACTACTAAGGGCAGTTCACATCTTGTATGACGGATCCTCTCTAGTGATGTCTTTTAGTAAGGGCCGTCCGATTTAATCTCAACGTGTAGATTTTTACGGACAACACGAATTTCGACATACTTAGTATTAATCACAAGACATTCATTATTGATCAGACAGATACAAATTAAAAACATCCAGTGGATGCCCATCCAGAAAATCTCGTTCTCACATCCCAACGTTGCTTCTAGCATACCCCTTCCCTTCTCTCTCGTCTCCAATTAAAAATTTACCTCCACGGCTTCATTTAATTTTTTAGTTTTTTAAAAGTGAATTATACATTTTAGTTTTATTTTGGTTAAATTAATTGTTTCTTTTATTTTGTTCGTTAGTGATCTTATTATTCTTTATAGGCTCCGTTTGGATGGTGTGAGAATAAGAAAAATAAGAGAAGAAATAGGGAAGAAGTATTGGGAAGTGTGTAACTTTGTGAAGAGTTTAGATTGTTTATAATAAATTTATTTCTTTATTCTTTTATTTTCTAATTCCTATGGCTCATCCAAACGGAGCAATATAGGTGGAGTTCGTTGTTATGTGCAAAATTATATTAATGACAGTGGTTAAAATACAACCAAATCTTGTTTGGATGGAGCGCACTCCCATTTATAAAATTTTACAGTTAATGATGGTGAGTGAAATGAGAGGACATCTCGAGAAATGATACTATATTATAATAATTTTGTACAAAAGAATTGAACTATATTGATGGTAATTAATTTGTAAATTTGATTGATAGTAATCAGTATCCTTTGTTTAATGATTACTTAGACAGTCTCAGAATATCATTCATAATCAGTATTAGAATGAGTTACATTAAAGAATGCGAAGTCGGATCCAAATTGGACCCGGGACCTATTGAAAACACGGTATTCACATGTATGCAAGTCTAAGAAACAAAATATCTTTCCATGACAATGACATATATAGTGCATCTTTCGCTTTTCTATATTTCAATTGGCAAGTTTAAAGTCATATTTAATCTGATATACAGTGTTTTTAAGTTGGCACCTAGAGCCGTAGCCCCTAGTGATGACTCCGTTTCAATTTCCTTTACTTTGTTTATTAATTACTGTGTATGTTTCTTAATAAACAGTTTAAAACTTTTAAATGAGAAAGACGCGCATATATTAATTCCTACCATTTTACTTGGATTTTATTGGTCAAGGTTGGTTCATCTTCCCTTCCCTACCTTTTGTATTATTTTTTTGACAAGCTAGGTAGCGACTGCATTTTGTATTATTGCCTGGAGAATGAGAGAAAGTGAGAAACATTCTGTCACCTGCCGACAATTATATACTACTACTACCACAACAGTAATAATAATAATAATAATTTCAATGGCTCCGTTTGGATAGGCGTGGGAAGAAGGAAAGAAGGGAAGAAGCATTGAAATGTGTGTAACTTTGTGAAGAGTTTGGATTGTTTATAATTTTTTTTCTTCCCTTTTTCCTTCTTCCTACTTCTTCTCAACGCATCCAAACGGAGGCAAAAGTAATTTGATGAAATTTGAAGTTCATAATACATTTATATACTTTCAAAATATGTCATTTTTTAAAATTTATGTAGATATACTAAATATTAATTTGCTTTTATCCGTTAATAGTCTTGTCACAGTCTCATGGTAGATGTGAATTGATCTGTAAATATAATTGATAATTGGGTTTAAATCTAACAATTTTTACATTTATTTAAATCTGTTCAATTTGCAAAGAATTACCCTGATATTTGAAAGATAGAGCAGTACTATATACATATATATATGGTTCCTAAATATCTAGGGAAGTCTGATATTCTCTAGGATTCACATGATAATATCTAAAAAGTAGATCTGTATTTAGACTAAGTAGATCTTAAACTTTATATAGAGTAAAACACCAATATAGTACAAGGTGCCCTATCTATTAATACTGTACACATAGGTCTCGGTGGACCAAAAATTTGTCCATGAAAAATACACGTTAGCACTGTACAAATAGATCTAGGTGGACCAAAAATTTGTCCATTGAAAAAATACACTTGGCAGTATACTATTAGAGTACCAGTTGAATACCTGGCGATTTCCAACTGGATATATATGCTGACCAGAAGCAGTACCTAATTTGTTACTAGCGTCAGAGAAATTTAATTAGTGCTTAGGGTCTAGTGAAATTCCCTATAAGCCTATTATATTAGTGCTTAGGGTCTAGTGATGCAGTATTGCAGTGTGAGAACTGAGAAATCAGATTCCTATATATAATTATTTTAATATATATTTTTCATCACTCTAGTGTCACAACAATCGGATAGAACAGCACACGTGGCATAGTATATCCCTTCCATTTTACGGTTATTTCATTGGTCATGGTTAAGGTATATCTACCTTTAGCCTCTTAAGTAGTGCCTAATGTCAATCAATTGATAAGAGAGACCATTTTCAATTTGTTGAGTTGGGTTACAAACATTTTATGGCTCCTTTTCCCACGTTATAACGTGTTGATTTGCCAAATAATTATGTGATTTTATGGTCCCTTTTCCCATGTTATGTAATTATAATTTGCTAATTGATTGTGTATCTTCAATTAACCTCTCATATTAGGGCCTAAGGTCTAGGCGATGGACAGTATCACTTATTTATTATATCCTCTCAAAACAATATAATAAACTAGTATAGACTGTATAGTACATTTCTTATTTATTTATTTAATTTATTTTTGGTCCCCACGTAGTAGAGTGTCAGAACACCTCCCACTTAAAATGAAGCTAATTGGGCAGATTATTTTGTAATCACCTATTAAACTTTTAAATTGGTGCATAGGGTCTAGGTGACAGCATGGACTTCTTTTTCTTTGTATGTACAAAATAATATCCTTTATTTATTTATTTTCATGCAGTGTACGTGACTTCCATTAATTGGGCAATTCATTATTTACATGTCTATTGAACTCACTAGTGCTTAAGATCTCTATGGCTGCATGACCATTCCATTTGTTAATTAATAAATTGTTTTCTCCCTTCTAGAATATTGAAGGATAAAATTTGCGAAAATTAGTTTGTATAATGACTTTTGAAGTTTTATTTTCTTTTTATTTTCTGTAGGGAGCTAAGCTGGACCAATATGCTTAAAGCCTAAACCAAAAATTTTACTGTTATGCTAAACAAACTTCAACTATTTCAGGCTCCTTTTAAAATCACTTTCTTTTAACGCTGGATTTTGTTTCATCTTATTGGAATTTATGTTATTAGACCCAACTCATTTCCGAGAAATCAAATTCTAATAAAATGAAAATCCTGCGTGAAAATCATTTTGATCAAAGCCTTAATGGTTTCTCAACTAAAAAAAAAAGGAAAAAAAATAAAAGAAAGCATATGAGCTGCTGAAGTGTATGATAACATAGATAATTGGTAATTAGTTAATGGTGAGATTAATTAAATTTTAATTATTGTTGTTAAACCCTTGTCGTTTATAATGTAGTGACTCAAACATGTTGAGTCGCGTGCACCTCAAGCTCTGATGATTGTCAGTTAATTTGATAAATATGAACCTCAAAGCTAGGGGATAGCAATTGGCTATTAGTAGTTGTGTTTGAGTCGCGATAATTATATATTATATTGTTGAAATTCAGAAATTATGGCTTGAAACTCATTGTTGATATTACACAATTCATAGGATATTTACTTTTGAGCTAAGAGAATTTGTATAGTTAATTTTAACAAGTTCCAAAAATACTTTCGATTAGATGCTTTTATTCTATGTTCAATCATATCAAGAATTTACATGGTCAACGTCCAATATAATAATTATTAACAATTTTCTAGATAGTCACTATCTAGGATATCTAAAAAAATAATTAATTGACAATTTAATTGTTTTATCTTGACTGACTTCTACAGTATGAAAACAATTGAAAGTACATACATCAACCTTGAGTCCTTGACTATCTCAAATATAACTAAGGGTGCGTTTGGATGAGAGAAGAAGAAGAGAAAGAAGGAAGATAGGAAGAAAAAAAATTATAAACAATTCAAACTCTTCACAAAGTTACACACTTCCCAATACTTCTTCTCACTTCTTCCCTTCTTCCCTTCTTCTCACACCTATCCAAACGCACCCTAAGAGAATAATATTATAACGAAAAAAAAAACCCACTATTTACAGGCGGCTGCACTGGTTTAAAAAATAAATAAATAAAATAAATAAAGTTAAGAAGAAAGAAAATAAAAAGAGGGATCGGTTGGGATCTGTTTTTCTCAAGCTAAATTTTGTGTGGCTTATCAGAATGTATGATCAAAACCAGACTTAATAAACCCAAAAGGCATATATATATTTGACAAAGGTACAATCAAGCACAAAGTTTGGAGACTTCAGGTGTTGTTCAAATGAAAAGGTAGATTGTTAAAAGTTTTAACTATGTTAGTTACGTGCATAACTACTTGCATTCATGTAGGAGTATATATATCAGGGAACTGGAAACAAACAAGTACAGAGTGCCTAGTGGTGGTAGAATATTGAACAGGATATTCCTCCAATCCTTTCACACAAATTAAATTTTATTAATTCCCAGGATTCTTTCAAAATGAGGTCAAAATAAAAATGCACATGTTAGGCGTTTTATTGGTCCAATTGTTGGAGCCTAAGTTGTGATCATAATTTTGACTTTTGTGCTTGTTATTTCATAATTAATTAATTAATTGAGCTCCCATTACTGTGCTCTAATCCTGATTAGTTTATCTGGAGAAAAATTATTATTGTTTATTCTTTTTCCTCCCTCTTTGTTAATTTGGAAACAGTGGCATCCGAGAAGTGACTTTACTTAATTTACCCTGCACTTTTTGGTACCTTAAAAACTTTTTACTAGTGCGAATCTCGTGCTTTGCGATTCATTAACAATTTTATTTTTTTTTAATTCAGAATTATAGCGCTATATTCAGTTATTTATTGAGTTTGTTATTTTTTTGTTGATTTTGGATATGGTATAGTCGCATATTATATATACAAGGAGATCAAATTATACAAAAAAAAAATCTTACACTTTGTTTATTTACACAGGGGAGTTACAAATTTTTGAACTCCCATCTTTTTTTTTTTTTTAAGAGTAATATAGAAGAGAAAGGACGCTAGAAACGAAAGTATATAAAATTCACCTAATAAAAAAAAAAGTCATTGTGCATATTTTTCTCCTGAACTCTGTTTTCACGATCTATTATATTTCTGAAAATATTCAGCAGTTCATGAATTGAACATAATTAATTTGTGATCTAGTTTCAATTATCTATGTATCGGTCAGTCAATTACATCGTTAAGCAATAGGAAAATAAAAAAAAATAGCAAAAAATAAAGGATATTTGAAAAGAATATGGGGTAGCAAACAATTTTATATGCAGATGACCATCAAACGACTGCAATAAATCAGACGGGAAATAAACGGCTCAGATCGAAGAACTATTCCTACCACTGTTCTAACCAGTGTTTTGAAAACCGTACCGGATACCGGAAATTTCCGGTAATACCGGAAACCGGAATGGTGACCGAAACGGCGGTATCCGGTACCGGAAAATTTCGGAAAATACCAGAAAATACCGGATTTCGATCCTCTGGCCGGTAAGGGTGCCGGTATTTTAAAGACACTGGTTCTAACCACAGTGCAGGCCGACATTCCTCCATCTTTATATGTTTCTAATGACTAGCAGCAGTGCCCGCTCAATGTGCGGGCAATTTTTATATTTGCATGAAAGTTTTATAAAAACCAATATAACTTAAAAATAAATCATTGATCCTGAAACTGAACAAGACATTTAAGTTTTATTAAAAAAAAATCATAGTCAATTCATCAAAATCCAAATAAACACTTGATTTCTTCAATACTGACATAGTTTCACAGAATAAGATCTTCATGTACAATCTCAAACGAACATCACAAGACAAGTAAAGACAATTAGTTTATATATATAAATAGCAGCAATGCCCACTCCACGTGTGGGCATATTCTCTAAAAATTCTCAAGTCGCGAGCCAAGTCTTATAGAAAAGAAAAAATTATCACGGTGATATAATTCTGAAAATTATTAAACAGATCAAAACATAAAAATAAAATGAAATATATGAAAAAGAAAGCATCGCTGGCCAGCAACTATTTAGTTGCCATTATCAACCTTTTGATCGCATTACTAAGGACCTCAACTGAAGAAAAAAGAAGTACAACATAACAAACAGAAACAATGAAATATATTTTTTTAAATTATCAAATATGAAATATTTCAAGAAATTTGCTGCAAAAATTGAGCTGAGATGATTATTTTTTTTACTATTGTACAGAGATGAAAATGTTACAGAAGATGCATTGGTTGATGTTTATTATTTACTTCTACAAGCGTTCAATTTTCTTTTTTATTTTATCAGCACACCAATTACGTAGCTCTTGAAAAAAATTTTGAAATATGCATTGGCCAAGAGAATCTAGTCTCCACATATCTCAATTAAATGGCCAGGAAGAACCATAGGAAATTTAGATGATAATTTGTAAAAACTATTTTTGATTCTACAATAAAATTGGTGATATGTTTCATCATTATATTCAAAAAAAAAAGAAAACAACCCAGGAAATGGAACTGAAACAAATAGAACAAAAGACACATATATGCTTCACAAGTTCACATTAAATTCTCACAAGTTACATTAAATGATAGAATTTATAAAGTAATAATGGAAGAAATTTAAATTCTCCAGTAACACTCATTTAGACCATCATAAATGCTGATCCAGTAACTCTGGAAGGATGACGAACAACATAGACCTGTACTGGCAGTAATAAGGCATTCAAACTGAAGTCAGAAAATAACCTTTCTAATTTGCAGTATTAAGTATATCACCCAATTAAAACAGACTAAACTGTAATTTATATTGGTTAAATCTGCTTCGTATCCAATTAATCTAATAGTTGCAAACTATTATTTAAAGTGCCAAAGAAATATATTTGTTAGACCTGACTATGGTAATATGTGAGTCAGGTATGTTACTATTATTGAACCAGCTATCAGGGATAGAGAGACATAATTTCGCAATAAGGGCTCAAAAGAGGCAAAATCAGATTGGGTGATGCTTGATTGCGTAGTTACATGATGAACTATATACTTAGTTTGATACTGAAATGAAGTTTTGTTGCATGTTTTCCTACTGTGTAAATACAAATTAAATCATCTAGAGTAAAATTAGTCTTTCCCTCACATGACATATGATATAAGCCTTTAATTAAAAATTAGTTCGGCTTGATGTTACAATGAGGAGTTGAAATAGCCATTTTAACCCAGGCTGGTCTCAAATAACCAAGAAATGAGGAATGGTGTATTATAGAGCATGAGGATCAAGTATTCATTTCAACCATGCTATCAACAATCGACCAAATAAGAAATTGCATAGTGCAAATAACCCCTCAATGACCAATTGTTCACTTTTCACTTTTAACCCACATTGTCTATGCATACCAAGCATGGAGCCAATGAGAGCACAAATGGGCTTCCAAGGGTAAAATGGTCATTCACTTTTTTTCCTTTGAATTAGAGTGATTGTTCCTTCAGATATTCCCTAAAAACAACATCATAAGGAGAATAGCTTCATTTAACACCATTGATCCAGGACGAACTATTAATTTTTAACCTTAACCAGTGTAACTTATATACGGAGAAAAGAGTTAATTAATTACAATTTACAACAAATTAATAACATTTTTAACAGAAAAAATAATCGTCAAAACAAAATACCTGAATTAAATAGGCAAGCTCGCACAATGCATCAAGACCACCACATGATGAACTATATATATGTTACCTTTTTTTTTAAGACCCCTCGTGCCAAATTCATCCCCATGTATGCCTTGGCTCTTATCAAGCTTCTCCTCTAAAAAAACTCAAAATAGTGAACAGAATCAAAGAATTATGACGCAGTAAGAATAAAAAAAACTATAACAATTCTCCCAATAGTTGGTATTGTTTGCACCTAGAAAGGGTCATAAAAATATTACGTTTTACTCTTTTGTCCCAAAATACCATCTTATGTAAAGAAATAGAGAACTCTTCACTTGAAGCTTTACCAACTTCTTTTGAAAAAAGTTAGATAAAAGTAAGTAGCATGTGCACACATATATATAAATTCATAGGATCTGTTTTGACTTGAGGCATAGACTTTTGAATCAAACCGGTGAAACCATATATATATATACAATATTAAAGCAGCAATAAATTAGGATTCAATAAAATCTACAAAGAAATATTGGGTCATATACCAGCAACCAATTAGCCAGAACAAGGAATTTTATATTTTTAAGCCCTGATATTTGCATACTTTCAACCTTTCCTGCATGCAACCAAAAAAATGACCAAAGTAATACATCAAGTCTAGATGTATTCATGTATAGGCCTTATCTAGGTAGGCAGGTAGTTTCTTTTTACTCTTTTTCAAGTTTAAGTACTGTGTATAAAGTAAATACATGCAGAGATACACAAATAAATAGTATAAAGTACATATGCTGGACAATAGTAGAACACAAGAATAGTAAGAGAAGATTAACAAAGGAGATAAGCAAACAGTACCACTTAACTAATCAAAAGCTTGCTAAGACTTATGAAATCAAATAAAATAGATGAATGCCAATATAGCACGATGAACAGATGAATCGTTAGTAGATAATGGATTCTCTAAAAACTCACTATCCCATTCACCTCCTGATCTGGCATCCTCATTTTTGAAGGTATATATGCCGAAACCTTGCTTCTTTCCCTCATGCCACGAACCCTCATAGCAGTGGCCAGTGGGAATTAGCAAAGTTATAGATGCCAAATCATGAATTTTATATCCAAAATATCCTTCGCAGTATGTATCCCCATTCCTGAAATTCAATTAGAAGTTCAGTTTGACGAAACAAGAGCTCCTTTCACCGTGAGATAATAAATTAGAAAAATGATAAAACAAAGCAGTCTAATTTTGACCTTATCTTGGTAGGATAGTTCCACCATTCAATGTCATACTTTTAAGAACAAAAGAATTACTAAGACATGACTCTAATCAAGCCTATTATCACATAAACAAAACAAATTAAAATCAATTAACAAAATCCAAGATTGCAAGGGTACAATTCTTCACTACCAATAACAAAATTATGACCTTTTCTTCATATCTAAATCAAGGATAGTTAATATCAAAAAGTTACAAAAATGAAATTGAAGAACTCATCCTTAATTGCAAGAATTACCTTAAATGAGAGAAACCAAGACCATGCTTCACTTCGCACTTGATTCACCGGAACCAAGACCATGCTTCACTGGAGAGGAATACTCTGAGGTGCAAGAAGGGTTTTCTGATCCGAACGCCTTATGAGAGGAGATCGGATCGCCTTTTGCGAGGGGTCATCTAATGGAGAAATAGACAGGCGAGAGAGGCGGCTATTACAAGTTACAACCATGGCAAAAATTGAAATAGGAAAGGCGACATAGAGACGACAATTAAACCTAGAATTAATTGTGGAAAAGGGAAGAGGAGATCCAGTTTGGAGGAGGTGGCGATGGTGCGGGGAAGCACGGGGTGGCAGTCATGCGGCTCGCTAGAGTGAAGAAACTGCTCGTGTTGATCGATCAATCTTGAGAGAGAGAGAGAGAGAAAGAGAGGAGTTATAACCGTAGCAATGATCTTGCAGGGACGGGAGAAACATAAAAAAGAAATGGAAAGTCGCGACTGCAATCTGCAACAAGGAACCAATTAATTTCAATCCAGCGCTCTCAAACAGAGAGTCAATAATCTCTTTGTTCAGAGATGTTCGAAGGTATAAATACATCTTCGTTCTGCGCTATCATCTGCACCCTTTATCAAGTTTCTATTTTAATCGATCAACAGTGCAGATTGTTCGGAATTGATCATTAACGGTGCAGATCTTTCAGACCAGGATTGTATCCTAAGATGTTACATCCTTCAATTGATGCTTTTAATATAGTAGAGATATGGATCACACAAGCATCGCCACTTAATTTTATATTTTTGCATATAAATGCTTAAAACCATGAGATAAAACTAGTTAAAAGGTTTTTTCCTTTTTTTTTCTAGCTTGATCATTTTGATATTGCTTATCGAGTAAAGGTTTAATACATATAAACAATTTTATAATTTTTATTCGATTAGATTGCATAATTATTATACTTCAAATAATTTGACATTGTAAATTTAAATCACATGATGACTGATTAAAATATATATTATTTTTTTTTATTTTGTATGTGTAAGATAAATTTCTTATGTGCATCACAATTATATGGTCGAATTTCAAAAGTTTATATTTTATTTATACTATTGTTAAAATAACTGAGTTAAAGTAAGTTAAAGCATTATTAGCATTATTAAAGTATCCTATCACTAACGATGAAAAATAAAAATTTGTGAAAGCTGAAGTTGGCTTTTTAAGTGTATATCTATATCTATACTACTTATACAAGCACCCATATATATAAAATGAGTAAACTTGTCATATAAAAGAAGTAAACTTGTTAGATAAAAGTGTGTAAAAAATTCTTATATCAATTATGGACCATTGATTTGTGTAATTTGATTTGATCAGTGGTCTAGATCAAGATTAGACTTTTCTTAAAAAAAATTAAGTTACTACCAAATTAGCTATTTATTTAAAAAGAAATACTAAATTATTGATTTTACCATATCTTTATTGCCTAACATATAACATTTTATATATAACAAAAAATAATATCAACATTTTATTTTTTTATTTGCGCACGTATTGAGGACATATTTTTCTAGTATATAGAAAATAAGAAAATTTGTCGTGGACCATTTTTTCAGGTCTACTTTGTGTCCTGATCAATCACATTCGTTCACATTTCGTAACATAGTAATCTATGATCGGCTAAAATAATTATCGTCGAATGAGGCTAGCTAGACTCGTTATTAATATAAAAAAACTATTACAAATGAACAGAAATACGAGTTAAAAGTTATATGTCAGGTCACAATAAAAGGGAAAACATGTAAAATTTATCACAAATATCTATTAATCAACAATAATATACGACATTAGAATTCATCCGAATTAAATTTTGGTTTCCACAGAAAGAGGTCATTATTTTAAGCACGTCATTTAACCATGTCTATATCATAAAATTTGCAAAAACTTTACATCAAAATCAAATAGGTATTATTATATCAAAAACGTTTATCATCAGTTAATTGTTAATTACATGAACGGTAGTTGATGATGATACGCATGTACGTATTTTTATCACAGAATATACTCTAATGTAGCTAGGGCATTTGTTAGGCGTTAAGCAGAGATGACAGGATCTTTGGAATCGTCAGTTTTGATTAACGAATTTGTTTAATAAATGACATGTTTACAAGTTGTTGCGTATAATTTGGCTTAGGGTTATAGTTTCCATCTATATATCCAATTTAATTTGAATATGATCAAGGAGAGAATCATTGAGGTCTCATTGTTTAATGATTCTAGTTTTGTCTTATTTGATCATCCAATAAGGCACAGATCCAGCTGCTGCCTACATAACTATTGTACTGACAAATAATTTACCAGCTGGTTCGTTATCACTTTTCTTATGTGGATAAGTAATATGTATAAATATAATCCCTAGTTCTGGATCATGTCAGACAAACTTCATTAGCTAATTAATCTCATCATTCGTGATTCATGGTGGTGGTGATGATTATTATATTACAAAAATGCTGATCAACAATGATAATGGTAAAAAGCCTTTAATTTTGGATGCATTTTACAATTTCGAAAGTTTTTTTCAATGTTAGCTAGATTACTTGTTTTACAATTATCTCTCGGTTTTTTTTTTGTTATTTTAATTATTTCGTTTCTTGCATTAACATTATTAACATATATTAATATATGTACATGTGAATTTAGTAGGTTAATCCGTTTTCAATAATATCATGTAATATAAGCACCGATTTTGAAAATTCTCATCATCAAGATAAGAATAAAAAAAAATAGAGATAAACACAAAAAGAAATAAAAGAAATGTTCATATATTTCGGAATTTGAAATTGGATATCTCCTTCTACCACTTTTTTTTTTTTGAAGATAAATTGAGAATCAAGATTCTCAATTTATTTTTAAATTAAATGTCTATAAAAGTCCCTCCAATCGGGTTTCAAATCTACAAACTTTCACTTAAGATAGATTGCTTTTTGCCACTAGACCAAGAGCTGGTTCTATCTTCTACCACTTTTTATACGGTCCTATATTTATAAAACAACATTTTCTTTCAATTTAACTTTCATTTTTGTATAATCGGAACGCTCTTTATTTTAGATTATACAAAAACATATTTGGTGTTTATTAATATAACTAATCAAACTGCATTGTTAAATTGAAGTAAAGGATACTAATTACTTAGCAGTTTCCTAAAAAAAAAAGGAAAAAAAGAAAAGCTTCTTAAAACTCATAAAAAATGGTTTTCTTAAAAGTGAACTAACAATATTTTTAATCATTATTTAAAAATATGAACTCATCAAAAAGGGTTTTCTCAAAAGTGAACTAATAATAATTTTGATCGGGTGTGTTTGGATGAGCATGGAATAAGGAATAAGAATAAGAAATTTCGGTATGCGTGCTTATTCTTATTCTTGTGTAACCCAAACAACACAAGAATAAGGAATTTGGGCCCTTATTCCTATACTAACAAAACCATGGTATAAGAATAAAGAATTTGAATAAGCACGCATACCGAAATTCCTTATTTTTATTCTTATTCCATGCTCATCCAAACTCACTCCACGTCTCCACGTGATCGTCGTCATAAATTCATCTTTGTAAACTAGAACGTAACAAGACTGTATCGTTTTGGCAGGGTTTTGAAAACCGTACCGGATACCGGAAATTTCCGGTAATACCGGGAACCGGAATGGTGACCGAAACGGCGGTATCCGGTATTGTGCGAGGAAAAACCGGGAAATTTCGGAAAATATCAGGAAATACCGGATTTCAATCATCTTGCCGGTAGGGGTGCCGGTACGGTTTTGAAAACATTGCGTTTTGGTTTCCTTTTGTCTTTTTGTTTAAAAAAAGAAAAGAAAATAGATACATACGGCAAAAGTCATAAGACTTCTGACTGAAGCTTCTCAGTTCTCACCGTCAGGGCCGTGGTTTTGGACACTGCTGCTCCAGGTGCAAGCAAAATTTTTGATCTCCAGTACGTCAAATACATCTAGAATCATCTAGACATGGTCTTCTGCACCTGAAGCACAAAATTGACCTGAAGTCGCTATACCGAGTGCACACAGTTATAACAAAGGCAGGCGAAAAACACGTGACACGTGTCACGCGGTATCGCTCCTGTGCCGTCTGCGGTCTGAGCTAAGCTAGAGAGACGACCGCCGCAGCCTCTACTCCGTTGTCATCTCTTGACTTGATGCTCAAGAAATTTCCTCTATCCAGTGGAAGTTACTGAAATGCCCTGGGATCTTCTCTAAAATGCCTTAGAACCTTCTCTTGCTTGACCTCAACTCCATCATTGGCTGGTCAATTTGGTCACCGTGAGGTTATTGTAGATTTCTTTTTTCATGTCAACACCCTTTGGAAACTAATAATTATTATAGTCCTTGTAAGTTTTACAACTTAACTTACTGGTTTAACAAGGGATTAAGGGAATGACACCGTTTTCTTTTCTTTTCTTTTTTTTGAAAAAAAGGAATGATACAATTAAGGTTGGGCAATTTTTGGAGCTAGAGAATCTTTCAATGTAAATTAGTAAATAGGAGAAAAGGGCCTTCCTTGGAGTTGAACCGATAACTTTTGGTTTCTATAATAAAATTTTAAATTGGTAATATTATTATCATAATTACAGAAAAAAGTATTTGGAATTAATAAAATCAATAATGAAACAATGATCATATTTCAAGTTCAAGATGATATTTTTTTTTGTTCAAAATTACATGCATAATGTACTAAGATACTAAATAAATATATTTATATTGAAAATAATTAAGAGGTAATGTCTCAGTTTTTTTTATTATTACTCTTATGACTGTATTTTGAATTTTATTTTCGTTTCCTATTTATTTATTGTCATTATGAACTAGCATTAAAAAGAAGCATACTTTTAAATTGTGTAAATATGTTGCTGGGTTTCAGTGCGACAGAAAATTATGTTAGGATCAAATTGTTATATAATAGAGGGTTTAGGTAGCTAATTTTCCATTAGCATGTTTGCTTGCTTTAATTTGGCTTCTTTATAATAAAGATAGCAGCTGTCATATAGTGAAATTGACATGTTGTCAATTTGCCGACGTTAAGATTATTGAGTATTTTCTAGAGATAATTTTGCTTTCGAGAAATTGAATTGCAAATAGACTTCGTCAAACTAATTCTGCATTATTATTATTTTTTTATATCTTCTGTCCAATTGAATTACCCTTCAATGTTCAACTTTCAACATCAACAAGGCGTGATGCATGCTTCACGATATCAGTTCCTTATCCTTTGAATGGTTCATTCTGATTCATTATCACATTGATAAAAATTATTAAACATATATTAAATTAAAACTTGATTTATATTATTTATTTTGAATGTTCACAAAAATTGGCAAGATTTTTATCTTTTTTCTTTTTAATAAATAAATACAAAAAAATTGGTAGTTCCCTTCAGCTTTTACTCCTGAAAAGAAAAAACAATGGATACAACAACAACAACAACAACAATTTAGAGGAAATAAGAAAACAAGAATATTTTAAGAAAAAACATGCACACACACGATTTGAACCATATTTTGCTCTTTTAGGTTATTTATTTTTTGGGTGTTCTTCGGATAAGCTACTAACACCTAACTTTCAGTTAGCCGAAACTTAAAAAAAGGACCTGATCTAATACCACCTAAAGCTATTGAACTTTTCATTTTATTTTTTTAAGGAATTTTCTCTTTATGTATTTTAATATTTTTTATTTAGAATATCTTATTGATTACTCTAAGTTTTTAAGACTATAAATGTGTCGGACATTTAATGTAATTTTTTTTAATTATGTAGTATATTTAATATCGCCAAATCAACTCTTTTATTTTTTTCTTCTTTTGGTGGAGATTTCGATCATGTAGTCTCTCTCTGAAATGATCATACCGACAATCCGAACTAGTACTATTATTTGTTAGACATGTTCGTTATTGCTGTTGAAGACAATTTAAAATGCATAGAGTTAGGCTAGGTACTTTGCGAATAATCAAGTACATATATAATAGTTCAAATAAAAAGTTTATTTACCAACAAAAAAAATAAGTGTCACTTTTTGAGTAAGGACTAAATCAAAACTGCATATATGAAATTTCAAAATACATATTTTTTTTTATATCATAAGAAAATAATCACATATTTAATATTTCTGGTTCTTTCTAAGAAGACTAATTCTTTATCCGGTTAGATAGCAGAAAAACTAACAAAAAACCTGTTGTACTAAACGTCTCTAGGTTTGTCGATTGCAAAACAATATCATTTGGCATTTAACAATCTTCTTTGAGTTTTATAGGAAGAAGATACAATTTATGAGGACTTGGATAATAGCTTTAAGAAAGATCAAGATCAAGTTATTAGAGAGCTTGTAGGCTAGTTTAGACTAGGATAGAAGGTATATTTTGGTCCTTGTTTATCCTCAAAATGGTCTAGATAGCGAAAAGCTCAATAAACCAGCAAAATCCTGTTTTCTGTGACCTAGCGTCGTACAACGCTAGATAGAGTTACACAACGCCAGAACAGCTAAATTCATACTTTTGTGAATCAACGTTGCACAACGCTATATAGAGTTAGGCAACACTGAGTCACAACGTTGTACAACGCTGAATAGAGTTGTACAACGCTGCAGTTAAAAAACTTGGAAATTTTCCTGAGTACCATCGTGCAACGCCATATAGCGTTGCACAACGCCACAAAAATCCCAAGTTAGCTGTGCTGTTTTTACATGCAAAGTCTCTGGAGACGTTAGCCAACGTCTTTCAGCGTTGGGTAACGTTAGCGTTGTGTGACGGCATATAGAGTTGTACAACGCTCTGTTGAATCTGTCAGAGTTGTTCCTTTTGTCTCCCTTTAGCGTTGTGTAACGCCATTCAGTGGCAAGCAACGCTCTGACAATTTCCAACGGAATTGTCGGAGCTTTCCTTTGGTTTTACACTCCTGCGTTGTGCGACGGCAAATAGCGTTGCACAACGCTCTGATAGACCAACGGCTATATTAAAGAGCCGTTAGAATTTACAACGGTCATATTCCAGCGTTGTATAACGCTATTCAGCGTTGTACAACGCTGTGGCCTGTTTTTGCTGGGGAACTGCTCATTTCGAGCCCTATATATATCCACCCCTTGTTCTCTCTCTTGAGTTGCTTCACTTTGCAAAATTAGACCAGAATTGAGCCTTTGAGCATAGGGATACTCTCCCACTTGAGCTTTTCATAGCTAGACCATCTTGAGAGATTTAGTAGCCTCAAACACCACCGCCCCGACATTGTCGCTAAGTGTAGGTTGGAATAGGTTGAGAGCTCTTCTCCTTTGAGGCCGTTGTGCCATTCGAGTTAGGCCGATCCGCCTCGAGTGTCCTTGTGACGAGGTGATTCGGTTCGAAGTTGTAGTCCCGTTCTTGTTGGAATTGAACGGAGCGCACCCTTTCGTGGTAGCGGAACTCCCGGAGACGTACGACTAAGGCTAGCTTCTTCTAGCGGGTCGGAACTCCGTAATCATACCGAGTGTTCAATTTCTCTCTCTCTTTTTCTCTTTATTATCTTGCTATACTTGAATTGCTTGTGTGCTTGCTTGTATTGGGTACCAATTGAATTGTGTTAGGGTAGTTCATACCAAACCGGTCCAAAACCTTTAATTGCTTCCGCTAAACCTTGATTAAGCCGCCTCCATTAGGGACAACAAAGTGGTATCAGAGCGGGAACCTCGATTATGCTATTCTTAATCTCGGTTTTCGATCATGGCGGCTAGAATTGTAGAAAAACCGGGTAAATTGGACCATACTTGCACAAATTTCTCTATTTGGAAAAATGGTATGGTTGGCTACCTCAAAAGCATGGGTGTTTGGTATATTGTGGCAAATGAATCTAAATTTAAACCAAATACTAACAAGCTTACCACCGAGGCCTTGAGGGAAAAGGAGGACAATGACTATGCGGTCAATGTCATCCTAAGCTCGGTGCATGAATCAATTGGTAGCACACTTGTTTGCAATTTTGATGTAGCTAGGGACATATGGAGAGCCATCTTGAGTTGTTTCGAAGGAAGCCAAATGGGAGGAGTACACACGGATTCGGAGTTCGATCCATGTACATCCGATTCGGACAATTGCGAAGAGCATGCATTTCTTGCCAAAGAAATGGAATCCTCTATTCCTTCAAATCATTCCACTCCATCCACATCACCAAAGGCATGCTCTCCTAAGGTATATCTTCCTCTCAATGAATCTCTTAGTTGTAGTGATAGTGAGAGTGATGATGAACCAACTTGTTCAACCAAATGTGTTGATTGTGATAGGTTGAACTCTATTCTTGATGCTACCCATGATGCCTTGGTTAGGAAATCCGATACCATAGAAACTTTAAAAACCAAGGTAGATGAGCTTACTTCTAAGATGGGTGAGTATGAGGCTAAAATTAAGGAGCTTGAAAAACAACTTGAAAAATCGATTTTAGCTCAAGCTCCTAAAACGGATTTGAAAAACCTTTTCAAAGGTCAAAAGCCTCATGACAAGTCCGGTCTTGGTTACCAAAAGCCTTATCAAACCAAGAAAAGGAACTTGTCACACAATAATGGGAAACATGTTGCACAAAACACACAATTTCAAAAACCTAGGAATTCTCGTGGTCATGCACATATGTACCAAAGGAAACCTAGAAACACTAGAGTGCAAAATGAAAGGAATTTGCCAAATCAAGAAAAGAAGGTTTTTGTTCCAAAGGCGTCCAATAAAATTTATTTTAGAGGACCCGATGGATGGTTTTATGAATTTAAAGAGCAACACTTTTCACAAAACCAAAAGGCTCAATCCAATGAGCATCAAAAGAATGTTTCCCAACATTTCCAAAAGGATCGCAAAAAGGATTTTAATGCCTCATCCAATGATCCTAAGAAGAAGGCCGAATATCTTAGAGCCCATTACTATTCTCATTTTGTCAAGGGTTCTACCATGCCTAAGCCAACCAATGCATTTTGCAACTATTGTTGTCAAAATGGTCATATCTCGTTGGAATGCAAACTTAGGAAACCAAATGGTGAGTCCAAAGGTAAGTGGGTTCTAAAAGCTTGTACCTCAAGTGGTACAACTCGTGGTATGGTAACCAATGTGGCCTAAATACCAAGTTTACCCCCGGTCTTATAAGCCAAATTTTTAGGGGGAGCCTCTTTATTTCTATCTTATTTTTGTTTGAGATGTTAAATTTGGTCACACTACTTTGTGTAGTGCCCTAAATTGGTTCTCCAATTCCTTTTCTCCAAAATTAAGGGGGAGCCATAAATTTAGGAGGAGCTTGCTACAATTTTCACTTTTTGTCGATTTACAAAAAGGGGGAGAATTGTAGTAAAGCTTGTGAAATGCCAAAATTTAATCGCTTTACTAATGGTATTGTTTTGCAAATCGTCAAAAGGGGGAGATTGTTGTACTAAACGTCTCTAGGTTTGTCGATTGCAAAACAATATCATTTGGCATTTAACAATCTTCTTTGAGTTTTATAGGAAGAAGATACAATTTATGAGGACTTGGATAATAGCTTTAAGAAAGATCAAGATCAAGTCATTAGAGAGCTTGTAGGCTAGTTTAGACTAGGATAGAAGGTATACTTTGGTCCTTGTTTATCCTCAAAATGGTCTAGATAGCGAAAAGCTCAATAAACCAGCAAAATCCTGTTTTCTGTGACCTAGCGTCGTACAACGCTAGATAGAGTTACACAACGCCAGAACAGCTAAATTCATACTTTTGTGAATCAACGTTGCACAACGCTATATAGAGTTAGGCAATGCTGAGTCACAACGTTGTACAACGCTGAATAGAGTTGTACAACGCTGCAGTTAAAAAACTTGGAAATTTTCCTGAGTACCATCGTGCAACGCCATATAGCGTTGCACAACGCCACAAAAATCCCAAGTTAGCTGTGCTGTTTTTACATGCAAAGTCTCTGGAGACGTTAGCCAACGTCTTTCAGCGTTGGGTAACGTTAGC
This sequence comes from Rhynchospora pubera, assembly GCA_028095005.1. Lineage (NCBI taxonomy): Eukaryota > Viridiplantae > Streptophyta > Magnoliopsida > Poales > Cyperaceae > Rhynchospora > Rhynchospora pubera. The sequence continues at coordinate 188,252,256 of CM051461.1, forward strand.
GTTGTGTGACGGCATATAGAGTTGTACAACGCTCTGTTGAATCTGTCAGAGTTGTTCCTTTTGTCTCCCTTTAGCGTTGTGTAACGCCATTCAGTGGCAAGCAACGCTCTGACAATTTCCAACGGAATTGTCGGAGCTTTCCTTTGGTTTTACACTCCTGCGTTGTGCGACGGCAAATAGCGTTGCACAACGCTCTGACAGACCAACGGCTATATTAAAGAGCCGTTAGAATTTACAACGGTCATATTCCAGCGTTGTATAACGCTATTCAGCGTTGTACAACGCTGTGGCCTGTTTTTGCTGGGGAACTGCTCATTTCGAGCCCTATATATATCCACCCCTTGTTCTCTCTCTTGAGTTGCTTCACTTTGCAAAATTAGACCAGAATTGAGCCTTTGAGCATAGGGATACTCTCCCACTTGAGCTTTTCATAGCTAGACCATCTTGAGAGATTTAGTAGCCTCAAACACCACCGCCCCGACATTGTCGCTAGGTGTAGGTTGGAATAGGTTGAGAGCTCTTCTCCTTTGAGGCCGTTGTGCCATTCGAGTTAGGCCGATCCGCCTCGAGTGTCCTTGTGACGAGGTGATTCGGTTCGATGTTGTAGTCCCGTTCTTGTTGGAATTGAACGGAGCGCACCCTTTCGTGGTAGCGGAACTCCCGGAGACGTACGACTAAGGCTAGCTTCTTCTAGCGGGTCGGAACTCCGTAATCATACCGAGTGTTCAATTTCTCTCTCTCTTTTTCTCTTTATTATCTTGCTATACTTGAATTGCTTGTGTGCTTGCTTGTATTGAGTACCAATTGAATTGTGTTAGGGTAGTTCATACCAAACCGGTCCAAAACCTTTAATTGCTTCCGCTAAACCTTGATTAAGCCGCCTCCATTAGGGACAACAAAATCATTCTCCAGTCTCCACATTATATATACATATATTTTGTGTAGCATTCACAATCTACTAAACCAATTTCAAAAGCTTATACAAATTCTACGAACATCGAATTAAAAATATACATATATTTCTAAAAAGTTCGCTATGTCAATATATTTGAAAAATTAGAATAAGAGTCATAGCACTGTTTGGACGCAAAAATAGTTGGATTTCATGGCCAATTGTCAATTGATTAGTTTGTAGAATACCCAGCCAATTAATTAGTTTTAAACTGTGTCACATGGACTATACCTGTATTATTTATCGAAAGTATCCATATCCAGAAGTCGAATTATTATTTAAAAAAAAAAATACACCTGGATACAACCTCACAAAGTATCGTGATAACAGAAAATATAGCAACGAAGGTCCATTTTGTAAATTACATTTGCAATGCGCGATTGATTGAACTGAGGTGCTATGCAATCGACCAATGGTTAGGTGATTTCATGAACTCATTAAAAGATACACGAAGGGAGCCGCAATCAATTCAGAAAACCTTGACAACAAGCTTGGAACAAAATCGGATTGCTACGGCCTGAAGCCAATAAATAATCTGACGGCTCAGATCTCATCATTGCATTAAATCCCGATCGTCGTAATCACGTCAATTCGAAAGTTTTAACCGCTTCCCTGCGAAAGAAAAGGTAAGGCCTGGCCCTTCCAAAGATTCTTGATATTCCGTAACTAACTTCCATATATTTTTTGCGTAGCGGGTCAACATGCTGAAATATGTACCCGCTTTACAAGAAGTTGAAAGCATGGACGGACGAGAGATTCTGATTCGCAACTACTCAACGTCTCCGGGACCACCTAACTTTATTTGAGAAATTAGGTAAGATATTCGGGGACAATATCGTCATTTCATATTTCGGTAAGTGGATGTTATATATGGGCACCGCCTTTCTTCGCTGTTTGTCTCATTTCTAAACTTCTTTTTTTTTTTTCTCTCTTTCCCTCTCGCTTCCTCTTATCGGTTCATCCCTTCCAATTTCCCAAATTAAGCCCGATTTGGGGCTCGATTTGGGAGTTTCAATCTCACAATTGGGGGTCAGCTGATAAGTTTGCGATTTTCTTTTCTTTTTCTTTCTTTTCGTGCATTGCAATAGAACTTGAACAGAGGTTCTTCAATTTTTGGGAATTTTCGGCTAATTCGTTCGATTTCTTGGTTCTTCCGTTCTTCCGAGGAGAAATTGGCTTCGAATTTTGAAATTTGGGAGTATTCCAGTTCAATTCGTCTCTAATTTCAGCTCTAGATAGCAAATTTTAACAACAAAGCGTCACATTTTTGAAACTTGAAATGCTATTGGCGAAGGAATTCGGTGTGCCAATTCGCGAGATGTCTCTACCGAGGCAGCGGATTGTGAAACAAGGTGTTTTTGGGTTGGATTCGCGCGGACCTGGAGCAGGATCCGGATCCGAGAGGAACCGCCATATCTATTTTGCACCCGGAGCTGATTTTTGGGCGAGGCTTAACGGGTCTGAAGAAATGGGCCCGTTTAGTCACGAGAGCGAGCATGACCTGGCGCTAATGGTGAGTGATTTCTTGGAGAATGGAAGTAGTGGTACGGAGTCAAGGTGCAGCAGTGACAGCGATAACGGGTTATCGGATCTTGCACAACACGCGGATAAGATCTCGGTAAGAATTAACCTTTCTTGTATATGTTTTTTCACGTTTTTGTGTGAATTTTTGTGGTTTATTGGTAATGGACGCAAGGAAAGTGTTGTTTACTTTGTGAATTTATGCTTAAGAAAGGACTTTTCGAGAAATTTCCAGCTGAAGAAGGCAAAAGATGATTTTATTTTCTCCTTTGTTTTGCCTTTTTTCCTGAAAACTTAAGTTTTCCCACTTATGTCCCCGTAAAGTTTGAATATTTGATTCTTGAAGTATAAGAAAGCTTAGGTTTTTTAGGTGTTAAAAGCATGCCAGTGGACTAGGTACGGATGCGTACTTGCCTTGCTGTCATGATAATTCTGGTTCTTATTTGTCAAGTCACTAAATTTGCGTTGCAATTTTAAATTAACGAAAATTGGATAATTTAGCTCATAGTATTAATTTAATTTAAACCAGTAAGGTTATTTTCAAAGGCGGACCTAGTCTTTCTATTAAATGCATCATCATATTGCAATTTTTTTAAAAAGGAGGTTTAAACAACAAAGTTGCATCTCGAAATTTGCTTGCCTAATAGAGAAGATATAGTAGGAATGGAGAGATTTATGCACCATCTTCCTTCCTAAACATGAGCAACAAAAGCTTTTTCTAGTACCAAATCTCATGGCCTTTGATACAAGCCCCAGAAGCCCACAATTACCTGTCCCATAAAATCTCATAATAGAAATAAAAGAATAAAGTGGGCCGCACTTTGTCAAATAATTAAATAATAATGGTAGCTAAAAAACACTCTAGGACATCCCTCTTTATTATTAGTCATACCCAATCCGTGTTGTTGTCCTAGAAGCACCTAGAAACTGGAAGAAAAAAGCACAAACATTATGTAAACCACTAAAGATGAATTAATGGTATGGGGACCAAAGCAATGGAACAAAGCCCCTAAATCATGCCACGCGTTGCTGTCTTTTTTGAGAGACGTGGTCGCACTGGGGAAACAAAGCAAAGTCATGATTGGAGAATGAGGAAAAGGAATTAATCTAAAACAAAAAAATGTTTTAGTTAATTTAAGGACGTGGGGAAATTGAAATCAATTTTTTAAGATTTGAAGTCGGTTTATTTCTTTTCAAGAGTTGAAAAAAATATTTCTAACGTTCTAGAAGTTTCTTAGAACTTAGGGTCTTAGTTTACATTTTGTATTTTGTGCTAGCAGATTGGACTCACAATTCTCTGATGCAGATTAAAAATGTTTTTGTGGTGTCTCATAATTCTTATTTATTTGAGCCAAGAATTCTGTCCTTGTGCCTTTTTAGTAACCTATACCTGCTGTAACCCACCTGGTATGTACAGGTACAATACCAGTGCTGGACCTACAAAATAAGGAATTGCCTCTGAAATCACAAAACCATGGAAGGTCTATTGAACTACCCAATTAACAAACTTCTGTTGGGTTTTTGAAGCATTAGAATAATTGGAAAAACCTTTTGAACAATACAAATGTCTGACTTAACATGAATCATATATTGAGCTCTGATGTAAGCTTGGTCTGATTCTTCAACATTGCAGCTATACAAAAGGTCAATGGATCAGCAAGAGACTGACTTGTTATCGGTTGTGCACTCTCTTTTATTATCAATTGAAGAATGTGACCTTCACACTGTAAAGGAGGGATACTGCAATTTCAGCTGTGTCCGGCATTCTTTGGTGAAGCTTCTAAAATCATCTGGCTATGATGCATCTGTGTGTGTTTCCAAATGGCAAACCCTCGACAAGGTTCCTGGAGGTACTATCATCATTTCACCCTGTTTTAGGTCCTTGAATTTCTCATATGACATACTAGAGTCTGAAAACTTCCATTACGTAGGGCATGTCCATAATTTTATTCATTATGCTGTTATCCAATTTTTCTTGGCTAGACTGTATAATGATGTTTCGGAAGTTTCAGTTACCTTTAGCAAGGTTTGTAGAGTTTAAAAGTACGTGATGGGGCTGGGTATACAGGTTGCTACCAAAAAGTAATCTCAGGAAATTAGTTCTTACTTCTGGTTGCTATTCATTGCTCAAAAGATGCTACTGGAACCTGGGAATATGTCTGTGCTATTTTAAGGGAAAAACTGTCATTCTGCATATTGAACCCTGTAGTGGCATTCTACATCCTATGATAATTCTACAACTCTATTTTGACTTAGTGCCTTAACAGAACCTATGCTAGTTTTCAGCAACCATGTATTTACTCTCTCATTGGTTTCTCATTCTCAGGTGATCATGAATACATTGATGTAATCTTCAGTGGCAATGCCAATGACCGAGTTATCATTGACATTGACTTCAGAAGTCATTTTGAAATAGCAAGAGCAGTAGATTCATATGATACCTTGTTAAATTCTTTACCAGTGGTTTATGTTGGTACCTTACCAAGGCTCAAACAGTTTTTGCAAGTAATGGTTGATGCAGCCAAGTACTCTCTAAAGTTGAACTCCATGCCATTGCCTCCTTGGAGATCATTAGCATATCTCCAGGCCAAGTGGTATTCTAAGCATGTGAGGAAGGAGGCGAGGTATGAGCAAGAGATTGGAGGGTCAGGTGAAAACCATGGGCAGTGTGCTGGTCATCTTAGGAAACTGAAATTGTATGTCCAGTCTGAAATTGAAAAGGAGAGGATGCTCAAGCCACTTATTAATGATAAGAAATGGAGAGTCAAGTTTGAGAGGCGCCGTGGCTCAGTAATCGGATACAAGTAGTAACAGTGCCATGAGTTTTGGTTTTTGAAATTGAATTTTGAATAAGATGGAGTAGCCGCTTCCCAAAACTGGTGGGGCCAGAGGTAGTTCTATCACAAGCCATTTTTTGAGGCACTTTTTTTTTTTGTTTCTTTTTGCTTTATAGGATACCATTTTGTATTTCATACAAATTCTTTGTTTTATCGGGAAATATTCCCTATTGTAGCTCATGAGAAATTTACACAAAAGAAAAAAAAGAAATTCAATTGTTATCATAATTATTGTAAGTATTTTTTTTTCATGTTTTAGAGAGAAAAGAGTGTGCTATTAGATTATCACTCTGTGTTAATATATTATTAAATTCAGTTTTGAACATAATTCATACAGGGAATTTTGGTACTGATGATTTTTGGATGTTATTGTTGATCAGCTTTGAAAGACAGTACCAAAAAAAAGAACATAATTTACAAATAGATATACCATTTTGTATTTCATACCAATTCTTTGTTTTATGGGAAATATTCCCTATTGTAGCTCATGAGAAATTTACACAAAAGAAAAAAAAAAGAAATTCAATTGTTATCATAATTATTGTAAGTATTTTTTTTTTCATGTTTTAGAGAGAAGGGAGTGTGCTATTAGATTATCACTCTGGACATAGAGTGTGTTAATATATTATTAAATTCAGTTTTGAACATAATTCATACAGTGAATTTTGGTTCTGATAATTTTGGATGTTATTGTTGATCAGGTTTGAAAGACAGTACAAAAAAAAAAAGAACATAATTTACAAATAGATATGCCTAAGGTATTTAAACACCAAAAAAAAAATTACAAATAGTTAGATGAATAATAGGAATAGAGAACACCTAAGTTAATCCAAATAGTGACGATATATTTTGGTACTTGACATATATAATTTGGTGAGAATTAGGGGAGCTTAGGTGTCTAAATATTACAAGGCCAGAATCCAATGACCAAAAAAGGTTGCAGCGTGAAGACAATGCCAAACATCCCTGTGCTTTCAACCAGTCATTGACTAAAAAATTGAATTATTACAACTGATAATAGAGGTAACTTGGTTTAATAGTAGTTGCAAAATATTGAGCCAACTGTCTCTCACTGGTACGGTGTTGATATAGGCTCTCACTGAAGCACCTCGGTATGAAAACTGATTTGATGGGTTTAAGCTTACTGTCATTGTTTTAGTAGGTTATAATTAGCTTTGATTTCACCTTGTTTCATCAAAGGCCTTCAAACATTCACTTTAAAGTTCAAACTTTACTTTTTCAAATCAGCATCTGTGGTGCCTTTCCTTTTCCCGAAAACAGCCCCAGTCCGGTGTCATAGAGGATACGGATCCGTCCTCACCCACCCAAACACACCTGAACCAGTTGAAGCTAAAATTACAAGATGCTCAATTTCAGTATTTTAAGCGACATTTTCGTATATTTATATTTGTTGGGTCAAATTATCAATGATGCTAATTCTGTAGCATGCAATCTTATGTGGTTTGTTGTCAACCAAATTTTGTTTGATCAATCAAAATTAAGGCTCCTTGATCAAAATAGTCAGACACCACAAAAAAGATATGAAGGGGATTGGCGATCAGTGAGCACTAGGAACTCTCAAATGTCAACCTTACTTTTGAGGAATATGAATTATTACAAACTCAATTATATTCTGTGTAAGAAAAGAGAGACCTTTAACCAACTAGATGCTATTGCTTCCAGAAAATACTTGCTGATTGTTTATATTTTTGGAGAGAAGACAAAAACAATGAATTATGTATCATCAATTTTCAGATTGTTACTGCCTGACTGTATTCTGTGAAACACCTACAATCTATCAACTTAATCATCAACTCGATAACTTCTTAAATGAAACAACAAATTTCAACTATTGATAATTTGATATGTAATTGTACTACTGGAAAATCAACTTAATACAGCTCATCTAAAAGGCATGAATTCCTCATCAATGACCTTATAATGCTTCTTAGCATCGTATTGTTGTATTATGAGTGCTGATGCAGTAGTTGAGAAATCGGATGAGGCGACAATGTCCCCGATAGGTCCTAGCTCAGGACATTCGGCCCATTCTTCTAGCCCATCTGTTAAAATCGACTTTCGATCTCGTCCTTTGCCCACCACAAACAACTCATATTGAGATTCTAGTTCACGCAACTCCATCGCCAACTCTGCCCCGTTCATCACATGCTTCTCCACGTATCCCACCTCTCTGTTTGCAATATGCCTAATTTGAGCAAGAAACAGGATTAATCCATATCATAACTATTCAATACTATATATAATCTAACATAGCATACATTCTATTTTGCATTTGCCTGGCTTATTTTGAGTAACCAATTAACAAGATTACTATATATATATATATATATAATTTTGTGACTTACTGATTGTAGAAATCTGCAAAGAACTCATTGTCCAGTTGCATTTGGACATCCTCCTTTGATACGAATGTCTGTGTAAAATTACTAAACTTGTGTGATCGTGGGCTTTCCCTAACTAGTGCCTCGACATCTGGCAGGAAACGGATTACTGTGAGCTTGATGGCAGGGTGCTGACACATCTGTGTAGCCAATGTGAGCGCTTCACGGTCATCGCCTCCGCCAATAAACACAATCACAACATTCTTTCCAACCAATGAGTGCGATCCTTGGTTTGTATGACCAAGACCTCGGTCTACCAAAATACCAACTGAACAGGGTGCATGCTGGAGAACCTGTATGAATAAGGAATGGAAGGATAATTTGGATAAAATTTTGTATCGGTATGCACAATACGGAATATAAAGTTACTGAAAAAAAAATTAATGTTAACCTTTTCATTGACCAGTTTGAAACCAGCATGACCAGCGTTCATGGACCCATCAATTCGCTGACTCTTGTGAAAAGGTAATATAATGAGTACCGCCTTAACATCGTCAGCACACATGCATATATCTCTATCCATGTCATCAAATGACGAGATTGCTAACAGACGTCGCACATTGACCTCATCATTGCTCTTTTGCTGAAACATATTTAGTGCTCCCCCAATATGATTTCTCATTTCCAATACCTCTTCGTCCATCACCTCTATCCCCTCCTGCCCATCTCCCTTTATTAGTGTCACAGCTGCATGCTCGGTTAGCTCGATCATGTCAGTTGTGTACAATGTCACTTTACCTGGCTCTTTGTTCCACCGCACGGCTTCCACCAAGGTGAGCATTATGGGCAGGTTTTGTGGGCCATGCAGCCCTACCATTAATCGTAGCTCTGCTTCCGACATGTGGAATTGCAGGCCCATCAGTCTTGACATTGCCTTACGCCTGGCCCATGCAGCTATTCCATATCCCACCAGAGGTGTGATTGCCAATGTAACAAACATCATGTATAGAAGGGCCACAAATGTGCTATCGTTGATCATCAAGTGATTCTGAAAGCAAATATGTGAAAGAAATTAATTTGTTCATTCTTGATCACAAGTCAGTGTACTAAAAACGAAAAGAGAATTTGAAAGGTCTTTTCTTTAATTAATAAGCACCCATGCTTCATATGCACAAAATATATGGAAGTAGCCCTTGGTGCTGAGTAGTTGGCCTAAAGCAATGCCATCCAACCACTTCATGCTGTAGAGTCGTGCAGATATAACAGTCCCAAATATCTTTCCAATGGTGCCTATTGCAATTGAAATAAAAAGCTTAGGCCATGACAAAGGCACGTTGATTAGAGTATCCACTTGCGTGCTCAGATGGAACTTGGATTTCGTGTTACTGAGGCAAATATTGATAAGGTAGACAGGTAAGATGACAGAGTTGAGAAAGAAATTGATGTTGTTTATAAGAAGTCGCGAGACTCGGCCTTCACGAGGCAATGCCAATCCAATCATGAAACTGGCCAGGTTTATGTCCATGTGAAGCTGTTTGTCAAGAAAACATATGGATAACACAGCTGTCATAAGACCTATCATGTATATGCCTTTCATCGGCTTTCCCTCCGGGTTGCGATCATTAATTTTTCTCAGTACCCATTTAGATGCCGTCATCAGAATAATGATCTGTACCACTATCAGAGCCACATAAAATGGGTGGTACCTTGTAACACAAAACACAAAAATGTTAAAAAAACAAAGTCAGAATCTTGTAGAGACTCCAAATGTAGCGTAGATTTCCATTTTTTTTTGGGTGCGTTTGGATAGGCGTGGGAAGAAGGGAAAAAGGGAAGAAGTGGAAAGAAGTATTGGGAAGTATGTAACTTTGTGAAGAGTTTGGATTGTTTATAATTTTTTTTCTTCCCATCTTCCTTCTTCCTCTTCTTCTTCTCTCATCCAAACGCACCCAAGTATAGGATATGTATTAGGACTGTCATAGCAATAGACAATAATGACCTTTTTTTATGAATTAGAATGAGATAACCTCTTATTGCAGCTAAAAAGAGAATCAATCTGTAAATATGTAGCACTGTCACAACAATAGTCAATACTTACCTTTGTTCTGAATAACTGAGCATGGAATCATCATGAAAAATTAAATTCCCGAGGCACATTAAGGATGTCGCAACCATGTCCGAGAATATCCCTGCTTGAATAGCTACTTGACCCACTGCCGTCTTCGAAAGTTTCAACTCAGTGCTCAAACGAGTCAGCATTGGTGACCCAGTAGCCGCAAGTGCTAATCCCAATCCCAAATTTGCACGCATTGAGTTCTCGGCCAAGAGACCAACTTTACGGTTTACAAGGACCTTGTGACTAAATGCAGTGATAGCTAGAGTTGATAGCATGCCAGCATAGGCGATGTACCCATCATTTCGTCGTGTGTCGAAAACAGAGTAAGGGTCCATTTCTAAACCTAAGGCAAATAAGTAACTGCTGAATATGAAGGAGCCCACCCTGTCAAAGAACAGAAATCGGCGGTCCACGAAGACCGATCTTATTCTCTCAATCCTCGCTAATAAAATGGCAACCTTCATTATAAAATTAGAACAGTAATTTCAGGAGTGCTTCACTGAAAACCTATAATAATATTGCAAGTTGCAACCTTCATTTACTAAGCATGATTCTTGTACATCATAAAGGGGTGTTGTTCATTTTTTTTTAAGCATATGACAGTAGCTGTCAACAGAAGGGGGCGTTGTTCATTGGTTGAATATAATAAAGGTTAGCATGTACTCACAAGCATGTCTGACAGGAGACGAGGCATGTAAAGCAGTCGGAGAATGGAGTAGAACAACTTTCCTGAAAAGATAACGAGAAGTATTTGGAGCACCATGGTTTCATACGAAGACGATATATAGAGTCCTAAGATGCGGCACATTACATCGGTACTATCATCACTTGATGACATTGCTTTTGAACAAAGGGTTAAAATCAAAATTTCTACTTTTAATGATTTTCCTAGGAGACAACCAAAAAGTTTCTGCTTTAGGGGTTTTGTGCTCTCTGTCTATCTCTTTCTTCTTATATTTTTGTTATGTTAATTCTCTTCATTCCTTTTCTAAGTTTGGGGAGGAGAAGTACCTACCTCATTATAGAATTATTATCTGCATTTGTGGTTGTAAATTTGGCCTACTAACAAATCATACATTTTACTGTTTTCAGTTCACTTGTATTTCTACAATTTGGAGGGATGGATAGAGTTTCTCAAAGGGAACCGTTCAAAAGCAACAAGTCATTGAAACAAGATAAATGATCTTGTTTTTGTTTCTACCGCGCAGTTGCAAGTATAAGAACATCATGTGGTCAGGAAGCATTTCAATTAGAACATGTATCCGTTACGTCCTTTGCCAAATTTAGCTACTCATATTAGAAGACTGAAAATGTAAGCTGTTTCTTTGTTTTGGTTTTCAGCAATTAGAATTAGAATGTAGTTCCATGTATGTTGTTTTCTCTTTTTATCAGTAGTATAATGCTTCAAAATAATTAACAAGTCTGTATCTTGCAATCTGTATAATGGACCCCATTGACTTGGAACATAGAATTTGCAACAATGAATTTCACTTCTAAGAATATAATATGCAAATGTAGTCCTTGGCATAAAACTAACAATATAAGATGAGATAATTGGTTATAGTATAGTAGCAGCCATAGAGAAGCATTCTGCTAAATTGAGTAGCTAATTGTATTCTAACAATACAAGGCACTGATTCATAGAGAACCGATTTGTCTAGAGGGCAAGAGGCAGGGAACCAGTAGCCTTGATGGCTTTCATCGCAATACAAAACTATTTCAATCAAACTATGTGTAGGTTTTAGTCGGTCATTGACCTAATATGTATATCTAACCTATAACTATGCATAGAGTTCAGATATACCGCAGCGGAAATTGATCGATTGTCTAGATTCTTCTCAAAGCTTCTCTGCAACCACTCTTTGTCTCTTGGTCTTCCTTCGTATGCAACTGACACACCACAACCTCAAGACAGGGCTTGACGTCACCTTTCACGAATCCAAATGGCGGTCGACTCGTGCGTGTGCTTTCTATTGCTCTCCAAGCAATAGGATGGCTCCTCCCTCTTTCTGATCTCTCTCTGATCTCTTTTGGATGGTGGTTAACTCAAAAGTCACGAATTCCAACCTTAGAGTCGCTTCAGAAGAGAGGGGTATAAATAGCCAGTCTGGAAACAGACCTTTCAGATTCATAACTGTTGTCTGGAACGGTCCGGTCCAGAATTGGACCGGGCCGTCCCAACTGGTTGGACCGGGCCGTTCCAGAGTTGGACCGGGCCGTCCCAACCACAACAAGGCAGTCCGTTTGTCCAGCAAATCAGTCCGTTCCAGAGTTGGACCGGGCCGTCCCAGAATTGGACCGGACCGTCCCAACCATAACAACATGGCTCCACACATTTTTTCTAACACTATGGTCTATGGCCTTGATTAAAATCACATTTTTTTAACACGGAATTTTGTTTCATTTCATTTGATTAGAACTTTTTTTTTATCAAAATTAAAGGATTTGATGTCATTTTATTGGAATCTCTATGTTATTAGTCCCAATGAAAGCCTGACAAAAATCAATTCTAATGAAATGAAATCCCGCTGAAAATCATTTTGATCGAAGCCATAGGGTGCGTTTGGATCGTTGGAAGAAAAAAGAAGAAGAATGAAGAAGAAGAAAAAAAATTTTAAACAATCCAAACTCTTCACAAAGTTACACACTTCCCAATACTTCTTCCCACTTCTTCCCTTCCTTCCTTCTTCCCACTAGGGGTGTACAAAAAAATTGTGAACCCGTTTAATCTGTTCAACCCACCCGACCCGAACCGTATTTTACCGGGTTAGCATGATGTTGGGTCGGGTACGGGTTCTAATTTTGACAAACCCGTTACTTCGGGTTGGGTTATGGATTTTGTACTAGTAAACTCATGTATACCTCAACCCATCCGTTTATCACTATTTACTCATATTCTCCTCACATCTCCTCATGTCCTTACTCAAAAAAAATTTCTTTCGTGAAATTTCGATCTTTTCCATAGGTATGCACGTCCTCTATGTCTCTCATAAGGTCTTGAAAGTTGAAAGATGCTTCGAATGCATCTCTAATTTGCCTCAAACTAAATTGTAATAGCCACAAAACGTTTTTTTATATATTTTTATTTGATCAAAATTTTAATCCAATAAACCCGTTTAACCCGCTTAACCCGTAAAAATCCGTACATAAAAAAATTGACGGGTTGGGTTGGATTACGGGTGAATTAACTAAATTTATTTTCTAACCCGCTATTGTCGGGTTGGGTTCAAATTTTGCTAAGTAATCCTTGGCGGGGCCTACCATCAGTATCTAGCGGGTTAACGAAGGTTAACGATAGGAAACATAGGAAACAGAAGGTTAACGATAGTAGCAGAAGAACTTTAAAATAAGGCCCATGTTAAATAAAGGGCCTTTATTTAAGTTATATTTGATATGTTAAACAAATTACATATAAAGCTCATAAATGTTCTTTCTGAAATAATACAATAATTTTCTTTATCATTTAATCAAATTTTTAATCTGTGTTTGATTAGAACCAAATGTGATTGGCCAATTAAAATGATTTGCATTAACTTTCAAACTCGGTTGAATATATATATTATATTAATATTACATATAAATAATCAATGATAGAATTCAAATTAACAGCTTATCATTTTGCAAGGAAAAAAGACTTAATTATGGAAATTAGATGAATTATTGCGAATGAAATATTAAAGGGATAAATTAAATGAGATACTGCTGGAATGGAATTAAAGGGAAAAGTTTTCACAAATAAATTTGAAAGGATCCGTTTGGATGGTGCTAGGAATAAGGGAATAGCCTCTTCGTAGCCATAAATTTATTTCTAATCATCTAAATTTTTCACAAAGTTACACATTTGATACTTTCTAATATTATTTCTCTTATTCTTCTTGGGTGTGTTTGGATGAGTCGGGAATAGAGAATAGGAATAAGAAATTTCGATTTGCGTGCTTATTCTTATTCTTGTGCAACCCAAACAACACAAGAATAAGAAATAAATGTCCTTATTCTTATACTAACAAAACCATGGTATAAGAATAAGGAATAAGAATAAACACGCAAACCGAAATTCCTAATTCTTATTTTCTATTCCCGCTCATCCAAACACACCCCTTGTTCCTAAGCGGTCCAAAGGAAGTAATCGCGTTGCAATTGATTGAATTGAAGAATCAAAGAGGACGGAATGTAAAGCATTTTTGCAACGAATTTTAGGAAATTTTTTATCAAAGACAAAAATACCCTCAATAATTTTAAATAAGACAAAACAACACCATTTTTTTTTAATAAGAACACAGCTATAACGGTATTGGTATTGCCGCTATGTCCCAGATTTATAGCGGCAATGAAACTGCCAGATTCCGTTCTTTTGTTTTTTTTTTGTTATATAATATAGGAATAGCAATGACTTTTCGACTTTCATCCTTATTAAAGTCATTCATATAAATTTATTACATATATTATAGCAATTAAATGTTTTATCGATTTAGGAGAAGTAATAACAATTACGTATGAGCTGTCATGGCTCTTCGGTTTCCAAAATATATCGAATTCACAAATAAATAAAAAAAAACAATAATTGATGCAACTATCCCAGAATGTTGTTAATGAAATATGTCATATATGAACTTTGTGCCTCTTTGACATGTATATATACGTATCTAATATATAAAGATAAAATTTATTTTATTTAACTGATTGGAGATGATGTATTCTCATTTTTACACGTAGATGTGGAGAATAAAGTTTGAAAAAAAAATCAAATTGCACAAAATTTTTGATGCCTAATTTTAATATAAAAAAGTTCATTTTTTTAAATAAGTTTGAAATACAGAAAATTAATTAAAAAGGGACAAAAAGTTCAGTTTCTTAAAATAATTTTGAAATACAAAAAATAATTAAAAAGGGACAAATTGTTCAGTTTTGGGTATTTCAAATAACATGTATTATTACGACAATAATTTATAGCTCATATTTATATTTAATACCTTCTAGTATCCTATCTAGGGATGTACAATGGACGGGTCAATGCTTTTTAATCAAAATTTTCAACCCAACCCAATTATATCGGGTTGAAAAAAATTTTAACCGATCCACCTGTAATACAATCCAACTCGTATAAGTTTTCACATCCGGATTATTACGGGTCATACGGTTTGTGATTTTAATTGTGCAAAAATAAAATTATCACATAAATAGAATAAAAAATGACTTAGCACATAATATTTTTATAAATAATATTCATAAAACAAAAACAGCGTAATGACCTACAAAGTCTATAGTACAAGTCTGACGAAAGTACATTATATATTATATACATATATAAAGCTCTAACATGTACGGCTCGAATTCAGCATTGTAATTAGCACGATGCTTATTTATTATTTTCTGTGACAAGTTTATGTGTGGTTGTAGTCTTGTAGAAAAGTTAACAGATCAACACTATCAGGGAAGAAAAAACGTTGATACAGTTGTAGTTTTTATTATGTTATATTATTATGGAATTGTAGTTTTATTATGTTATTATTATGGACATGCCTTGTACCTTTTTTTTTATTTGCTTCTATATGCATTACTTCACATAATTGAAGTGAGACATAAAAAAATAATGCAACGAATTACGACACATAATCAAAAGTTAAAACAAATATTAACATAAATTTAAAATTAAAATGTAAAAAAAATTAATAGTGAAAAGCAAAAATAATTGTAAAAAGCAATTATTAATGTTAATTTAAAAAGCAAAAAGCAAAAAGCAAAAAGAAAAAAAAACAATGACAAGGGGAAAGAATAATCTGCCGACAAAAGAAAAAAAAACAGTGAAAACAAAAGCAAAAGAAAACAAACCAATAGTAGTGAAGGACAAATAAGACTGGAATTATAGCGGCAATGCCAATGCCGCTATAGTCGTGCTCTTATTAAAAAAAGATGGTGCTACTTTATCTTATTTAAAAGGGAAATTTAGATTTTTGCCACCCTAAAATTAAATAATTAGAAAATTGCCACCTTAAAACTAACTCTTAGAAAAATGCAACCATAAATCTATTTAATTCAGAAAAATGCCACATATACAGTATAAAACCTTTCCCTCATACACTACATTTTCGTATTGACCAAAACACCCTTTCGTCTTAATAATGTTTTATACAGTTTTCTCTCCTTTCTCCATAGACGATACTGTTTCCTTGATATTTAAAGAGGAAAGTACTTGATATTTGCATTTGAAAGATTATCTAGTTATCTGTCAAAGTAAAGATGGTTATTATATCAAAGGGGAAGCAATTGATATTCGCATCTTTTCACTGTGATTATCAATTAATGGTGATTATTATATTCCTTTTTATAAGTTTCACATAAAACAAACTGCATTAGATTTCATTGATAGCACATGATGTGTACATTTGCGATTTTTATTTATTTTTTAACAAATTCAAAAGAATATACCTCGTGAAGCATAAACAAACAGTAAGAAGTAACTTATACTTGTGCTTAAATAATTTGATTGATATCAATTCCAGTCTAATAAATTATGTACTCCACATGATTCAGACATATATAAACAACAAATAAAATGCAAACATCTGTGAATTTAATTTATTTTGAAACAATTAATTAAAATTGAACCCCTGATATCTGATGGACTTGCATATGAGAAACTTTATAAAATAAAAGAACCTAAATGGTTGAGATGAGAAGCTAAGTCTCGTTGCTAAGTTTTGAAGAGGGAGAGCCTAGAAAAGAGGATACTCTCCCAGAAAAGAGAGGCAAGGAACAATGGTGATGGCAAGAAATTATTAGGTAGATTTGTTCTGGTGCTTGAGATAAAAGTGTGAGTGTCGATTATGGAGAGAGGAGAGACAATTGTAGAAAATAATTAAGATAAAAGGGTACTTTTGGCAATACAGAAATGTAGTGTATATTGGAGATGTTTTATACTGTATTTGTGGCATTTTTCTAAATAAAATAGATTTATGGTGGCATTTTTCTATGAATGAGTTTTAAAGTGGCAATTTTCTAATTTTTTAATTTTAGGGTGGCAAAAATCTAAATTTCCCTTTCAAATTGACGAGGGTATTTTTGTCTTTTATAAAAAATTTCCCGAATTTTACATTTCTGACATCGCCCAGTCCTTAAAAACATTTTCTTTTCTCTTAATGGAAAAAAAAAACAAAATCACATGCCCTCGTGTTGTCTTGTCTATTTTGAAAGCAGAGTAGTACTCTTTTTTCTTTTTGACAGACAGACTGGACTATCTAATCTAGTCTAGTTAAAGAGCAGAGTAGTAGTACTCTTGGCGGGACAATCGGACAAAACGTTTCAGTTTTGGTAAACTTTTGTGCAAGACCTTCCTCATTTCCGAACCTCATACACCGCAAGTCCCCAGCTAAGTAATCCTTGGCGGGGCCTACCATCTGTATCTATCGAGTGCTTCAATTGCGACGTGTCTACGCAATTCGGGAATCGGGATCCTTCTTCGGCAAGGTAAGCACCGGTGGATTATTTTACAAATTATTCCTCAAACATTCCATTTATGACGAAAACGTATCAGTTAGCGGATCGACTTCGACTATTCGAGACTTCGACTGCCTGCATGAAATCTTTGCAGGTAGAAATAATAATATTTTGTTCGAGGATCATTCTGCATAGATGTGGCTCGAAGTTCGAAAAAGGAAGCACAATTAGGCCCTGATCAAAATCCCATTTTTTTAACGTGGAATTTCATTTCATTTCATTTCGTTGAAAAATTCTTGATCAAAATGAAGGAATTTGGTGTCATTTGGTTGGAATTCCTATGTAATTAGATCCAACGAAATCCTATGAAATCAATTCAATTGAAATGAAATGAAATGAAATCCCACGTAAACTTCATTTTGATCAGGGCCTTAATTTCCCCCCATTTAATTCCGACGATCACTATTTCCCTCTCAGAATCAAAACCCTCTCTCCCCCTCATTTCTTTCCTTCCTTTCTTTCTCTCTCTAGGGTTTTCTAAAAACCTTCTCTACGAATCTCAATCTCAATCCAAACTCACTCGACTCGATTCAATCTCGTCTTTGGAAGGCTAATCTCGCGAAATCTCATGGCGCACCAACTGACTTCGGGAGCGGTGGCGGTGATATCGGAAGGAGGCGGCGAGGGGATGCAACCGGTGCTCCAGATCAGCGACGTGAGGCAAGTCAGCACGGCGCAAAACACTACTGAGAGGTATCGGATGTTACTGTCCGATGGGGCCCACACGCAGCAGGCTATGCTCGCCACGCAGTTGAACTCTCTTGTCAAGGAAGGGAACCTCCAAGCGGGGTCGATCGTGCGGTTGAACGAGTATATTTGTAATGAGATTCAAGGAAGGAGGTATGATTTTTCCAACTGGGTTCTAGTATATTATTTATTATTCCAAAAGATTGGTTCTAGTTCATTTTCCAACTGGGTTCTAGGATGAAATGATGGATACTACTGACTTGATCTAATAACATTGTTTTTTTTTTGTTATGATATTTTTAGTCTACATTATGACTTTTGAATCTTGATAGAGTTGGTGATCTTACAATATTTTAATTTTTTCAATTAAAAACCAGGATAATTATTGTGATCCAGTTAGAAGTTTTACAAAGCAAGCGTGAGATTATAGGAATACCTAGGCTGTATGAGATTGGGAGCAGTGCTTCCCTTGCTAATAATCCTAACATTGGCACCAGTGTGAAAACCCACAGTACTGCCCAAACTACCCAAACTGAACCCTTCATTAACGCGAGACAGCAACCTTCTTCCGACAATCCCTCTTACAATGCAAACAAAGGTGCCAGAAACATGATGAATCAACCCAATTTTCATCCAATACCAAAACCTTGTAGCCTGAACCTGAATCCAAGTACATCTTCGAACAATTCTTTGTACAATGCAAGTATGTCTGTCCCAAACATGATGATCCAACCCGATTTTCAAAGCATGAAACTTGAAAGCTCGAACCTGACCCAAAATTTTCAGTTTCGCCCTCCAGCGAGTACAATCTCGAGCAGCAACACCTATTCCAGGCCTGCTCAACAGCCCCCATTCCAGCAACCACCACCTCCTTTGTATGTTAACCGAGGAGCCATAGCAAAGAATGAAGCACCGGCAGTTATCTTCCCTATTTCAAGGCTGAACCCTTTCCAGGGTCGATGGACTATTAAAGCTAGGGTTAGATTGAAAGGCAAGTTAAGGAGTTATAACAACACTAAAGGAGATGGGAAGGTCTTCTCTTTTGATTTGATAGATTCAGAAGGAGGGGAGATTCGTGTTACATGCTTCAACAATGTCGCTGAACATTTCTATCCCAAAATTGAGTTTGGTAAAGTGTATTTGATATCTAAAGGATCCATCAAGCAGGCTAACAAGAAATTCAATCCACTAAATCACGAGTATGAGATGAACCTAGAATCTGGGTCCATGGTGGAACCATGTGAGGATGACAGCACAATCCCTGGAGTTACTTTTAGTTTTCGCCAAATAAGTGACATCGAGTCATTGCCGAGCGATACGATTTTGGATGTGATTGGTGTGGTGACTTCTATCAGCCCTGCAAGTATTGTGATGAAGAGAAATGGTCAGGAAACCTCGAAGCGTACGCTACAGCTCAAGGATATGTCTGGTCGGAGCGTTGAGCTGTCTATGTGGGGTAATTTTGTGAGTTCAGAGGGACAGGAGCTCCAATCCATGTGCGATTCTGGTCAATTTCCCATCCTGGCTATTAAAGGGGGCAGGGTCACTGACTTCAATGTTAAATCTGTTAGCAGCATACCTGGTAGCCAGCTGTTTGTTGAACCTGATTGTTTGGAGGCACAACAACTAAGAGACTGGTTCAATGGGGAAGGGAAGAGTGCCTTAGCGGTGTCAATTTCTTTTCAAACAGGTATGCAAGCTGGTCGGGCTGACAATAGAAAGACTTGTAGTCAGATCAAGGATGAGGGTTTGGGCCATGGAGAAAAGCCTGATTGGATAAGCGTTAAAGGCATGATTACATTCTTTATGGTTGATAGCTTTTCGTATTCTGCATGTCCTTTGATGATCAACGATAAGCAGTGTAATAAGAAGGTGACTAACAATGGGGATGGTACTTGGAGATGCGACAGGTGTGATCAGAATTTACCAGACTGTGACTACAGGTAGGTTTGCTATATAACAGTCTGGTAGGCATAGCTTATAAAACCATAACAATGTTTTAATTAGGCACACACATTTTCTGCAATATCTCTGCTTTAATGTTAGTGTTCTATACTTCTATTTATTTTCAGACACCAGAATTCTGGTTCAGGGATATGTGGTAAATGCTTTAATATATACTATATAAATTATAGATTGCTCTGGAATAACAGGGAAAACAAATTAAAGAGATGAATGGAAATTTCATTTAATTTAATCTATAGTTTTATTTTGATTGGGTAAAAATTGTAAAGGAACTATCTTTAGAAGGAGTGGATCTTAAGTATTTGTTAACAATAAAGACTTATAAAAATATTTGCCAAGCAAAAACCCTGAATGGAAATTTATGGCAAAAAAAACGCCCCATAGAGTTGCCGCAATTTTAAACAAGAAATGAATATTCAAGGAAAAGTTTTAAAACATTTTTTCCCATTAAAACTTGTTAATATTGCGCATTAATACTAATTTTTTGTATCAATACTAGTGTGTTAAAAATAATGGATGGATTATCCTTGCAGAAAAATTAATTAAAAAATGGAAAAAATGTTTTTCACATTAATGCTCATATTTAGATTAGTCATCTAAGGATAGTATGTTTAAATAGCATAAATCAGTTTTTTTTTCTCTTGGAAATGTTATTTTATGGAATGCTTATGGTACCAAGCATTTCTAAAAAGAAAAAGATAATCATACAGTACGGATACCTTAACAATTTTTTATGAGCTCAAATAAAATGTCACCTCTCTCTCTCTCTCTTTCTCTCTCTCTCTATATATATAGAGGATTGCTAAAATACTATGCATAGCACGGATGGCCTTCGTGCTACGGTTTCGTTTTTTAATTTTATGCTTCAAACAACCGATTTAAACCGTTCATTATCTTCTACATATTGAAATCTTATTAGAAACTAAATTTTACATTTTTTTGAAATTTTAGATTAAGTATTTTAAAAAGTTTGAGAAAAATAGTAAAAAAATTTAAAAAAATGTAAATTTTGGTTTCCAATGAGATTTCAATATGAAGAAGATAATGAACGGTTTGGATCGGTTGTTTGAAGTATGAAATTCAAAAACGAATTCGTAGCACGAAGGCCATCCGTGCTATGCATAGCATTTTAGCAATCCTCTATTTATATATATACAGTACTGATTGTTTAATAATAAGATATAAGATAGAAAAAACTCGTATGTTATTGTATTTGTGGAAACTTTGCTATATTAAATTTTTTGACATCCGCATGTAAAGAACAGGGAATACTACCATGAAAATGTTTTGGTTTTACAAATTTTGATGCGTTGTAACTTCTCAATAATATAATGGTTTTCAAATAATCTAAGATGCAAATTTACTCCTGTGTCATTAGGAATTTTATTGATGATGTCAGTCGGTGGACTGTTGATATGCCTTTTGCCCAGGATAGGTGGTACAGTTGTCAATTGAGGTGGAACAGTAATGCAGCTAGAAACCAATACTTTTGACTTGCATAGCCATTAAGAAAACTCCTCTTACATTACAGGTACCTGATTAAGTTTGACATCCAGGACCACACTGGTATGGTACGTGTGACTGCATTTCAAGATGCTGGGGAACAAATAATGGGTAGACCAGCAAAAGATCTCCACCAAATAAAATATAAAGAAGATGATAATGAGAAATTCTCAGAAATCATTCGGAGTGCGCGTTTCAAGCAATTTATCTTCAAATTGAAAGTGCAGGAAGAGAGTTACCAGGAGGTGCAGCAGGTAAATATTACTGTTGTTAGTGCTGACAAGGTGGACCCATCCACAGAGAGCAAATATTTACTTGGCCAGATTGATAAAATGCTGTTGGAAGATCAAAAACCAAATCAGAACCTGTACTCAAACACGGTACCAGGTAATGGGAATGATCAGCCGAATTTGTATGTGGGAGCAAGGGATCAACAAATGCCGCTTTGTAGTGGTTGTGGGTCTAGTGGACACAATGTGTTAAATTGTCCTACAAGTATGAACAGACAAGTTGGGGGTGCTGGTGGAGGTTTTGCAAATAGGCCCCTCAATAATATGGGAGCTGGTAGTTTGGGTGGTGCATATGCAGGTTTGGGTAATGGTAGGAATGTGTGCTTCAAGTGTCAGCGGCCAGGTCACTGGGCAAGAGATTGCCCCAATGTTGTATGAGTCACTGGTGGTGGCACAGCGTAGTGTCGCGATACCTACTGAGTTGTATATATTCTGTGTTTGGTAAAAATCACCGCTCACCTTTCTTGTCAATCATTATTTGTGCTCTTTTTGACGGTGGAAAACTGTAGTTAAGCTTGTGGCATTTTCGCAAAACTGGTTGTGTAAGTGGGGTGTGCAACTGAACTGGGATAAACGTGTTCTTTTGGTTATAAGATGAGATGTTTATTTAGTTAAATGCTCTAATTTTAGTTGATAGTTTTACGGAATTGCTTGTCATAGATTCTATTATTTCATCATTCTAGGATCTTCATTAATTATCTAACATCTTTGTTAAAGAAAATTTAGGGAATGAGAGGATTATCTAGCGTCCTCACCTCTTTTTTTTTTTATTTTCCTTTCTCTCATGTATTTCCTTTTTCGGACCGTTTTTTAGGTGAATAGTTTTTGAGAACAATTATGTGTTCAAAACTAGAACAATTAATGTCTTACTTCTATAACATAATTTTTCTAGACAAAATATGAATATTAACACAGATGCTAAATTGTGTGCCGCTAAATGAAATGAGTGTTGGATTAATTGTATTGTGAGGCAATTAATAAGGCGCTGATGGGATGAGGGATGAGAAGCTTAATTAATCACATTTTAAAAATAGAAACACATTTTTGAGAAGATGATGGGATGATAAATATTAAGAATAGTCTTTATCAACCCCGATAGTTTTATTTTGTACGGCGTTATTTTTGTTCTTGTTTTAAATTGCTGGTTAATGACCTTATTATATTCGTATATAACGTAGACATGTAAGGTTCTCAATTTTCATTGCTATTTGATTCGGTACGGTGTAGTCTGGTTTTATTTTATAAAACCTTTTGCTTCTGATTAATGGAAGGGGTGGCTCTTAAAGCGTATGTTTTCATCCTCGGAATATTCCGTAATCATTGGGACTGAGATATATTATAGTGTTTCAAAGAAAACACATATAGGCTCCGTTTGGATGGGTGCATGAATAAGGGAATAGGTTTTTTCTACTCCCAAATTTATTATAAACAATTCAAATTCTTCACAAATTATACACTTCCCAATACTTCCCTTATTTCTGTTATTCCCACACCATCCAAACGGAGCCATAGAGATGTAACAAGGCATCGCTATGTATTGAAGGTTTAATATATCGTGATCATATTCGTCAATTATTTGACAAAGTGAGAAATCTAATTTGACCAATTCAATCTGCATATTGAAATCTCATAAAAAAATAAAATTCTATATTTCAAATTTTTTAGACTTGCCATTTTTTTAAATTTTTTATTATTAGTTTATATTCATAAAAGACAAGTTAAATTTTTTTTTAAAAATGTAAAATTTAGTTTCCTATGATATTTCAATATATAGATTAGATAGTCAAATTAAATTTTTCAATTTACAAAACAACTTACGGATATGATCGCAATCTATTAAATTCTCAGTTTATCGCAATTCACCGTAATATTTCTATTTCTCTCTATATATAAAGATATGAGCTCTTTAGGCCGCTATGATACGCTAGAGAGAGCATCTTGAAAGAAGGTTAACGATATTATAATAGAAGAACTTTTATAAAGTACCGCCCGTTTTTCATAAAGGCGTTTATTTTGTTACTTGATATGTTAAACAAACGACATGACATTATAAATATATGATGAATAGGCGTGCGAACGGAGCGAAATGATCATAAAACTACCTGCGTTAACCTTTTTTTTTTTTCTATGACACGAAATAAAATTTATTTGCGTTAACTGTTTTGCTTTTCAAACAAAAGTAAAAAATTTGCGTTGATCATTATATTTCAAAGGATGATAAAAACGATCAAAACCATCAATTTTTTTTCCCGTAACTTTGTAATATACAAATGCAATGTGACATTAATATATCATTAATAATTCACAAAATAACTTTATAAAAATGCATCATTAATATTATCAAATTACTACAAAATACATCTCAATATCATATTGTATACAAAAATTTGTTCATAAATACTTAAAAAATGTAAATGTTGAAATTTTTGAATGCAAACTATTTCTAACACCTACTCCCTACAAACATTTGCTTTTTCCCTTAAAAAAGTAAATGTTTCAAAATAGAATGGAATAAATAAATAAAGAATAATATTTACAAAAATAAAAGGAGACAAATATTCTTCTACGTCAGATTTTGAATTTTTTAATACAACATACAAATTTACGAAGTTTTTATTTATAAGAAAGAGAAAAAAATGGAGTCTAGCACCAATGGTCAATTGCTCCGTCGTTATTCTATGCCTAAAGATAATAGATGCAATTTCTTCTCGTGGAAAAGAGAAATAATGGGTATAAATAGTATGTTTTGGAAAAGAGATGAATAAGGAACGAATAAGCAATTCCGAACTGGATGAATAAGAACAAAGAGATGAATAAGAACAAGAACAAAGAGATGAATAAGCAATTCTATTCTTGATTTATTTTTTGTTGCATATTTTGATTTCCATCTTTTGGATAAGCAAATCCGAATAGCTTATTCCCATGGATATCAAACACACTTAAAATGACAAGATATATATCTTCAATAATAAACGAAAATAACAGAGATAAAACAATATTTAAATTAAGTTATGATCTTTTTTGAATTTATAACGGTAAATAAAAATCATATCACATCCCCTGGAGTTGTCTTTGTCTATTTTGAAACCAGACATCCATCGGAGAAAAAAATTGGAAACCAGAGTTTTGGTGATAAATAATTTCGGATGGAGATATGTTAATCTTTCTTAGGAGGATCATTCTGCACAGTGAAGGCTCGAAGTTCGAAAAACCGAAAACGGGAACACAATTATATTCCCCCCATTTAATTTCCGACGATTTCTTTCCCTCTCAAAACCACAAAACCTCTCTCACTTTCTCTCTCTAGGGTTTTCTAAAAACCTTCTCTCCAAATTTCAATCTCAATCCGAACTCATCCATTCGAATCAATCTCTTCTTTCGAAGTCTAATCTTGCGAAATCGCATGGCGCACCAACTGACTTCGGGAGCGGTGGCGGTGATATCGGAAGGAGGCGGCGAAGGGATGCAACCGGTGCTCCAGATCAGCGACGTGAGGCAAGTCAGCACGGCGCAAAACACCACTGAGAGGTATCGGATGCTCCTGTCCGATGGGGCCCACACGCAGCAGGCTATGCTCGCCACGCAGTTGAACTCTCTTGTCAAGGAAGGGAATCTCCAAGCGGGGTCGATTGTGCAGTTGAACGAGTATATTTGTAATCAGATTCAAGGGAGGAGGTATCATTTTGCCCAACTAGGGTTTAGTTAGGGTTTCTGTTCATTAGTTTACTTAATCGAGATTGAGTGGATTATGTTGGGTATTTACTGGTAAAACTGATACATAGATTAGTTAGTGCTTGATTTTGTACTGCTATTTAGGTAGTCATCAATCTTATAGTTTACTAGTATGATTGGCCTGTATACGTTTTATACCAAATGATTGGTTCTATTTAGGTTAGTTCTGTGAAACAACACGAGGCTTATGGTAGCATTGTTCATCTTATGGATAATTACTGGAGTTTTTTTTAGTTTTTTTAATATTATTATCTTTTTAATAGATATGGTGGTCTTACAATATTCTAATTTGTTTGATTTCTAAACCAGGATAATAATCGTGATCCAGGTAGAAATTCTACAAAGCAAGTATGAGATTATAGGAACACCTAGGATGTATGAGTGTGTGGCCAGTCCTGTCGCAAATATTTCTAACACCGGTTCTAGTGCGAAAACCCAAAGTAATGGCCAAACACCCCAAACTGGAGCCTCCATTAACCCGAGACAGCAGGCTTCTGCCAACAACCCCTCTTACAATGCAAACACAGTTGTCAGAAACACGATGAATAAACCCAATTTTCAAATGCCAAAACCTAGTAGCCCAAACCTCAATCCAAGTACTCACTCTAACAATTCATTATACAATGCTAGCATGAATGCAAGAAACGTGATGAACCAACCCAATCTTCATAGTGTGAAACCAGAAAACCCGAACTTGAACCAAAGTTTCCAGTTTCGCCCTCCAGCGAGTACAATCTCAAGCAGCAACACCTATTCCAGGCCTGCTCAACAGCCCCCATTCCAGCAACCACCACCTCCTTTGTATGTTAACCGAGGACCCATAGCAAAGAATGAAGCACCAGCAGTTATCTTCCCTATTTCAAGGCTGAACCCTTTCCAGGGCCGATGGACTATTAAAGCTAGGGTTAGTTTGAAAGGAGAGTTAAGAAGTTATAACAACACTAAAGGAGATGGGAAGGTCTTCTCTTTTGATTTGATAGATTCAGAAGGAGGGGAGATTCGTGTGACATGCTTCAACAATGTCGCTGAACATTTCTATCCCAAAATTGAGTTTGGTAAAGTGTATTTGATATCTAAAGGATCCATCAAGCAGGCTAACAAGAAATTCAATCCACTAAATCACGAGTATGAGATGAACCTAGAATCTGGGTCCATGGTGGAACCATGTGAGGATGACAGCACAATCCCTGGAGTTACTTTTAGTTTTCGCCAAATAAGTGACATCGAGTCATTGCCGAGCGATACGATTTTGGATGTGATTGGTGTGGTGACTTCTATCAGCCCTGCAAGTATTGTGATGAAGAGAAATGGTCAGGAAACCTCGAAGCGTACACTACAGCTCAAGGATATGTCTGGTCGGAGCGTTGAGCTGTCTATGTGGGGTAATTTTGTGAGTTCAGAGGGACAGGAGCTCCAATCCATGTGCGATTCTGGTCAATTTCCCATCCTGGCTATTAAAGGGGGCAGGGTCACTGACTTCAATGGTAAATCTGTTAGCAGCATACCTGGTAGCCAGCTGTTTGTTGAACCTGATTGTGTGGAGGCACAACAACTAAGAGACTGGTACAACAGGGAAGGGAAGAGTGCCTCAGCTGTGTCCATTTCTTTTCAAACAGGCATGCAAGCTGGTCGGGCTGACAATAGAAAGACTTGTAGTCAGATCAAGGATGAGGGTTTGGGCCATGAAGAAAAGCCAGATTGGATAAGCATTAAAGGAACAATTACATATTTTGCACTCAATACCTTTTCTTATACTGCATGTCCTTTGATGATCAATGATAGGCAGTGTAATAAGAAGGTGACTAATAATGGGGATGGTACTTGGAGATGTGACAGGTGTGACCAGAATTTCCCACACTGTGACTACAGGTAGGTTTGCTATAACGTTCTTAACAGTCTGGTAGGTGCATAGCTTATAATACCATAACAGCATTTTGATTAGGCACACACATGTTCTGCAATAATCTCTGCATTGATGTATGTGTTTCTATTTCTTTAGAGACCACGATTTCCGATTTAGGGATGTGCGGTAAACGTTTCATAATATATAGAAATAGAAAAAAAAAAAACTTGATGTTATTTATTGCTGGAAGCTTTGCTATATAAAATTTTTTATGTTTGCATGTAAAGAAAATGGAAAACTATCATTAAAATGTTTTGGTATTTCATAATAATGTGCTGTAACATCTCAATCATATCTTTTCTTGATAGCTACTGTCAAGATCTCGAAAAAAAAAACATCTCAATCATATCATGGTTTTCAAATAATCTGTTATACAATTTTTGCCCTTGTACAATTAGGAATTTATTCATGATGTCAGGTCGGTGGATTGTAAGCCTTTTGTCCTGCATAGGTGGCACAATAGTCAATTGAGGTGGAACAGTCGTGGAGGTAGAAATCAATACTAAACTTAAATAGCCATTGAGAAAACACCTCTTACTTTACAGGTATCTGCTTGCCTTTGACATCCAGGACCACACTGGTGTGGTACGTGTGACTGCATTTCAAGAGGCTGGGGAACAAATAATGGGTAGACCAGCAAAAGATCTCCACCAAATAAAATATGAAGAAGAAGATAATGAGAAATTCTCAGAAATCATTCGGAGTGCGCTTTTCAAGCAATTTATCTTCAAATTGAAAGTGAAGGAAGAGAGTTACCAGGAGGTGCAGCAGGTAAAGATTACTGTTGTTAGTGCTGACAAGGTGGATCCATCCACAGAGAGCAAATATTTACTGGGCCAGATTGATAAAATGCTGTTGGAAGATCGAAAACCAAATCAGAACCTGTATACAAACACTGTACCTGGTAATGGGAATGATCGGCCCAATTTGTATGTGGGAGGAAGGGATCAACAAATGCCACTTTGTAGTGGTTGTGGGTCTAGTGGACACAATGTGTTAAATTGCCCTACAAGTATGAACAGACAAGTTGGGGGTGCTGGTGGAGGTTTTGCAAATAGGTCCCTCAATAATATGGGAGCTGGTGGTTTGGGTGGTGCAGATTCAGGTTCGGGTAATGATAGGAATGTGTGCTTCAAGTGTCAGCAGCCAGGCCACTGGGCAAGAGATTGCCCCAATGTGGCGCCAGGCAGTGGTGGTGGTGCAGGGTATGGTGCTGATAATATGCAAAGTAGGTATAATAATAACCAGTATGGTGGTAACTACTGAGTTGTGTATATTCGTGTTTGGTAAAATCACTGTTGTTGTTTTTTTTTCTTTTCAATTTTTGTTTGTGGCTTTTTTTTTTTTTTTTTTTTTTTATGGTGGCAGATTATAGTTCATGCTTGTGGCATTTTGGGCAAAACTAACCGTGTAAGGGGGGGTTGCAACTGAATTGGGGTACGTGTTATATCTTGGCTATAAGATGTTTTATTTGATAGATTTATATTGTGCGCCGTCACTGTTGTTCTTTTTTACTTTCCAAAAATTTGTTGGTTTTTGACCTAATCTTCGTATATAACGTAGACGTGACGTTGTCAATTTTCGTTGTTATTTGATTCGGTACCGGTACAGCCGTACAGTCCAGCAGGTATTTTGGTTTCAGTTTTGTATGAACTTTGCTGGTCCGGAAGTGGTGGGGTACCTAAAGCGTATGTTGTAATAATTCGGAATTTTCCGTTTGTATTACGACTAATAAATATTAATTATGAGACATCACTGAAGTTCGAGGATGTCTAGATTATGGTTTTGATCGAAATTGTATTTATGCGGGATTTTATTTGATTAGAATTAATTTTTAAGGATTTTGTTGGGTCTAAGAACATGAAATTTTCGATTAGATATCTTCAAATCTGTTTATTTTCATAAAAAAAATTTAATAAAATGAAAGTGATTCAGGGCCTATATCTAACGGCGAAAGCACGAGTGACGCTTGCGCAATTATGAACCGTAGATTATTTAATCACTGGTTCGGATCTTTTCCAATGACACTGCTATGTTGCAGAGGATTCATGCCATATCAGATTTAACGTATTAGGCCCGTTTGTTTCATACATAAGAGGCTACGTAACTATTTAGGCAGCTTTAAGCAGCCAAACACTTGATGCATAAGATGCCGTAAGATGCATTAACTTATTACACCTCTTAGAGTGCATAAGTTACGCACTCATCTCATCTAACTTTTTTTCCAACAATACCCTTCTAATTAATTCCTCTCACCTGTTCTCAACTATCTCCTCTCCTCTCATTTATGCACAAGATGTCTTAGATATTTGATATGATTTTACGCCTGTGTACTATATACCGGTCGAACTTACAGGTTGAGCTTTTGTTCAATTCACGCCTGTGTACCATTCAACTAATATTTGATATGATTTAATTCCAAAGAAGGGCCTTTCAAACTGAGCTTGATTCAATTCAACGTTAAATATTTGATAAATGTGTATGCTTGATTCCATTCTTCAGTGGGCCAATGCATTCAAGGGCATTGTAGTCTTTTCACATGAAGTTATGCATGTATTAACTTAGCATTCTTATGTAACAACCAAACATACATTACATAACACTACATAAATATTTAGGCATCCTTAACTTATGCAACCCCTTACTACACAACCAAACGCCTCGAGTAGTGTTATGTAATACAACCATAAGTTAAGGATGCCTAAATATTTATGTAACCCCTTACTACACAACCATAAGTTAAGGATGCCTAAATATTTATGTAGTGTTATGTAATCCCTTTTTTACCTAAATATTTATGTAGTGTTATGCAACCCCTTACTACACAATCAAACATACATTACATAACACTACAAAAATGGAATCGAGGACTTCTGTTGGATTTAGAAGAACTAGCCAACTGGGGAATTATAAAGTTTCAGCGGTATTTTTATTGTACCAAAGGAGCCGCCAACCACGAGTTTCTCGTCCAGCATTCTCTCTCAAAATTCTTGTTTAAACTTGGCGCATACACCGCAAGTACAACTGATCCTATGTGGGACCAACTAGTCAGTGCCAATCATAAACTTAGTACTCTTCCTCTATCAGCTGCCTGCCTTGAAAGAGCAAAAAAAAAGATGGAAGCGAGACAGGCAAAGCACTAACTCCAAATCTATGTGTGTCTGTCCGTACCATCACTAATTCGATCCCATTTTTCACAATTGAATCTCTCATTTCACCAATTTCTCCTCAGTTCTTTCCTAAATCCAACAGAAACTACCTCTTCTTTGTCAAATTGGAGACTTATTTCCTTCCACGCCAGATGCCCGCCAAGTGTTCGACGAATTGACTAAATCAAGCTACAGCTGAAGTACTAGGGAGATGCTTACGAATTCACTCATCCATTCCTCTTCGTCAAAACCATTACTAATTTCTCGACCTCATGTCTCCAAAAAACCCTACACGAACAAGCCTTTCCTGGTTCGTGCCAGCTCTTCGGATCCAGGTCCGAACCCATCTCCCAAAAACCCACTAACGGTTGCACTAGAGGTCCCCAAAACCATACTAAAGCAAACCCTACAGCCGCTAAGCGACTTTGGGTTCGGCAAAAGGAGCATATGGGAAGGTGGAGTTGGGCTTTTCATGGTTTCTGGTGCGGTACTTCTTGCGCTGACACTCGCATGGCTTCGGGGGTTTCAGATGAGGTCGAGGTTTAGGAAGTATCAGGCCGTTTTTGAATTCAATCAGGCTTGTGGAATCTGTGTTGGTACGCCAGTACGGATTCGTGGGGTCTCTGTGGGGAATGTGGTACGGGTTGATTCTTCACTCAAGAGCATCGATGCCACTGTGGAGGTTTGTTTTCTGATATTTCTCTGAATTCTTGATGCAAATTTTTTTTGGAATGTAGATTTTGTCATGTAGTCATCCCTCCTATGTTGACATCAACTACAGATATCTCTTTATTAGTTATTCCAATTTCTAGTCATCCATATGATTGGTTTCATGCACATGTGCAAATGGGATTGTTCGTTTAGGCAATTTTTCACATTTGGTCACTTGTAACCTTGGATTTCCTATTTTACTGTAAGAAACTGGTGGTACTCTTTACTGCTTTCAATCCTATATAAAGAAACTTGTTTAGCCCTAATTTGAATCCTTGATAACAGATGGCACTTCACAATCTTATAGTTAAGAATGTGCATTGTACTATTATAGTATTATACCTTTTTCATTTTCACTCGGTATGCATTACTATAAGCCGGTAAACCAATTTAGAGAAAATTAAGGCTTTCGTTCTCAAAGTTTCTTAATTAAAAAAAGGGTTTGAACGTTTGGTGCACCAAATAGTATGTGGACTTCCCTAAAAAGCCACGTTCCTCAGAATTTCATTTGTGCGAAACTGGTTCTTGAACTTTCAGAAAAGAACTAAGTATGTGAAATTCCATCAATACTACTAATTTGGTTCTTTTGAGATATGTTCAAGGGCCAATTTGGACTCTTTTTTCTTTTTATGTGTATTAAGAAAGAGAAGTTCAGGATCGATTTGGTGCAAATAGGACAAAATTGGTTGCTTTTCCGAAGTTAACTGATGACGTTTCTTTCATGGCCGGGTTGGGGGTGGGGGATGTGAGGGGGAGTCTTGGGACCAATTTGTTGCTAAAGGAAGTTTAAGGATTACCAACTCTTATTTTAAGTTTAAGGACCAAAATCTGAAATTTGCATTAATTTGACAGTGATAGGTTGACAATTTTTTTTTTTTACTGAGTTCATGCATCATATTCTTACAGTTTTTAGGTGCTCAAATGTAATCTAATGAATAAATTGTTCTTGTCCCTGATTTATTTGACTCGAGCTATATTCTCTACTTAAGCCATTCTCTTGTCTGCTCTATCCCAATTTGCCTGCTATGAGGACACTGTTATGTAAATTATACTGTTATTAATGCCTTATTTTATTCGGACAAAGATGCAATTTGACCAATGTAGTAACCAATAATTATTCTGTGCAGGTTGAAGATGACAAAATTATTGTACCACGAAATTCAGTAGTTGAGGTAAACCAGTCAGGCCTGCTTATGGAGACCATTATTGACATAACCCCACGGGACCCACTTCCCACGCCATCGGTGGGCCCGCTTGACGCTGATTGTGCCAAGGAGGGTCTTATTTTATGTGACAGAGACAGAATTAAGGGGCAAACAGGAGTTAGTTTGGATGCTTTAGTAGGCATCTTTACTCGGCTAGGCCGAGAAATGGAAGAAATTGGTGTTAGTAAGAGCTACAAGTTGGCCGAGAAGGTTGCTTCTATAATGCAAGATGCACAACCTCTACTTGAAAAGGTAGTTATTTTTCTTTTAGAAAAAAGTATTATATTGTTCCCTACTAAAACATAAGATATAATTTAGTATCTCTTCAAATATATCTCATACAGTTCTTATGCTCCATTTTCTGTTTTTTTTTTTGGAAATTACATAAATAGAATATCATGATAGAAATAAACACTGATTAAGGAAGGGTGTTTTGAGTAGCTGTTGTAGAAATGGTAAACGATTATGGTATTTTCTGTTTTTGCATGTTATTTGTAATGTTTTCAGGCTTATAATGCAAGAAATTTCCCGATATTAATATGAATCTGTCAACTGCAATTTGCTTGTGTTGTCAACTTCATTGCTCGATTGCCTTTTTATTTCATTTAATTTTCAGTTCTGAGTTTTTTTATCTCACCTGATTTCACCTCCATTAATAATTTCACAATGTAGCTCAATTCACTTTGATTAATACTTTACTGTGTTGTTATAAACTTAAATTATACTTCACTTGGAAGTTGCAGAACTATTGTTGCTGACTTGATGGATTTTTCCCCCCCTGTAATTCCAATTTTAGCTGGGTTTCGTCCCAATACCAGGACATGGTCACCTTACCACCATTTAGCAGAGTTGAATGAATAGAAAATTTCTTCGGTTATCCTCATTTTATCAAATAAGCCTCAATGCAACCAAATAGTCACATCACTTAATGCTCTGTTGTTCGATTGACCCTGACTATCTGTCCTTTTTTTTCCCCTTCCATTTCTTATATGTGATGTAATGACATTAAAGCTCGAAGCCTTAGCTGAAGATGTAAAACCTTTGTTGAGTGAGGTACGAGATAGTGCATTGATCAAAGATGTGGAGACTATAACCAAAAGTCTAGCCGAAGCAACTAAAGATTTCAGGTCCATATTTTTCTGCTTAGTCTATCTGATCTATAATGTTTGTTCAGTGTGGCACCTTTTCAGAAAGAAAAATGGCTAGAAACAACTATCGTCTCTACTCTCTAGTAATGAAAATGTATATAAAAGTTTTGCAATAGAAGCTGTAGGTTAAGTAAAGGTGCCAAACATATGTTTTACACTTGAATTATTTTCAGTGGACCCCTTGACTTTCGGACAATTTCAAAAAAAAATGAGCCCTGCTATTTTACTTCTAGTTCATTATCTAAAAGATTAAGAGCCTTAAAATGATAAATATAGCTACTAAAGGGGCCGTTTGGATCGCTTAGGAATAAGAGGAATAGCCTCTTCCTAGGCGTAAATTTATTCCTAACCATCCAAACTCTTCACAAAGTTACACACTTCCCAATATTTTCCGCCTAAGAATAGGTTATTCCTCTTATTCCTAAGCGATCCAAACGGCCCCTAAAGTACTATTCTATGCCTAAATGATAAAATAATATGAGTTTTATGCCATATTGATGTAGTACGACAACAAAGCCTTTAGTCGCAGACTAATTGGGGTAGGCTACAAATGAAATCCAACAAAGTCGGTTCCTTGTGCAAACAGTGCAAATCCATATTTATGAAGTATTTGAAAATAATAGAATTGATGATTCATTGTACTGCATTCAGATATCTTTATATTTTAGGGGTTTTATACAAATTTGTGAACCTTGAAGACTGTGAAATTTGTTGGGATATCTTTATATATATATTTTTTTAATTGCAGAAGGTTGCAATCTTCAGTTCTTATTCCAGAGAACTCTGACCTCGTTCGGCAGTCTGTATATTCTCTCATTTTCACTCTCAAGAATATCGAGGTCTTTCTCCTGTTATTAACCCATTTTACAAGCATCTTATACTCGAGTTTAATCTATGGACCACTAATACACACTACCTAAAGTACTGAAAACAGTGGCTTAAAAATAGTTCTTGTAAGTACCACTACATACCAGTAACATACCTCACTGGTACAATACCAAATAAGGAGTATATTATTCTAAATATTTTTCTTTTTTTTTCAATAAATAATGAATTATACCTTTTTTTGTTTTTTGCAGAGTATCAGCTCAGATATATCAGGGTTTACAGGAGATGAGGCCACTCTGAAGAACATAAAGTTGCTTATCAAATCCCTTAGTAGGCTTTTGTAACTAGAGCTCCTAATCATAGTCGATTTTTGTTTGATTTTAATTGTTATTATTATTTTTCTGGAATTTCCATATCTTTGCATAGTGTTTTCTGAAATGCATAAGGTGGCATTTTGCCCTTCTGTTTCTATATACACTCTGTATAAATTTTGTTTAGCGACTCGCATACTAACTTTAAGCGTTTTAGGAAATTGTCCTGCTGATTTCTTTTCCTTGACATTTTATTTATCAGTTCGCATGCGCACTACATGAATTATGTACCTCCAAATTAAAATGTCTTTGTCCGTCAACTTTAATGTAAATTTATCATAACCAAATCTCTGTTTAGAGTTCTATAGAGATGAAAACCTTAATTATCATATATCAAGATAGACTGATCGTGAAACTTAGCCACTAATCGAGCAAAGGAATAGCCCTTTCTGTAAAGATATTAGTAAAATTAATTACAATATTGGTCCACAAATTCAGAAGTTCACAATTTCCTCCTGAAATATTATGATTCTTATAGTTTGATTAGTTAGCGTGCATTCTCAGTTAAAAATATATTATCCCAGGTCCAAGTGAGAGCTACCAAGTAACATTATTCCAACCTGTTAGGAACTAGAATCGTAAAATAGAATGATATATTAATCAATCGGAATTACTTAAGATCATCCTCTCTTCTGTATCATCCGCGTCATCCTTCTGAAGACGCGTATAATATTTTCTATTTTTAGAAAACACGATGATGGGATGAGGAAGTCCAGAGATGATGAGCGAATCAGAGGGAGGAGCGAATCAGTTAATATCGTAATTTTTCTAAATAGAACAGTTATATATATAAATTAGAACTGTTATATTTAACTGTTCTAGTTAATATATATATATATATATATATATAATTGTTCTAGTTAATATCGTAACTGTTCTAGTTATATTAAATAGAACAATTATATATATTAACTAGAACTGTTATATATATAACTAGACCAGTTGTATATATTAACCAGAACAGTTGTTCTCTTTTCTCCGTGTCTGTGTCGCTCCATCCCTCTCCTCTGCATCGCTTATCCCCTCATCTAAAAACGCGTTAATGTAACTGTCCAGGGAATAATCCTCATCATCCTCATCTCCTCTTTTCTTTTTCGGAATGTAATTAAGGAGGATGATGGGGATGATGAATCTAGGGGATGATCCTTATCAAACCCGATTAATAAATTATTCGACTTAAAATGGTATATATTTTTTTATTAAGCAATTTTTTTCGACTTTCATGGCATAATCCGGATCTGAATAGATAACTATTCTGCATAAAATCACTAGGTAGCCTCTACCTAGTTTGTCCAAAAAAAAAAAACCTATTCTGCATTAAATAGATTGTTTTAATATTTTAACTAAAATGGTTTTCCTGTGTGTTCCTATATGCTGAAAGAGGGGGAGAGCAAATAAGGTGTCAGCAGTCAAATGTGTTTCTCAGTTCCGTGGCCACATCAGATTAAATGTATGGTATGCTGTATCAAAAAATCAGCACTATGTAGCTTTAACTAGAAATGCCCCTCATAAGTATACAAAATTATCACACCGGGTACGAGATAGGATTTAAACATGGATATGAATGTCGGCGTGTAGTAGAGATCGACTTCCATACACAACACAATAAAAAATATCACGCATGAAAGGAAAATGAACCAAATAAACAAAAAAAAATGTTAAAACAATTAACACATAAATTTGAATTATCATTCTACCAAATAACAATTGTAGTAATATATCTGAAATTCCATTTGCTAACTCAGAACTTCGCAGAATTTGTACCTAGCCTCATTGATTTCTTCCAATGGCTCAAAAAAAAAAAATCTAAAATTTAAAGTAATCTGTGCACTATTAATAGACATATCTTAATTTCAAATGTCACTAACAACACATAACAACTTTTCCGGAAGTCTTGTATATAACCTGCAGAAAATCACACTGACTTGTTGTTAGGCGTTAGTTATAAAGTGGGTCTTGAATGAATCGAAGATAAACAAACTCACATGTTGAAAGCATGAACAATAATAATATTATAGAAATGGACTAGCCAGGACAAACAACGAGTCCTCTCCATTATTTAAAACAGGAGAAATTGATAGTGCTGCTGGGAATTTTGAAACAAATTAGTGAGATTTCCGGCTCTCTCTCTCTCTTTTTTTTTTTTTTTTTGAAATAAGTAGAGGGCAACTAGACTATATATCTGGCATACAGGTATATATATCGATCAATAATGAAAACGAAAAGTAAACAAAAACAAACAGAACAAAGAAGTATAAACGATACTAAATGATATTTGGACAGTTCAAAACTTGATAATTCAGAAAGTACTCACAATTACTGAATTGTAAAATGTAATGACATATTAAGCAATTATTCTACTTTGATGGTCCATTCTTTTTTAGCGGTAAATAATCTGCTCGGCACCACATGCGATAGAAACAATGGCTATGTAGATAATATATAGTGATATTGAAGATGGGATCGCAATACTCATGGCGATGAGTAGGTTTCAACAACTGAAATGCTTTTCTGTTGTAGCTTTGGACGGACATTTATCTCGTACAGTTAATTTTGCTATTGCTTATTCACACCTAGTGCCAATTACACCCCTAAATAACATATGAGAACCATTTTTCCTATTTTTTTTTAAGGTTGGTTTGAAACCAACGATTTTATTATAAGAAATTTGAAAATAAATGCTCTCTCCGTGAATCAAACCAAGGACTATTTTTCCTATTCGATTTGCACCATATTATATGCGACTATCCAATATTAATGTATATTTTTTTTGGAGGAAATGCGACTATCCGATTAGTAATTCATTTTAATTAATTTAAGATCCAATCCGCAATGCTCAAATCGCAAGTTCCCTCATATGAAAATACTATTTGTATCAAGGTATGAAGACGAAATGCATACCATCACAACACGAGTAAAATAAAAGATGGATACATTGAAAAGCTTCAAATTAAATCCTTTCATAAGAGAGGATACAATTAAGCACTTTAAACACTTCAAAGTTCAAAGTTCAAACACTTTAAAAGACATAAATTAAATATGATTCTACTTCAATTTTTCCCCTTAATTAATGAAAAATTGTTAACCATTTCGCTAGCCCTTAAAAAAAAAATTAAGCCCGATCTTCCAACAGGACTATCTGAAGTCCCTTTATTACTTTAGTCATGTATTTGAGACGTTCCACCAAATGATGCACGCTATAAGATAAACGACGGTAAACTATTCCCACTGTCTTGAGGCCTTTGCAAGAAAACCTTTCGATCTGCTCTGAGTTTTGATGCTCCTTGGCTCGTCTATGCTCTTCATGATCCACCTTTGGAACAGCAAATTAGTTTAGTAGAAAAGTTTATAAAGATTAGTATAGTAATAATTTCCAACTAGATTAGAACCACGATCAATTATATATTGTACGTGCAAAACAAAGTACCTCACAAGGTCCCTCAAGTGGCACTAAATAAAGCTCCTCCAAGTTAGGGCAATGCTTGATAAATGAAGACCATGTATCAAAACCGCAGTAAGGACAAAACTCATGTAGAAACAGGAACTTCAGACTCTGAAAGATTGGGCATTTCTGCAGTTCTTCTTGCAACATTTCCTGTGAAGAATGCCAAAGGTAATTAAACTGTTATGAATCTTATGATAATCAACCAGAGCACATATATAACGAAAAAAATATATACTTTTTATATTTAATATCCAAAAGTTATCAAGTTAAATATAAAGCACCTTCGAACAAAAACTTGATATGTCAAGGCTATTGATGCCATTGAGGCGGCTAAGAAGATGACAATTGTACTCCTCCCTTTTGACAAATGAGTGGACCGTTATTATTGCCTGAGTTACCATTGGCATGTCCTTTAAAATAATCCTACTATCCATATCACCATTGAAAACCAGATTTTCAACACAGGGAGCAGAAATGGAAAGAGTTTCGTCCGAAGTACGTGGGTAATGAATTTGCAACCGCTTCACACCGTGGCATGAAAAT
The DNA here is from genome assembly GCA_028095005.1 of Rhynchospora pubera. Lineage (NCBI taxonomy): Eukaryota > Viridiplantae > Streptophyta > Magnoliopsida > Poales > Cyperaceae > Rhynchospora > Rhynchospora pubera. The sequence goes on from CM051461.1 coordinate 188,290,998, forward strand.
TTGGACATGTTTAGAGCACAGTACTCCATGCTCAAATCCTTGAGGATGGGGCATCTGGAGAGAAACTCATCAAAATTATCAACGTTAAAGTTGATACGATTCAAGTTCAGGTTTGTCAGTCTTGGGAGATACACTGCACTGGATTCGTGCTCCAATAAATCCCAGCCCCTCATCTTCAACTTCAAATTTTCCAGTGTTTTGCATGTGAACAAGCAGTCAGGAATATGAAGGGAACAACATCCTGAAAAAGAAAGCTCAAGAATTCTAGGATTGTGCTCCACTGCATAAGTGACCCACTTAGTAGCTTCAGAATAAATTGGGTCCAAGTTATCATTAATATACATCCCGTGGCACAAAATGCGAAAGATGTGAGTGTCTGTGGCCCCATCCCTTTTATGCAAAAATTTGCTGACAAAGGCTGCGAATTTCTCTAGATCACCATCCCAATCACGGCTGTCAAAGCAAAGAGATGGGACGATAGTCCAGAGATTACGCCATCTCTTCGAGAGTACACATGTTCGTGCGACCTCCTTAGCTGGTAGAAGGGATAATATGCTAACAATCAATTCATCTGGCAAGCTGCTTAGGCTGTCAGAGGTCTCAGTTTCAATCTTTTTCATGTAAGGAGCAGTTTCCATTTGTACTGTTGTGAGTAGTTTTCTCTTAAGTAATTTTTGAAGTAATCTAATGATTGGGGATCCACAACCACTGCAAGAAGGATGATATGTCAATATTTTTTGCTACAAAACCATAGTAATTGCAATTTCAGGGAGCAAATGTGGTATGGTTTACTATCTGGAAAAGGGGTAATTTGGTCATGCATAATACTGGTCAGAGGAATTTTCTGGAGAACAGATCCAAAATCAAAACCTACTGATCAGGTGCCAGTTCTTGTTATTCTAGAACATATATATATATATATCTTCATTTTGGTGGATGAAGCCATTTGAGATGACAAAATTACTTGAAAAACAGAATGGTAATTGGTGATGTTGTATATAACAATTAACAGACAACCACACACCCAAAGATTAGGGTTATACACCCTAATTGCCCCTACAACTAGGGTAAATGGAGAGGATGATGATGTGGCAACTTCAGTTCAGCTCCATGGGGTTATTCGTATTCTGTAATATTATTGTTTTTCAGGGGTTATGTTGAAATAATGTGTTGCTATGTCTTTTGCTGTCTTGATGTCAGGCTTAACCGATTTGGATTGTTTGTTAATACTTGTATAAAGTTGCTTATTGCTATAATGGATGTTAATGAGTTGGGTGAACTGGTACCACAAATGTATGGTACCAGTGCCGGTACTGCTAAATAACTAGGAGGAAAGAGCATTTGTTGCATTTTTTTTTCTTGAAAACTGGTTATCTGAGGGTGCATGGTTACTTTTTGATCGTAAATATAGGGTTTGATACAAGAGAAAATTAAGAAAATATATCGGAGAGAGAGATATACGATCTCAGAGAGAAATAGATGCTTCATCTGGAGAGGACGAAAGAAAAAGAATAAATATCGATTTCTCTATTTCTAATTCAATCACAAAGCGACCTCGCCGAAAGAAATAATTGTGATTTTATAGCAAGGGGCAACTAAGCTGCGAATGGCTTTGGTTTTGGGCTAAAAACTTTGCAATGCAAAAGTTGTTTCTATTTTAACTTAAGTTATTTCCTAATTTAAGATTTACAAACAAACCGACCTTGTTGAGAGCCAGCTGGTCTTGGTTTTGTGATTTGCGCCAGCATTAATAACACTGCAGTTTTAAATTTAGGCCCTAGTAGGGAGGTTAGTGAAAAAATGCATACGGGCATTTGCGAGTACGACTGAAAATGGAAGTTAGTAAAATTTATAGCTATAATTGCAGAATGGATCGCTAATTTTACAAAGAGAATCCATTAATATACGTAGGATATTCAACTATAGAGATGAATACATGTTGTGTGGTTTGCAATTTCTAATACCAAATAATATTGTTGCAATGTTTTTGTATTTTAATTTCAATCTAAAGTTAATCAGAAATCTAATTTTTGGTTCTCTTGTTGTGTGAAGTGTTGCGCACTTCATTTTTGTACCTTTATATTCAAGTCCTAATTTTTGTCCGCTGAATGAAATTTATTTCAAAATTTTGATACATTAAATTTTATTCATTTTTTTTCATGTTACTGCTAATCGCTGATTTTAGATCAACTAGATGTGCCTCTGATATGATAGGAATCAAACATGGATTTAGTTGCCAACACGAAGTAACATATGTTTCATCGCCAACATGTTATTTAATACCACACTAGAAAGGAGAAGGCAACAAGTAAACGAAAAATAAATGTTAGATCAATAATTATACAAATTAAATAGCTATTCTACTCCAAATTAGACTGGATGCTTGAAAAAGATAACACTTGCTCGATACATTCTTCGAGATGACACATGCTGAAAGACAATTGAAATAAATTTAGTCCCACAATCACTGGAAACAATTTGCAAAGAAACCTTTCAATATGCTCCAAATTGTGAAGCCATCTTACTTGCGTAAGCACTTCATCAGCGACCTTTGGAATAGAACATTAATTAGTTTATTAGAGTTTATAAAGTTTAGTGTAGTAATTAGTACCCCAAATAGAATAGAACCACCTTTAATTATCGTAGCAAATGGAAATTCTTCACATGGTTTCTCTAATGGCGCAACAGAATGGTTCTCCAGATTAGGGCAATGCTTGATGAAGGCAGACCATGTATCCAATCTGCATCCAGAAGGATCAGAACCGATCCAATGTAGAGACAAGAACTTCAGGCTGTCAAACTGAAATGTTGGGCATTTCTGCATCTCTCCTTTCAACATTTCCTATGGAAGATGCGAAAGGTACTTAAATAGTTACAATAATAAACCAAAATACTGTACTTCAACATGAAAAACAGAAAAAAAAAACAAGAAAGATCACCATGCATCTTTCCTGCAAATTAATTATGTCTTCAACATTTTACTAAAGCAAATGATTTACAGATCTTTTGGTATATCTTTTTTTTAGGGTCAATCTTTTGGTATATCAAGCAGCATTTAATTTGCAATATTCAAAAGTTCAATGGGACATAAGTCACATAACATATGCAGCTATCTTTACTACTTATAAAAGCATCAGTCTAAAGGTCTATCCAAATTTGAGTTCAAAGGTGCAAACAATTGTTTACCCAATGCAATATAGACCATAGATAGATTATGATCTAATCAGATCGGTGGTCTAGATTGAATAACGAGTTAAAAAGTTTAAACCTTTCGTATAGACATGTTAACTTTCGCTGTTAAATTTTCGCTGCATGGAGACTAAGCGAAGTTTTGGGCGCCCATCAGCTGTTCGATTCTTCGCGCTTATACACACGCGAGTTCGATCCCTTGCTTCGTGTTTTAATTTTTTGTCAACATTTTTTTGCCCGTCTCTCCGTTCCCTTCTCACAAAAGGAAACACGCTCCCCCTCCTCATTTTCCCCTCGCGGTATCCCTGCCTTCGCTGCTCAGAAACGGAAACAAATCTCAAAAAAGGAACCCGATCTCACCTTCGCTGCCCCCAATTTCGCTCCGTTCCCATCTCACCTTCGCTCCCCCTCCTCACTTTCCCATCGCGGCCAGATAAGAAACATTCCACAACAAATCAAGTTGCAGCGGCTAGGGTTAGTAAATCTCATTCAAAACCACGACGCTTTCTCTCTCTTTTTCACTGCCGATCTCTCCCTGGCTCCATGCAGACGTGCAGTCAGCGTCGCGTGCGCACGCACGTCCGCTAGAGGTAGTGCGTGTTTGCCTCTCTATCTCTCTCTCCGCTATCGGTTCACTTGATTCCCCTTTCTTCTCATCTCTCTATCTCTCTCTTTGATGGCTTAGAGGCGACTGATCTACAGCGCTGGGAGGAAGAGAGGCCGTGCCAGTGACGATGGACGACAATGAGAGACAATTCATGATGGTTTCCTTCCGTTTAAGAGGCTTACTACTTCCGATCAATTACTGTACTTATTCACACTTCATCATTAGATAAAGGTAAGCGGTGCTTTTGCGCCTTTGGTTTCTTCTCCTCTTGATTATTCTCCTTTAATTTTCTTAGCTTAATTTCGTTCTCTTAGTTGAGTGATTTTGGAGTAGTTTTGGTTTGATTTCCGTCTCTTTTTGTTTCAGGCGAATCTAGACACTCTCACCTCTTTCCCTCAACTACAGGTTCTTCCTCACCTCACTTAATTGTTGAAAACCAGAGAACTTTTTCCTATTTCCTTCAATTACTAAATCAAATAATTATTTAGATTTTTTCAGTTTTGATTTTGTGGCAGTGGCACCATTCTTGGTGACAGATGGCCGATTGCCTGTTACACGGTAACCTGAATCATTCGCCAATGTACCCATGAGTGACATGAACATGAGACCTGATCTTTCAAGAAGCTACCCAGGTAGGACCTACTGTTTCTACACAGGAGAAACAATGTATAAATTTGGGTATGGTTTGAGCTAATCAAATTTCTCTTACAAATTCTTATCTGCAATTAATGAACTCATAGTATGAATTTGTTATCTGATTCCATGTGCATTTGTGGAACCTCAATTAGAGCTGAGATTAAGTATGCATAGTGTGCTGGTACAAAGAAAAACCATTGTGTCCCAATTGTTGCCGAGTTAGATTCTGAGGCATCGATTCTATCACCGGTGAACATCAACATCCGAACCCTAGCGACTCAACAATCACTTTGCTCTCTGGTATGCACTTTTAAACTATTTGTGCTAAAGAGTTTCTTCACCTTCTATATCCGCTCAATTAATCTCAAATCTCAACTATAGTGATTTATTTTTTTTTGTCTCATTGTAAATTTCTAATCCTCATTAGATTTTTTCATAACATACGAGCCTCTATTCCTTTGAATTTGTCTCATGTGATAAATTCTCATGATTAGTTTGGGAGATATAAGAAATAAGTATTTGAACACACAACTATATATAAGTAAGTGATGATATTTTCTCGATTTGAAAACAAGTATTCAGAAAATAAGTGTTGCTTATCGATCGGTATACTGAACCACAATTCTTTGTCATTTTTTTCCTATTTTCCAATTTGCAGAAATAAAAATTGTGTCTATTTCAGTTATATCTTATCCGGTACATTCTAAATCATGTTGCAGTCTGAGGCTTTATGATTTTTGTTTTTGAGGCTTGTATTTGAAACACTTGTAGTTTAGAGCATTATCTGATCAATTCTATGGTAGCCCAGAGCATCACGAATCTGTGAGGCAACAGGTTATTAACCAGGTCAGATTTTAATCATGCTTTTTCATTTTATTGTATTTATGTTCTGATTTACTTATTTTGGTTCTTGTTCTTTTGTTAGCTTGAGTCTAATCGTGATTTTTATGAAATAGTTTGCACAATAATCCTCAAAATTTTATTTCACTACTAAGATTTAGTCATTTATTACACGAGCAGCTTTCTGATAGCATCAGTGAGGAAAGATATTTTTCCTGGCACGGTCAACTGGTATAAATTCCTGAAATTTAACTCTTGTCTGAATTCAGAAAATTATATTTTAAAAAATTATGAAAATTTTACAGAAGACGTGTATGACCATCATGTATCTTCAGTAAAATTTTCAATCATTTGTGTTTAGCCGTTTACACAATAAAAATATTTTTTAATATATTGCCAAAAAAAGCAATTTTGCAGTTTGCATCAGAAAATCAGTAAATTTTTTAAATTGATGGAACATAAGAATGCATAAATGTGAAGTAATGTTCTAATGGGCATAGAGCAATTAATTTCTTGCTACATTTTGAGAATTTTGACCTTGAAGAGAACTTAATTGTAGCTATATCTTTTACAATGCAGAAATCAAGAGCCAACGCATAGAGAAAGCAACTATATCTTCAATCACACCCTTGCAATAACACTTGTTAATTACTCATCCACAGTACGTGCTTAATCCTAAATATATTTGCAAAAGATCCATTTTTTTATTTTTTCCTCTCTTAGAAGTTTGTTTAATTTTTAAATATATACTATTGATGTAGTAGCTCTCTTTTCATGGACTCGTGAAAGATGTGCTGATAAAATAAAGGTACAAAAGACCCATCTTATTTACAGTAAGGGAAGGAATATATTGCAAATTTCATTTATTTATTATGCTGGATTTGCAAATGGCATAACAGTAAGCTTTAATACTTGTAGTGCAGTCTAAGTAACTTTGTGTATTTTAAAACTAGCTTGCCAGTAAGGAAGATTAGTGGATGGGAGTTACTTATACTGTTTGATTTAAAAATTATTTTCTAACTGTTTCCATTAATAAGGGAAAATTAGATTTATGCCACTCCAAAATTGTAAAATTAGAAAAATGCCACTTCAAACTTGACACTTAGAAAAATGCCACTCTAAATCCATTTTATTCAGATATTTGCCACAAATATACAGTATTTTAAAATATATTTTGTATTGACTAATATACCCTTCTTCATGTTCTGTTCCTTTCATTTTTGTCATTCGTCTCTTCGTCCATTTTGTGCGCTTCTTTTGGGCTAAATTATCTGGTGGCTAAGTTTCTTTTGTCATTGAAGCCCGTATGCAGAATTTCATACAACTAAGTCTAAAGTAGTTTAAAAGTGCAGACTTGAAAGAACATTAAAAAAATGTAATGCATCGGGAGAGTAGAGCCATCTGATGGATAAGAATGATTTCTTATTTAATTTAATAGAACTTGATCTGAATGGGTCGAACAAACATATAGTTTTGTCTCAAGAATTGTACCATTAAAAATCCAAAAAAGTAAAGAGAAAAATAGAGAAAATGGAATTTATCTAGGCACCTAAATTTTGACGGAGAAAAACAACAAAACTTTAAAACTCGGACAAAAGACCTGAAAACTGACAAATATTAGATTTGATCGTTTGGGTTCTTTGCATGCGCCACACTGGTCTCCATCTATGGCGTAGAATAGACGAAGGGACAAGCGATAGAGAGTAAAGGAGGAAGAAGAAGGCCAAATTAGTTATACAAAAGTATATTTTTAAAATCCAGTATATTTGTGGCAAATATCTAAATAAAATGGATTTAGAGTGGCATTTTTCTAAGAGTCAAGTTTAGAGTGGCATATTTCTAATTTTACAACTTTGGAGCGGCATAAATCTAATTTTCCCTATATTTTATCCTGTGCATCATTGTTAGAGAAAACGTGGCTTTAGTGAAGGGATATTTGTTTTGGATTTAGTTTCGGCCATGTTCAGTCACTAGGTCTCTTATTTATGGTTTATGAGGTTGGTTTGATTCCAGCCGGGGCCAGACCAAGTTGCAGATTACTAATATTCCACTCAAGTGCATTTCAGGTTTAATCTGGTGTGGCCAGTGGTTTAAAAAAATAATAAAAATTATTAAGTAAGAATTGTCTTCTAATCTGTGAGCTTTTTCAGTTAATGAAGAAAGTTGTCTTTATCTATCAGGGTTAACAACTTAATTGAGCTCAAATGAATAATGTTATAGTTGACATACCACTATGGAGAATTGTTGCTGCTGACCCAGGTATTGGGTTCTCAAAAGATCTAAGCACAATTTTGAGTGAATTTCGAATTTTGTCAACTGTTAGGATGATTGAAAAATTCAGTCTGGGTGCTTCTCAAAACTAATGACAAAACCACTTCTTGTATGGAGCATAATTTTGAATTAATAACATTCTTTTCTTTCTGAATTTGAATCTAAGAACCACTTCCTGTACCTGAACAATTTAAAACAAAAGAAAAATGCTGATTCAATATTTTAGTTGCTGTGTCCTATTGAATTTTACTAATTTATTTTTTTTCTTTTTGTTTTTTCTTTCTACTTCTCAGGTTCGACTATCCAAAACTCTCACTACAAAATTTGATTAATTTTTGTTGATGTTCGCTTTGCCTCTGACATCGATTTCAACCCTGATTTTACCTCCATGCGGCCGTCTAGAACTTTAATCCAAAATTGTAAGAAGTCCCATCATAGGTGCCGCCCATTGCAAAAACATCATTTCTGGTGTTCAGGTGGTTTGAGGTTGAGGTTGCATTTACGACCTTAGAAATGTGAGAAATTGATATCATGTTAAAAAAACTTTGCTCTATTTTATATGATTAGTACTTGGCACCTCAAATTTTGTAGATATTTAAATAGCACTTTAGGAAGCATTTCTTCATCGCTTTTATTGAGAACTGAAAAACTATTGGATTGAAACTATTCTTTGTCAATCGTTTATCGAATGTCGGTATATCCATAAGAGACGTTATTTTTTTTATAATTTATAGTATTATGGCTTTGTAATAAAAAAAACTGATTATAAATGGGGTACATTTGGATCATTATGCATTTGTTGTGCAGTGCTTTTTTTTTCTTTTTTTTGGTATGAAACTTTGTATTTGAGATCGCCTTATAATCTTTTTCTAAAATTTGGTATAAGTATCTTTACCATGAGTTGCCATACCACCTGCTCCAGGTGGAGACTACGCTTCAGATATCTATATTTAAAGTTCCAAAGTTTTAGAATTTTTGTTCTGTTTAGAGATGCAGTACTAAATTTGGTGGCTTTTAATGTAAAGGTGGTTGAGTTGTAGACCTGTCTAGCAAATTTTTATTCGTGGCATGTTATTATGTAGTGAATGTTGATCGAGTAAAGCATTGTATTACATTGTTCTTTGGTAATTTGAAGTTGCAAAGAATGTAAGAAGATGGGAGAAACCTTGCATAGGAAATACTATTCCAAGTTTAAAGTCTTCAGAGTATGGAACAACCAATTTCTTTTCACACAAAATTATGATTTCATTTGATAATAAAAGTTCTTATTAGATCATGTAGTGTAATTTTTTGAGAGAAAAAAGTTGACATAAACAAAATATATACAAAAAGTCTTTAAGTTTTTGAAATATATCGGATGAAAAAAATGCCCGTACATTGAGCGGGCACTGCTGCTAGTATATATAAATAAATCACGTATCCAAAATTTTACAAATTGAGATATGATATACCTCCCAGCATAAACTTGATATGTCAAGGCTCTTGACACCAGAGAGGCTCCTAAAAAGATGACACTTGTACTCCCTTTTATTGTTTGGTGAGTTGATGCACAGTGTTGCCTGAGTTACCTTTGGCATATCTTTTAAAATAATCCAACTATCCATATAACATTTCAAAACTAGAATTTCAAGACAGGGGGCTGAAATGGAAATGGTTTCAATATTAGAAGTGTATGGACCAACAATTCGCAGCCGCTTCACACTGTGACACGAAAATTCAGACATTTTTAAACCACAATTCTCCATGCTCAAATCTTGGAGGTTGGGGCAACCCAAGAGAACCTTCTCCAAATTATCATAAAAAAAGTCGATATGATCCAAGTTCAGGTTTCTCAGTCTGGGTAGATGGATTGTGCTGGGTTTGAGATTACTAAAATTAAATGTCATCAGATCCAACTTCAAGGCTTCAAGTGTTTTACAGGTGAACAAGCAGTCAGGAAAACGAAGAGTACAAGCTCCACAGAAAGATAGCTCGAGAATTTTAACATTGTGCTTCACCGCGTAAGTGATCCACTTGCTAGCTTTAGAATAAACTGGGAGAAATTTATCACTTGCATGTTTGAACCCTTGGCAAAAAATGCGAAAGATGCGGGTTTCTGTGGCCTCGTCCCTTTTGAGCAAAAATTTTCCAGCAAAATCCGTGAATTTCTCACAATTACCATCCCAATTATGAATGTCAAAGCAAAGAGATGGGACCATAGACCAAAGGTTTTGCCATCTCTTCGAGAGTATGCATGTTTTTGCAACCTCCTTTACTGGCAGATGGGATAATATACTAACAATCAAGTCATCCGACAAACTGCTTAGCCTGTCAGGATTCTCATTTTTCATCCTTTCCATGTGAGAAGCAATTTCAGTGATAGGGTTGTTATTTAAGAAGAACAGAAGACCCTAAGTTGCTAATTCAATTCAAAATTGGGGTCATATATAATAGAGATTATTAAAAGGTCGATCGGGAGAAGAGGAGAGAAGATAATCAATCTCTCTATTTATTATTTTATTTTCGGCAACTGGCTGTCCCTATTTATAACAAATTCGAAAACCAAAACAACCTTGCTAAATTATTTCTTATTTTTCAATTATAATTGACCAAAATTATTCTGCCATTTCACACCCACGCTGCCTCATCTTCTCTCATTCGTATAAATTAGAAAATTCTCCTAATTGGAGTAATTGTCATTTGAAAAAAATTAGTACTGGTAATTATAGAAATTAGAAAATTATACCTAGTTAAACATTAATTTAGAAAATTATTTTTGTCGAATTTCCAATTTTACACACAAGATTACAAATGATAGTAACAGTATAAATTTAAAATGGGAAAATATTCCTAACTGTACAAACTAGTTGTGCGATTATTTTCGCCATAGAAATAGAATGTTTTCAATTAAATTGGAATTGTTTGTTACGATTTAGGCAATGTTTCAACAAATTTATGTTTTCATTTTTTTTTATTGAGATTAAATTTATGCTTAGATTTTTGTTACTATGTAAATGTCTTAATTACATTAATTGAGACTACTCATTTGCCCGTGCATCTATGGATTATCGTCTGTATGTTGGAGTTGTTTTTCAAAATCTAAAATTCATATAGTCAATCCGAACCGTTCAAATTGTTCTCCATATTGAAATCTCCTAGGAAACCAAAATTTATATATTTTTTTAATTTTTTTGCTATATATTGTGCTATTTTCAAAAAATACTATAAAGGAGTATTTCTAACCCTTCAATTTGAAAATAGCATAATATATAGCAAGAAAATTCGAAAAAAATGTTAAATGTGGTCTTGAAGGATATTTTTATATGGAGAACAATTTGAACGGTTTGGATCGACTGTTTGAATTTTAGATTTTGAAAAACGACTCCAGCATACGGGTTTGATCTGTATGCTGCAGTATACTTTAGCCAATCTCTATATATCTGTTAACCTTTTAATTTTTAAAATATACAAATAATAAACCTGACTGTATGATATGCTATGCGGCTGACATATTATCCAACAGAATGCAAGCATTGTTCGTATTCTCAGTTATAGAGAATTTGAATTAGTCATGTTAAAATAATTGTGCAGAGTTATTTCCATTTTATATGGAAAGTCAACTGTTAAATAATATTTTATTGGGGTTATAACTTACAACATTAATTTTAGGCCTACTGGAATTATTAGTAAAGTTTAAAGCCGGGATTTCCCTATTTATATTATTTTGCCAGTACTATGACAACGAGAATCGGTCGATATATGCTCCACAAGCAACATTCGAAATTAAGAGGTCAATACTAGTTGCAAAGTATTGAGTTTATGCAAATAACTTCTTTGCAAAGTTTACGTATTTTTCAATTTTAAATTAATCGAAAATTAATAAGTTTTTCTTGTTGTGTGAAGTGTTAGGCATTTCATTTTTAACGTCTTATTTGAGCTCTAATTCACGTCATTTTTATGTGTAGTTAATTTTAGTGAATAACGTAAATGGCTGATGTAGAGAATTGAAATATATATATATATATATATATATATATCCGGAACAAAGCAAAATACTGAACAAAATAACCAACTTCTGAAATAATTATCAACTGATTTAGGTCCGAACAAAATTTTAATACTTGTGCTGGGGTTATTTGTATTCTGCAATATTGTTGTTATTCAGGGGTTATGCTGAATAATGTACAACTATGTCTTTTGCTGACTTGATATCAGGCTTAACCGATTTGAATTGTTTGTGAATACTTATATAAGGTTGCTTATTGCTATAATGGATGTGAGATGAGTTGGGAGAACCGGTACACTACAGAAGTTTATATGGTACCAGTGCCAGTTCTGCTAGTGAATAACTAAACATGAATTTAATTGCTAGCATGCATGGAGTAACTAAAGTTTCATTGACAACATGTTATTTAATATCACACCACAAATGAATATATTAGGCAGTAATTTTGAACAAAAAAATAAAGGTTAAATCAATAATTAAATAAATTAAATAGGCTACTCCAAATTAGGCTGGATGTTTGAAGAGGATAATCTCAACTCCCTTTTTTTCCATGCATTGTCCTGTACGTGGTACGTTCTTCCAGATGACAACCACGAAATGATTATATTGACAATAAATTTAGTCCCACCATCTTGAGACAATTTTCAAGGAAAACCTTCAATCTGCTCCAAATAGTGATGCCTTTTTACTTGCTTAAGAACTTCATCGACCTTTGGAATAGCAAATTAGTTTATTAGAGTTTATAAAGTTTAGTGTAGTAACTAGTTAGTAATAGTAGCCAACTAGAATAGAACCACCTTTGATCACCGTACCAGCAAAATGAAGTACATGACTTGGTTTCTCAAATAGTGCTAAAGAATGCTGAATGCTGCTCCAAATTAGGGCAATGCTTGATGAAGGAAGACCATGTATCCAAACTGCATCGAGAACCGAGCCAATTATGTAGAGACAAGAACTTCAGGCTGTGAAACTGAAATGTTGGGCATTTCTGCATTTCTCCTTTCAACATTTCCTATGGAAGATGCGAAAGGTAATTAAATTGTTACAATAATCAACCAAAATACTAAAGTTCAACATGAAAACCAGAAGAAAAGACAAAGTGCAGGGATGTCTTGACACAGAGAGGCTCCTTAAAAGATATGCAGCTATATATCAACAGTTCAATGGGACATAACATATGCAGCTATATATAAATAAATCATAATATCCAAAAGTTAACCAATTGAGATGTGATGTACCTCCCAGCATAAACTTGATATGTCAAGGCTCTTGACACCAGAGAGGCTCCTAAAAAGATGACAATTGTACTGCTCTTCAATAAATGACGTGTAGATGTACAGTGTTGCCTGAATAACCTTTGGCATGTCTTTTAAAATAATCTTACTATCCATATGACATTTCAAAACTAGGACTTGAACACAGGGAGCAGAAATGGAAATGGTTTTATTGAAAGTGTATGGACCAACAATTCGCAGCCGCTGCACACTGTGACACGAAAATTCAGACATGTTTAAAACACATTTCTCCATGGTCAAATCCAGGAGGTTGGGGCATCCCACGAGCACTTTCTCCAAATTATCATTGCCAAAGTTCATTCGAACCAAGTGCAGGTTTCTCAGTTCGAATAGATGGACTGCACTGGGTTTGAGCTTCATAAAATTCCTGTTATTCAGCTCCAATTTCAAGGTTTCCAGTGTTTTACATGTGAACAAGCTGACAGGAAAACGAAGAGCACAATTTCCACAGAAAAATAGCTCGAGAATTCTAACATTGTGCTTCACTGCATAAGTGATCCAGTTATTAGCTTCAGAATAAACTGGGTCAAAATTATCACAAATATGCATGATCCCTTGGCACAAAATGCGAAAGATTTGAGTGTCTGTGGTCCCATCCCTTTTTAACAAAAACTTTCCAACGAAATCATTGAATTTCTGACTGCCACCATCCCAATTAGAGATGTCAAAGCAAAGAGATGGGACGATAGCCCAGAGGTTACACCATCTCTTCGAGAGTATGCACGTTTGTGCAACCTCCTTTGCTGGCAGATAGGATAATATACTAACAATTAAATCATCTGAAAAACTGCTTAGCCTGTCAGGATTCTCATTTTCCTTCCTTTCCATGTGAGAACTGAGAAGCAAATTCTTCTTTTTTGAAGCAATTTCAGTGATATGTTTGGTATATAAGAAGAAGAAGACCCAAAAGATGCTAATTCAATCGTAAATAGGATTCATGTATAATGGAAATTAAGAAACTCAATCTGGAGCAGAAGAGAGAAGATAATAAATCTCTCTATTTATTAATTTATTTTCGGCAAATGGCTGTCTCTATTTATAACAAATTCAAAAACCAAACGACCTTGCTAGATTATTTCTTATTTTTCAATTATACTTGACCAAAATAGTTGTGCCATTTCACACCCACGCTGCTGACACAAATTCTAGAGGAGAAATTGAGAATCAAACTTTTTGTATTAATCTGAAACGTAGAGCACAATTGCTCATTATATTGCAGGAGCTACAAAGCAAATAAAGAAACACTAGATATCAAAGCTCATCCTCAATCAATATTATTTCCTAAATATACACAGAATCCTACCTAATATATATTTGATATCTAAATATACAACAATAGATACATTGTATTTTTTTTAGAGAGCTTGACAGCGACTGTCAAGGAAAAGAAAAGCAAAAACAAAAAGAAAAACAAGTCAGAAGAAAGTTCTACAGTACAATTTACTCTCAAGCACTATCCATTCTAAAAGCTCCTCAGCCGATCTTCTCGAACTACTGAAAATTCTCTGATTTCGTTCCAGCCAAATTGCATATAAACTCACTGCCCTCAAGGTATTCCAGTAGCGATTCTTAGACGTTGTTTGAAAAGATAGTAACATTGAGTCAATCACTGTGGGTCCTGCAACAAAGGGGGGACAAGTTGTATTAAATGTTAGAAGATTGTTGAGCCTAAAAGCGTAATCACATTCAAAGAAAAGATGACAGGTCGTCTCTATGCAACTTAAACCCACACAAGGAGCATCCAACAAAGAGACGACCTGTTAAGTTTCTCCTTAGTAGTTGCTCCTGCGTCGAAAGTCTATTGTGCGCCAGAAGTACCAGAAACAACCTGATTGTCAGTGGCACGTAATTTCCAAAGAAAAGAAAGAGGAAAAGATGTCTTGCCAGCCATAATGAACGCCTTGTATGCAGAAGCAACAGAAAACACACCATGCGAGGTCCATCTCCAAAAAACTTCATCCCGAACTGTTCGAAGTGCAACTCTATCCAGTAATCTCTTGCAATATGCTAAATGCTCAGTGTTGGGAGCCGGGAATAAACTGTACCAATTGCGCACTGCAGAGGCAACAGTAAGGTTCTTTTTGACAATTTTGTGGCTGTTCGGAAGCATAAAAGCTAGTCTAGAATCAGACCAGTCATCATACCAAAAAAGAGTGCTCATTCCATCACCCAAAGTCGTTGTTTTTGAAAGTTGAAATAGATGCCTAAGCTTCAGTAATTCCTTCCAGAAGAAGGAACCGTTCAGGTTCCATGACAAAGGTGGGATTGCAGTGTCTCTTTTTGAGTAAAGGAGTTTAGCAACCGAACTCCATTGTGAAGTTTGCTGTTCATGAAGTTTCAAGAGCCATCTGAAAAGCAGAGCAGTATTCTGAATTCTGAGATTAGAAAGGCCAAGACCCCCTATGGTTGTCGGTAAACAGACCCGATCCCAAGCCAGTAAATGCATACCCCTACTATCACCGCTGTTCTGACCCTAGATGAAGTCATGACGTATCTTATCTATTGCCCGTATCACCCACACCGGCAGAGTAAAAACCGACATGAAATAAATTGGCATTGAAGATAGTACCGACTTAGCAAGAAGGACCCGACCTGCCCTAGAAATCAACCGTCCTTTCCAACCTGCCAATTTTTTATCAATCCTATCCACAAGTCATTGGAAGGCTAATCTATCAGGTTTATGGGTAGTCAATGGCAATCCCAAATAATCAATCGGTAAATGAGTCGACACACAGCCAAAGATTCCTTCAATGAGTGTGACAGAGGAGCTTTGCAAATTAAAAGGGACAAATTAAGGAAGTTTTGTTGAGATTTAGCTTCATGCCCGAAACTTTTGAGAAAATCCAAAGAACAAGTTGCAAAGATTGTAGTGCATTGCCTTTAACTGTTGAAAAAATCATTGTGTCGTCCGCATAACGAAGGATATGATACGGCTCAAGAAACTTGGAAGATAGGCCATGATTGATCGAAAGAGAAGCCGACTGAACCATTTTAGTAAGAACATCGGCTGCTAGTAGGAAGAGGAAAGGAGAAAGAGGATCACCTTAGCGTAGTCCCCTCTTATGGCCAAAAGCAGAGCATTTTCGACCATTCAGGAGGATCGAGGAACAAGAGGAAGAGAAGAGGAGCTTAATCCAAGAGATGAACTTGTCGGTGAAACCTCGTGCATGTAACACTTGTAAGAGAAAATCCCAAGACACCGAATCAAAAGACTTGTAGAAGTCAAGTTTTAGCATGACTGCCTTTTCCTTTGACTTTGAGAGGGGTGAAATAATTTCCCTAGCCGTTATAAAATTCTCAGTAATCAAGCGCCCCCTCACAAAACCAGTTTGTGAACTAGCAATAGCTCTGGAATGTGTGTTGCCAATCTGTTTGCCAAGACCTTGGAGATTAATTTCGGGACATAATTAATTATACTGATTAGGCGAAATTGTTGGAATTCAATGGAAGCCTCCTCCTTAGGAATGAGAACTATATGAGCCAAATTATGACTGGCTAAGTTACTTTATTTTGACGTTACTGCTGACTGATGAAAAGCATCATTAGCGTCTTTTGGGTCTTCTGTTCTTCTTATGACACAAGATTGTCTTTTCCTTGTGACACGTGATTGTCTGATTATGCAATATTTTGACAGCTGCCTCACCTTCTCTCATCAGTATAAATTAGAAAATTCTCCTAATTTGATTAATTGTCATTTGAAAAAAAAAATTAAAGCAATAATTGTAGGTAGGATGGATTTTATTTCTTTTGTTTTGTCGATAAATTTACAACGAGAATCCATTAATATTCGCTCTACATGGTGCAATGTTCAACACTTCAACTATAGAGATGAATACAGGTTGCGTGATTTGCAATTTCTTATATCAAATAACTTTGCTGCGAAGTTTTGTATTTTCCAATCTAGAATTAATCATAAATCTGATTTTAGCTACTTTTGGCTGTGTGAAGTATTACGCATTTCATTTTTGTACATTTATATTGAAGTCCTAATTCAGGCCATTTTTGTTTAGGGTTGATTTTGTATGATTTACTCGATAAAGTGGCTGTTAGAGTTGAAGATATATATATATATATATATATCGACTTCTAAGCAAAAAGCTAAAAAAAAATACCAACTTCAGAAATAATTATCAACAGAATAAGACCGAAACAAAATTTTAATAATTTGCCAAACTGAGGAAATTCATTACATTAATAGCCATGTTAAATAATTCTTGTAATCAGTTCTTCAAACCTAATCCAATTTCAGGGAACTAATTAAAATCAGAAAACTTATCACCAGTTATAATAGAAAACTTCAAAAATTGTCAACACAATTATGCACACACGACTCCTCCTGCTTGCCTACTAATTTGCGCCAGAATCTGTTCACACAATCTGAGAAGCACCTCTGTACCAGTGAGTTGTAACACCTCGAATCTTACTCAAGAAATTGCTTTAATAAATTTTCAACTAAAATTGCTTCTCTGCAGTTCAATGGCCATTTGCTCCTCTAGAGACATTTCAATGACTTACCAGTTTTGTCTGCCGAATGAAATTGAATATCTCATTTTATTTTGACGTTACTGCTGACTGATGAAAAGCATCATTAGCGTCTAGTTTTTGCAATAAAGTAAAAAACAAATAGGGACCAATTGAGAGCGCCAACAACAATGATGGTATCCACTAAGACAGTGCCATTACTGTCTGGTTAGGTCATGTAGTTTCTCATCGCGTTCAACATTCCTTACAAGTGCCAAGGATAAAATGGAAAACATATTTTTTATGTTGTTTTGTGATAAATGTAATAAATAGGCTGTATACTATATTAAATTAAAGACTCACAGAATCTTCTTTCAAATGTTACACCATTTCAATTGATGTAACATCAATCTGCAAATTTGCCATGCTCAAATCACAAGTTTCCCCCTATGATACGAAAGTACGTCTATAACTCTTGACCCTTTTTAAGTAGAAGATGAAAGCGCATACCAACCTAATAACCTATTTTATTGGAAACGATTGAATTACAAAATAAAACAAAGAATCCTTATTAGAAACTTCTACATAAGCATATATGTTACTTTCCCACAATTGCTTCTGTATGGGGGGACAAGGTATATATTATATAGTCAGTGGTTCTCTTATCAATTAACGTTTATGTTGTTAGCTACATGTCAAAAATCGGTACAGTAAGTACAACAAGACTGGATTTGAATGATGGTATGAAAAGACATCAGTAGTCCTACTTAAATTTAAGTTGAAAGCATATATACCGTTTCAAGTGAAAATCAGGGCAATAGCACTTCAGCATATTAAATGTTGATGAAAGCTTGCTGCAAGACCTTATGGTCTCAAATAGTCATATTCTGGATGTAGAGAGGGATATCAAGTAGGGCTGTCAATATACTGTCGTTTCCATTTCGTTCCGTCCCGTTCGAAACGGAACAAAAATGGAAGAGAAAATTATTTCGTTTTCAGAAACAGAACGAAAACGAAATGTCGTTTTGTCAACGTTACTGAAACGGAAGAACGAAACACGGATATGGGCAGATTTCAGTGGAAAATGAAGAAGCGGAACACAAAGCTGTTTTGGTAAATCGTTTACCGAAACAGAACAGAAGAGAACTGAAATGTAACAGCTCATTTCCGTGCCGTTTTCCACGTTTTACAGCTATAATATCAAGTGCTAAACAAATTCCAATCATCTGTTTTTTTTTTTTTTTTGGAGACGATCCAACCATCTGTTGGAGTTTTATATCTATAATTAACAGCTCATTTTAAATAACAACACATTCTAATAACAAGAGAGATAGAGCTAACAAGGTGTAAGCAATTAACTCGACTGACGAGTATCTCAGTTTTGGGTGCGTTTGGACGTTGTTTCTTTTATAAGTCAACTCTATTTAGGTCGGCAAGATATGCACCTGATATAATAGGAATCAAACATGGAGTACCAGAATTTTCTTGGACAACATGTTATTCAATATCAAACCAGAAAGGAAAAGGCAGCAATTAAAAAAAAATATAGATTAAATTAAATAGCAATTCTACACCAATTTAAGCTGGATGCTTGGTAAGGATAATTTCAACTACCTTTGTTTCCTTTGTCCTCTGCTCGATGCTTCCAGATGACGCATGCTAAAAGATAATTGACAACAAAAATATGTACCACCGTCTTGAGGCAATGCAAGGAAATCCTTAAATCTGCTCCAAATTGTGATGCCTTTTTAATCGCTTAAGCACTTCAGCGACCTTTGGAATAGAAAATTAGTTTATTAAAGAGCTTATATAGTTTAGTGTAGTAATAGTACCCAAATAGAATAGAACCACCTTTGATTATCGTAGCAAATGGAAATTCTTCACATGGTTTCTCCAATGGCGCTAAAGAATGCTTCTCTAGATTAGGGCAATGCTTGATGAAGGCAGACCATGTATCCAAACTGCATCCAGAAGGATCAGAACCGATCCAATGTAGAGACAAGAACTTCAGGCTGTCAAACTGAAATGTTGGGCATTTCTGCATCTCTCCTTTCAACATTTCCTATGGAAGATGCGAAAGGAAATTATATATTGCTACAATAATAAACCAAAATACTGAAATTCAACGTGGAAAAAAAAAAGATAACCATGCATCTTTCCTGCAAATTAATTAGGTCTTCGACATTTTACAAAAGCAAATGATTTAAAGATCTTCTGATATATCACAATCCAAAAGACTACAAATTGAGATATGATGTACCTCCCAGCATAAACTTGATATATCAAGGCTCTTGACACCAGAGAGGCTCCTAAAAAGATGACAGTTGTATTCCCTTTCATATTTTGATGAGTTGATATACAGTGTTGCCTGAGTTACCTTTGGCATCTCTTTTAAAATAACCCTGCTATCCTTGTGACATTTCAAAACTAGAATTTGAACACAGGGAGCAGAAATGGAAATGGTTTCATTGGAAGTGTATGGACCAACGAGTCGCAGCCGCTGCACACTGTGACACGAAAATTTGGACATGTTTAAACCACAATTCTCCATGCTCAAATCCTGGAGGTTGGGGCATCCCAAGATAACCTTCTCCAAATTATCATCACAAAAATTGATTTGGTCCAAGTTCAGGTTTCTCAGTCTGGGTAGATGGATTGTGCTGGGTATGAGCTCCATAAAATTCGAGTCATACAGGTCCAATTTCAAGGCTTCAAGTGTTTTACATGTGAACAAGCAGTCGGGAATATCAAGATCACAATATCCATCGAAAGATAGCTCGAGAATTTTAACATTGTGCTTCACTGCGTAAGTGATCCACTTGTTAGCTTCAGAACAAACTGCGTCAAAACTATCACAAATATGCATGATATCCTGACACAAAATGCGAAAGATGTGAGTGTCTGTGCAGGCCCCATCCCGTTTGAGCAAAAAATTTCCAACAAAATCATTGAATTTCTCACAATCAACTTTCCAATCATGAATGTCAAAGCAAAGAGATGGGACGATAGCCCAGAGGTTACGCCATCTCTTC
Source organism: Rhynchospora pubera (assembly GCA_028095005.1). Lineage (NCBI taxonomy): Eukaryota > Viridiplantae > Streptophyta > Magnoliopsida > Poales > Cyperaceae > Rhynchospora > Rhynchospora pubera. Next base: position 188,311,314 of record CM051461.1, read on the forward strand.
GAGAGTATGCATGTTTGTGCAACCTCCTTTATTGGCAGATGGGATAATATACTAACAATCAAATCATCCGACAAACTGCTTAGCCTGTCAGGATTCTCATTTTCCATCCTTTCCATGTGAGTAGCAATTTCTTCTTTTTTTGAAGCAATTTCAGAGATAGCGTTGGTACATAAGAAGAACAGAATACCCAAAAGTTTCTAATTCAATCTTAAATTGGGTTTGTATATAATAGTAATTAAGAAGCTCAATCGGGTTTATTAAATTATTTTTGGCAAATGGCTGTCTCTATTTATAACAAATTCAAAAACCAAACGACCTTGCTAAATTATTTCTTATCTCTACTACTTATACACACACGGATCCAAGAGGCATTTACATGCTAATACATGTTTTTACCGTTCGATCGATTTATTCTGTGGTTGGATACCAATCACTAGACGAAACAATAATGTATTTTGGTTTTCCATATAATAAGGAAATAAATTGAACACCATAATTATCTGTATTACTTATAGATTGAGCAACATATTTTAATTGTCTAATATTTTTTAGGGCATTTTCGCTAGTTTTTCAATTATACTTGTCCAAAATTTGTTCTGCCATTTAATACCCACACGCTGCCTCCTGTCATCAGCATAAATTAGAAAACTTACCTATAATTGGAGTACTTGTCATTTCAAAAGAGATTTAGTGGTTGTAATTATAGAGATTAGCAAATTATACATAGTCGAACTTTTGTTTAGTTAATTAATTTCGTCAAATTTACATTTTACATAAAAGATTACAAATAATAATAACAGTACAAAGTAATTGTACAATTATTTCCGTGATAGAAATAGGATATTTTAATTAAATTGGACTTGTTTGGTACGATTTAGGCATTGTTTCGATAAATTTATGTTTTCCTTTTCTTAATTGAGATTAAATTTATGCTTAGAATTATATATATATAGAGAGAGAGAAATGTTATGGTGCACTGTGATGTATTGGGCCTATTGTGCACTGCGATCACGATCCGTTAGATCTGTTTTCAGATTCGCGCCGATGAGGTCACGAGATGAGAAAGTTTCGCGTGCTCCTCTTTTTATTTTGTTCCAGCGCTCTCTTCTCTTTACTCTCTCTCTCTCTCTCTCTCTCTCTCTCTCTCTCTCTCTCAACTCAGACGGAACTAACAACTCCAAATCTCTCTCTTCCCTCTCTTTTCTCCATGTCTACCACAAATCTCTCATGGAGCAACGATTTCGCCTAAGTTTCTGCTAGCCCCAACTTGCCTTCATCGTCGATTACTCGATTTTGCTGTCTAGGGTTTTCGTAAATTCAAAGGTACCTTTCCGTCAATCTCTCTCTTTTCCTTCTGTGAATTTTCCTCAACTAACGATGTTTTATTAATTAAATCTATGCACGAGGAAAAGAATATGCTGCATTTCAACTTTAATAAAATTGTGGTGGAAACCATGTACGAGCGTTATTGCCTTGGAGCTTTAATTTTTCTCCTTTTTTTTGTCATATCCAGAACGGTGAGTCGCAATCCAGACCGTCGGATTTATTTTAAAAATCGTGCAGATCGTTGACCGCTGGATCGATTTAATTTTTTTCTGTCCCGTCTCTTTCTCTCTGTTTCCGTCTCATTCACTTTATTTCCTCTCTCTCTCTTAAATCGAAACAGAGCTGTGCCACCTCCTCAAACCCTAAGAGTTGATCGGAGCTTGGATCGGACAAAAAAAAGGAGAAAAATTAAAGCTCCAAGGCAATAACGCTCGTACATGGTTTCCACCACAATTTTATTAAAGTTGAAATGCAGCATATTCTTTTCCTCGTGTATAGATTTAATTAAAAAAACATCGCTAGTTGAGGAAAATTCACAGAAGGAAAAGAGAGAGATTGACGGAAAGGTACCTTTGAATTTACGGAAACCCTAGACAGCAAAATCGAGTAATCGACGATGAAGGCAAGTTGGGGCTAGCAGAAACTTAGGCGAAATCGTTGCTCCATGAGAGATTTGTGGTAGACATGGAGAAAAGAGAGGGAAGAGAGAGATTTGGAGTTGTCAGTTCCGTCTGAGTTGAGAGAGAGAGAGAGTAAAGAGAAGAGAGCGCTGGAACAAAATAAAAAGTGGAGCACGCGGAACTTTCTCATCTCGTGACCTCATCGACGCGAATCTGAAGACAGATCTAACGGATCGCGATCGCAGTGCAAGCAGAAACTGGTTCTGCGCACTGTCGCCGTTTTATTCACAGTAAATCCATACTAATTCAGAAAAATGTGAATCTAACGCCAAAAGAATCACAATCCACAGATCTACAACTTTCATGTAGATGGAAAAAACTTCCAGAGAACTTATCAAAGCGAAAAACGCGAAACAACACAGAAAATACCATTTCCAGACAGCAAACAAACGCATCATCTCTACTAATCCGTTAATTAGCCAATTTCTCTTAATTAAGTGTCAAAATAGCTTAAGTACAACCTGTCTCTGATACCACTGTTAGTAAGTGTGTAATTTTCGATTTTTATGCTAATTACAAGTTAATTAAGCCATCGAAACAACACACACAACGAATCGTGCACAAAAGCCAAGTTAACACAAAGAGATAGGTGGAGAAATCTATACCTCCCGCGAAATCGCATCCGCGGGGCTCGATCCTACGGCATGGGAATCGATGGCGTGCTTCTCCTTCGTCTCCAAATCACCTCGAGTCCACCTAGAGATTAACCAAGGTCTAAATCGATTCGTGCTAGCGATTCGATTAGAACGAAGCTAATCCAAGGTATTCTCTCTTCTTCCTTAATTAACATTTTAATAGGTGGAGAGAATATGCTCAACTCATGAGCTAATGGAGGGAGAGAGAGGTGAGGTGGCGCCGGCCAAGAGAGGGAGAGAGGGGGGCGGCTAGGGTTTGGGAAGAGAGAAGCTCCAATTTTGCATCTATACATCTCTATATATAGTGCATGATCCCTACCTACCACCAACCATCTATTTACAAGATTGCCACTCTCACCTACCATTAGGGCCGGCCACATCATGGGCTCACATGGGCCTCTCATCTCATTTAATTAGGCCTCTAATTCACATAATTAGAAGCTACTCCAAATGCTCTTCAATTGGGCTATACATTTAATACATAAATATTGGCCCAATAAATTAATATAACTATTTATATTAAATTGAGTTGAACTAAAATAATTATTAACCAATTAATAATTATTCTAGGATTAGCTAATACATTAATTTATTTCTATATGATCCATTTGACTTAATTAATTATAACGGTATATAATTAATTAATCAACTTATCATATTTCCGCAATACGCACTATTGCGAATAAATAAATAATGCACTGTCTTGGTCAAAACTCTATTTTGTGTGACCCTTTGAGGATTTATGCTAAGTTGGACATGGAATTAAATCGCTATTTAATTTCAATAATCATAAGCGGTATCTAGCAACACGTTATGACTCCCAATTCGCATAAATAGTGTACTGCTACAATATTTCAATCCTGCATAAGAGAATAAATGTATTTCCCTATTTTGATTCTTATGTCACACGATATCATCATATAATCCAAGATAGGAATGTGTCATTCTTGCAGATTATACGTTTCTTGATCTAGAGATAATTGTATAAAGTTGCATGCAAACAATCTATCTCCATCAAGGGGCCCAAACAGATATCGTCACTCACTAAGTGAATTAATGAGGGACATACGGTTTTCTTGATGATTAACTTTTCCCCGCACAATTCAAGAGAACATAAATAAAGTCCGTATAGCAGCCCTTATCGGGAATCAGCGGTAGACAGTATTTGTTGAACCTATCCTCATGTGGAAAAGATAAACATCTCAAACTTAGAACCAAAATCATAACGAAATAAACAATGACACATAACACAATCCATATGTTTATTTCGATGGGTCAAGTCCTGTGCTATGTTCCATAACATACACATATGCAATCAAGTTGGCAACTCTTTACCTATGATTTGTAGAACTTAATCATCACTTAACTTGCATACTAATCTTATAAGATAATTAATGTTCCTTGTTAATTATCAAGATTATGGACCGTTTAGATTTATTATTGTCATTCTAAAGAATGATCCACAGAGATCTACAATTCAGATCCTCAACCTGAATAATCTGTCAATAATAAACCTAGGAACAGATGATGAAATATCATCCAAAACATAAACTAATAATTAAGTCATTAAATTATTGACTTCTAGGACATAACTCCAACAATCTCCCACTTGGCCTAGAGTCAATCAGTAGTGACTTCTAGCCAACGAAGAATTGAGAACAATGTCATATATCTACATATATACATGTCTCGGACCTCAAAAGAAAATAATACGCTTAAAGCTAGTTACTCATACGTCCATCACGTATGGATGCATAACTGCATCTTGTATACTGCTCAAGGTAGAGGTCATGCTGGAGTGTTCGCTGTGTTCGCGAACCTGTCCAAATTTATTCGACCCTATATATATATACTACTATATATATATTCTTGATCATCATCATATGATATCAAGTGATATCGTTATAGATCATATTTGAATCTCCAATGTAACATTGGATTCTTTAGGAGTAAGTTGTGGTTCGAGATGCATAGAATCATAATAACTCGACTAAGAATTTGATCCGAAATAAACTTCTTTTATTGCTTCACAAGTTGCTATGTATTTTGCTTTGGTGACGGAAACGGTTGTAATATTCCATTTAGAACACTTTCTAAACTTACAACACCACCTCTTAAGCAAAATATGTAGCTCAATCGTGATTATATCAATCTTTTGTAAAATTTTTATTGGTGTAACAACTTACACTAGATTTCTTTCATCTCAAGAGATGAAATTTTATATCACTCTTTCTCATAAGGTACTCGAGGATATCCTTGATTATCGTCCAAATGTGTCTCTCTTGTATCCATTTGACAACTGTTTGTCATATCCTTTGGATACTACACATTGGGGCATATGCATAAATATGGCGTACGAAATGAAACTCATAATGAAAGAATGCTTGAACTATTTCATGCACTTTCTTGAATTGAGTTGCAATAGACCGAGTTAAAACACTCAAGTCATGCCATGTGACGTACAGTTAGACATCCTTTCTTGGAGTGTAACTTTCGTGTTTCTAGAACACTTCGTCAATATATGCATATTTGCTCAAACCTAACATCCATCATAATCTATCTTCATAGATTTGTTTCCTAGGATTAGGTGATTTCGCCCAAGTTCTCATTTGAGAAAGCATTCTCCAAAGAGATCTCGACAATATTCATTTTCTTAATGTTATTCCCAATTAATGAATTGTTATCTTGAACAATACAAATAATACAATTATGCTCCCACTGAATATCTTGTTTATACAAGATACTTTTGACGAAGTTCAACTCCTTGACTTCCTTGTCAAAAGTTTTTATTCCGATCTCCACAACACTTGCTTTAATCCATTAATGGATCCTTGAAGCATGCATATGTTTTTAGCAATACATAAACCTCGATTTGTGTCAAATGCACAACATCTTCCTTCATTCATACGAAGAAGGCGGTTTTATGTGTTTTTCCATATATCGACATATATGAAATACAACTATTGCTAGAATGATCTTTATTGACTTATACATAGCCACAAGCAAGAAGTTGTGCTTTGTATGTAGTCAACTAGCCATTGACTTAGACATAGCTACAAGCGAGAAGCCGTGCTTTGTACATAGTCGATTTGTTATCCATGTCGATCTTCCCTTTTGAAGATCTAAAACGTTCTTGATGGATTGCTCCTTCATGAACATCAACCAAGGTCTATACCTTGTTGTTATACATGAATTTTATTTAAAGATCATATTAATTCGAACCATATATGTGGAATCGGGTCGTTCCATCATTTCTTTGTTTATCAACGGATTCTCATATGCTTAGTACGAGAATGTTGTGACAACCTATGCACCAAACGGCTTAGGAAATCAACTCTCGTTAATCTTTTGTAGGATTGGTACTTGAGGTTCATGAACTTCTTCCACAACGATTTGTTGAATGAGTTCTTGACTCCTCATATATTCTATGAGTTTCTCGAATCATCATCAACTCGTGAGATGGTTGAGTCCTCATTGGAAGGAGCGTACTATTAAACTTCTTTCAAAACAACTTGTGAATGAAGTTTCGCTCAACTCCCACTAAGTACCATGTATGAAATGACAAGTTTCCCATAAGAGTACTTCTTGTAGTGACGCATAAACTATTTTAATGCTCACTTTACTCCCACTACTTCTTCTTGAGAATTTCAATTCATCAAGACTACATTATGATTAGCAACAACTACTTTGTTCTTATCATATTCGTGGAAGTAGTGCCTTTTAATATAAAGTATCCTACAAATATATAGTGTCTTATTTGGTTTAAGCTTACAAGTCAACAATACTTGAAATAAGCTTCTCAACACCAAATCTTAAGAAGCATTATACTTAGAGATCAAAATCTCGTAAGATATCTTCTTCAATAGACTTCGATGGAACACCATTCAGTGTAAACAATATTGTCCTCAAACATAATTCCCTAATATGAGTCGAATAAGTCAATTTGATTTATTACCGATCGAACTATACGAAATATTGTTCGATACCTCCACTCTTGGACACATTATTCCATAATGTTCCTCATGGAGTGAGTTATGAAACTATTTTCATACTCTTAAGATAATATTTTAAATCATGTGACTTAACTATTTACCATGATTAATTGTAAGACTTCCATTTTTCTTGAAAGGTCTTTTAAACTTCACTCTTGAACTCCTTTGAACTAGTCAAAAAGTTCATACTTATACCTTATCAAATAGATATGTTAATATCTACAATGATCGTTGGTTAAGTAGTAAAGTATCAATAACCTTTCATGGCACAAGTACTTATTGGTCTTTATACATCGATATGTAAAAGTCCTAATCAAGACACTTGTCCTTAAACCTTCGTAGGTTAAAGGCGCTTTTGTCATTTAACAAACATGATTCGCATATCAATCGATTTGAAATCGAATTGAATTACGAGCTCTACGTTACGAAGACTCTCGTAATGCGATTCTCATTTATGTATGTGACTAAGCGGTTATATATAACATTAAAGTCAAATACTTTATGTCAAGTCTTACGCATCCTATTTGTCATTCAAAACTTGCTTATCTATTTCAAGCAAATTCAATCAAGATGCATGAAATCATATAAACAAATTCAGAATAAAAGAACTTGTCTTTTATTAAACATAATCATCCATTTCATCAAATATGAATTGGAGATATTTTTGAGAGGTTAGGATTAAGGTATGCAACCTTCAATTCCTAAACAAACTCTTAATAAAGATAACTCTACGTATTCAATGGTAATGACTTAGACGAACAAGTCATTTCCTATACGGAGTTTACTTTATATCTCTCGAACATTCTCTTATTCTTCATTGCTAACACATTTCGTTAAATGCGAGCATATGAACTAGTATCAAGTTACTAGTGTAAATTAGAGATAGTGAGATAATTTGAACGACAAATACACTTTAGGATTAATACATTACAATCATGGTATTTCGGACAACCTTTCAAAATGCCTCCAATAAACGGCAAATGAAACATCTCATGTGATACATAATCACAATCAAGAGTCTCGAAATTTCAACTCATACCTTGGTGAAGTATTTCTTGAATACTTAACCAATTACCTTTTTGCATCAACAAGTGTGCGAAGAAGGTAACATTATATCCTTTATAATTTTAAAGAGATCGTATGACAATATCAATAATCCTTGATATCGGAGATCAATATCTCTAGTTATTACTTAAATCTTTCGATTTGTAAGCCAATGAAACGTTCATGTATAAAAGAAGAATCTCTTTGTCAACTCATACTCTTTATACTCGATCATAAATGATGGAGTTAATATCTACTTTCTCCAAGAACACTTTCTTGAGTAAGTGGATAAGAGCGTACGAGTTAAATCTAGTCTATATGAATTCTCTAATTCAAAGGTCTAGAAATTTCAAATGAGGATATTAGCCATACGCTTTATTGAATAACTTTTCGCCAAAAGTCAATCAATCATCGCGTTGCTACGTTCGGGTAGTTTGAGGAAAGTTTTGGGAATTGACATACTCAAGTTTCTCTTCGCTAAGATCGTGTCTTAGGAATCGGTATTACTTCTTTAAGTGAATACTTTTAGAAACGAGTTTGTTCATTTTCAAAGATTGATCGCAACAAAATTAACAATTTTAACATCTATAACAAAATCAATTTAAGGTCAATTAGTTTATGCAATTGTTTTATTTATAACAAATAAAACTCCCACTACATTTATTTAATGTCCCAAATGTAGTTGGTTTTCCAAGATCCCGGTTTTCATCAAGTAGAGCCTGCTATGGCACGTCACCCTACTTAATTAGACAAGGTAGGTTCTCCAACCAATCATATTGTTCCATATGATTCTTGGTTTGTGAATATCTAAGTATATTTACAAACTTCGCCCCGATGTCCAAACTCTAGTTGGGTCCATCGAAAAGTAACCTCTCACTATTTGCTCCTTGCAAATCTTAGCTATTTGCACCCCGACTACCGAATTGGCAATCATGACGTCCGCTTGGGCGGACCGCGCCATGAGTGACAATCGGCATGAAGGGGATAGAGAGAAGGAGGGCGATTTCACTTAATCGAATTTTAGTTGGGACTATCAATCATATGACACTTGTTTGGTGGTCGTGTAAGCATACACCCATACCTAGCCTATGACAATTCATAGCAATCACAAGCAATCACATATAAGCATCTCATAGTTGTGGGTTTGTATGGCTCCCGCTTGCATTAGTTTCGCCACATCGTCCATGGAGCAAAACTAATCTAATCCTTGTCCCTCCCACTAAATTCTATAAGGATCTAAATCCTATATAAAATAAAGGTGCAAAATACATGTGAAAACATCATATTCCCATCCTAACCTTAGGGGCATGCAAGCCTCACAAGTTACATAAAAAATTAATCAAAAATTAATTAATGGCACCAAAGGCCGCATTACAAACATTCACACATGCATTCATTTACAACCACAAGGCATTGAGTCTTGAGCCATACTAAACCCACTATCCACCTACAAAACAAAGTTAGCACATACAAGAACTTTGTTTCCAATTAACGATTTTCAAGCATCTTTGCGTATCGTTTGCCATAAGTAAATTCCGTGTACAAATCCTCATTTTTAAACAACAAAACTTGTTTAAATTCATTTAGAAAGTTCTTTCAACATCCCATAACAGAAAGGAGATCAAACAAGGAGTTTTCTAATTAATTTCAACTAGTTTGAATACTTAGAAAAACAGTAATTTACCAAAAAACGTAACTAATGGAATCCAACAAAAACAACAGTTTTCGGTCTCCAAAAATTCTCAAATAAATTACTTAAGCTCCTTATCATAATTGTGATTACCAGTAAAAATTTCAAGAAGAGATCTTAAACCATCTGGGAGAATAAAAAATGACAAATCTCTTACAAGTGCACGAAACACCGTTATGAGATTTTCAGCTTATCCTCTCAACCATTTGGTCTGTTAGACCACCTTCTATCCAGTTTTTTTATATACAATATACATAGAAAAACTTTTTTAGACTACAGGCTATCCATTCATGAAAAGAAAACAACCAAGTTCAGTTCAATAATATTAAGTTACAGCCTAAACAATCAACAAATTCTGTACTGGAGCAGACTGTCAATCGAAAGGTTTTAACCTAGTTGAAGGTCCAAACATCCACAAAAAATTACGAAATTAATTTTCCTGGAATCCTAACTCAAAATAGAACAACTCCATTTAAACAGAATTTTTAAAGAAGTTCTCAGTTGGTACAGTTTATTAGAACAATCGATTTGCTCAATAAACTGGATCTGACGAGATCTTCCTTTTCATACTTGAAAACCCACAAATTAATCTGAGTCATGCAACAATTTACACATTCTCAGAAAGAGCTTCAAGTCCTCTTTAAATCTAGCCATAGAACACTGGTACTTATATTCAAAATATAAATCTTTCAAGCCATTCAAACAGGACAGTGCGAGCAGAAACTGGTTCTGCGCACTGTCGCCGTTTTATTCACAGTAAATCCATACTAATTCAGAAAAATGTGAATCTAACGCCAAAAGAATCACAATCCACAGATCTACAACTTTCATGTAGATGGAAAAAACTTCCAGAGAACTTATCAAAGCGAAAAACGCGAAACAACACAGAAAATACCATTTCCAGACAGCAAACAAACGCATCATCTCTACTAATCCGTTAATTAGCCAATTTCTCTTAATTAAGTGTCAAAATAGCTTAAGTACAACCTGTCTCTGATACCACTGTTAGTAAGTGTGTAATTTTTGATTTTTATGCTAATTACAAGTTAATTAAGCCATCGAAACAACACACACAACGAATCGTGCACAAAAGCCAAGTTAACACAAAGAGATAGGTGGAGAAATCTATACCTCCCGCGAAATCGCATCCGCGGGGCTCGATCCTACGGCATGGGAATCGATGGCGTGCTTCTCCTTCGTCTCCAAATCACCTCGAGTCCACCTAGAGATTAACCAAGGTCTAAATCGATTCGTGCTAGCGATTCGATTAGAACGAAGCTAATCCAAGGTATTCTCTCTTCTTCCTTAATTAACATTTTAATAGGTGGAGAGAATATGCTCAACTCATGAGCTAATGGAGGGAGAGAGAGGTGAGGTGGCGCCGGCCAAGAGAGGGAGAGAGGGGGGCGGCTAGGGTTTGGGAAGAGAGAAGCTCCAATTTTGCATCTATACATCTCTATATATAGTGCATGATCCCTACCTACCACCAACCATCTATTTACAAGATTGCCACTCTCACCTACCATTAGGGCCGGCCACATCATGGGCTCACATGGGCCTCTCATCTCATTTAATTAGGCCTCTAATTCACATAATTAGAAGCTACTCCAAATGCTCTTCAATTGGGCTATACATTTAATACATAAATATTGGCCCAATAAATTAATATAACTATTTATATTAAATTGAGTTGAACTAAAATAATTATTAACCAATTAATAATTATTCTAGGATTAGCTAATACATTAATTTATTTCTATATGATCCATTTGACTTAATTAATTATAACGGTATATAATTAATTAATCAACTTATCATATTTCCGCAATACGCACTATTGCGAATAAATAAATAATGCACTGTCTTGGTCAAAACTCTATTTTGTGTGACCCTTTGAGGATTTATGCTAAGTTGGACATGGAATTAAATCGCTATTTAATTCCAATAATCATAAGCGGTATCTAGCAACACGTTATGACTCCCAATTCGCATAAATAGTGTACTGCTACAATATTTCAATCCTGCATAAGAGAATAAATGTATTTCCCTATTTTGATTCTTATGTCACACGATATCATCATATAATCCAAGATAGGAATGTGTCATTCTTGCAGATTATACGTTTCTTGATCTAGAGATAATTGTATAAAGTTGCATGCAAACAATCTATCTCCATCAAGGGGCCCAAACAGATATCGTCACTCACTAAGTGAATTAATGAGGGACATACGGTTTTCTTGATGATTAACTTTTCCCCGCACAATTCAAGAGAACATAAATAAAGTCCGTATAGCAGCCCTTATCGGGAATCAGCGGTAGACAGTATTTGTTGAACCTATCCTCATGTGGAAAAGATAAACATCTCAAACTTAGAACCAAAATCATAACGAAATAAACAATGACACATAACACAATCCATATGTTTATTTCGATGGGTCAAGTCCTGTGCTATGTTCCATAACATACACATATGCAATCAAGTTGGCAACTCTTTACCTATGATTTGTAGAACTTAATCATCACTTAACTTGCATACTAATCTTATAAGATAATTAATGTTCCTTGTTAATTATCAAGATTATGGACCGTTTAGATTTATTATTGTCATTCTAAAGAATGATCCACAGAGATCTACAATTCAGATCCTCAACCTGAATAATCTGTCAATAATAAACCTAGGAACAGATGATGAAATATCATCCAAAACATAAACTAATAATTAAGTCATTAAATTATTGACTTCTAGGACATAACTCCAACAACGGATTCGTTCTTGAATTTCATACTTCAAACAACCGATCCAAACCGTTCATTATCTTCTTCATATTGAAATCTCATTAGAAACCAAATTTTACATTTTTTTGAATTTTTTTTACTATTTTTCTCAGATTTTTTAAAATCACTGTTATTGAAGGGTCCAGAATTTATTAGATTAAGTATTTTAAAAAATCTGAAAAAAATAGTAAAAAAATTCAAAAAAATGTAAAATTTGATTTCTAATGAGATTTCAATATGAAGAAGATAATGAATGGTTTGGATCGGTTGTTTAAAACATAAAATTAAAGAACGAATCCGTAGCGCGAAGACATCCGTGCTATGCATAGCATTTTAGCAATCCTCTATATATATATATATAGAATGGCTAAAGTGCCATCGATGGCACAGGGTCTGTGGAGTCGTATCCTCTGCCCATCTTATTAAGATGGGCAGAGTGCCCATCTCTTGTCACTGACGTCGGATCGAAATGGACGGTTAGATTCACAGTACTCTATTATCTCTCTAAAGTCTAAACAAAGACAGAAAATAAGACATTTCTACTCTGAACCGCCGACTCCTTCGATCTCTCTCACTCGTAAGCGCTAGAAGAGAAGAAATCTAGATCCTCTTCTTCTCCAACTCGACAAAAGCATCGCACGAGAGCGACGAGAGCAGAGCACTAGCGAGGATCTCTGACGATTTGATTTCTCGTGATCGCCAGATTTCTCTCCTTCTTTGAGGTTCTCTCTCTCTCAACTGTTATTTTGAACTTAGCTTAAGAAAAAATTGTACTAAAATTGTTGGATTTTTGTGAACCTAGAATTTGAAGAGGTTATTATTTACTGCATTGAGACTCTTTTTACTGTGATTGTGGTGAGTTCAATTAGCAACTTAAATTGCCCTCTTTAAAGAATCACTAATTGAAATATATACTGTCGAATTCATTTTTTGGGATATGCTAATTTCCAATTAATATAACTTTATAATTAATTCAAATATTTATAGTGAAATTCTTCCAAGGATGTCTTATACTGGTAAATTCTCCTTTGTTACCTCTTTACTCCATCGAGCCTGATAAGTTCAGTTGCCTCTTTATTTGGTTGATTTTTCAGCTTATTTTCTGGTCAGGAAAGTCTGTTGACAAATAAATTGCGTTTTTCACATTGAGCGAAATAGGAAAATCAAGGGACTTGACATGGTATGCTGTGACTGCAGCTTAATATCAGCTGAAGTTGGTGACTTTTGCCTTGTAAAGCTTAATGTCAGTTTATTTTCTGAATTTTATTTTCTTAGTTTTTGTTTCTTCAACAGAAGACAAGCAAAGACGTTGAAAGGCAATAAGGGGATCTGATTGATTGATATCTTTTCTCATCTTTCGAGAGTATTATGTGTGCTATTGCATTGAAGGTAGTTCTTTTTGTGCATGGTGTGACGAAGTCCAATCTCGACAATCTTATGGCCGAAAGCAACCGAGGGAAGAAGCAATTGAACATATGGAAAATACCTGGGATATTGAAATGGTTAATGGTTATTGAATATTAAGTGCAATATGTTTTCTCTAATTGTTTTATTCTTCATAATTTTATGTTTTCATGATGTGGTACTTCGTGATTTTCATGTACGTATTATCCGTTCACTATTGTACAAATTCAATGAAACTGTTATGATATTCATGTACCTATTAGAGTTGTTCTTCATGATTTTCTATATTGTATCTATTATGATTTTCATGATTTTAGTGAAACTGTTTATAGCCATCATTAATACGAATCCCTCTTGGCTTAGTACCTGTACTTATTACTGTTTTGTGGTTCGTACTAAAATTTCATATCCAGTAACAAGAGTTCAAAACAGCTCATGCTCAATTGAGCCAAAGTAATTATGGGAACACATAATAGTAAAATAGGCTTCATAGGTTTCACAGGTGATACCAAAGCCGGTTTCATAGGTTTCGGGTACATCCAGTGAACACAAACAGGAACGCAATGGTACCTGCCATGCAATCAATTAGACTTTATGTACACCCAAAACACAAAAGAAATAACTTTTCAGTATGAAAGATTTAAACAATATTTTGATCTTGTTGCTTGTCCTTCTATTGATTCAATTTTTCTAGCAAATTGAGAAATTATAAAGCTTGCTTGAGCTTACTAATCATGATTTGCGTTCAGAAGGAAAAGTGTAAATTATAAAAATTGTTCTCAAAGCTATGAAAATATTATATTTAGTCCCTCAGGTTCAGATCATATATTTTCCTGTACGCTAGATTTCTACTACCTGTGTCCCTATCAATATGTTTCATGCAAAATATAGTTTCATGCAAAATATAGATGCAAATCTCAGTAGATGCTCATTTCGCATCAACTCTCTTGAGAGAGAGAACCTCGAAGAAGGAGAGAAATCTGGCGATCGCGAGAAATCAAATCGTCCGAGATCCTCGCTAGTGCTCTGCTCTCGTCGATCTCGTGCGAGGATTTTATCGAGTTGGAGAGGAAGAGGTTCCTAGTGCTTACGAGAGAGAGAGAGAGATCGAAGAGGTCGGCGATTCAGAGTAGGAATGTTTTATTTTCTGTCTTTGTTTAGAGAGATAATAGAGTGCTGTAAATCTAACCATCCATTTCGATCCGACGGTCCGCGACAAGAGATGGGCACTAATTAAGATGGGCAGAGGATACGAATCCCAGGGTCTGTGCCATCCAGTTTTTAGCCATAGGATTTCCTTAAGATTCGTGTAAGCGATCAAATCCAGCGGTCTCGAGTCCCCAGGTGGAACGGAATCCTCTACGGAACTTCAAAGTTCCGCATGGTGCAAAACTTTTATTATAATCCGTTCGATCAAATCCAACAGTTGGAATTTACAGTAGCTAAAAAAATAAAGAAAAGTCGCCTCTTCGTCTCTCCGTCGAGGAAAGAAGAACCCCGTCAAATCCAACTCGATACCCCGCTTCGTTACTCTCTCTGGCTGACCCAACTCACGCCCCTCTCTTCCCACACGTACAACCTCACCTTGTTCCCTTTCTTCATCCGTTTCGAGGTATAAATATTGTCGTCAGTTCTCAAGCTTAGGACAATACAGAATACTGAGTTGCTGCAGAGATGCAAGAAACCGGAGCCTGCCTAAAGACCGTAACTTTGCACAGTTCTCAACATGCATCAGTTAAAGATTTCAGATTGCTTGTGACCTCAGCTGGAACAGATACCAACTTTCGGCAATTAGATATACTCAATTTAGTGATGAGAAAGAGAACAAGGTGAGGCTGTGCGTGTGGGAAGAGAGGGGCGTGAGTTGGATCAGCCGGAGAGACTAACGAGGCGGGGGATTGAGATGGATCTGACAAGGTTCTTCTTTCTTCTACGGAGAGACGGAGAAGCGAGCTTTTTTATTTTTTATTTTAGCGTCTGTAAATTCTAACTGTTGGATTTGATCGAACGGATTGTAATAAAAGTTCTGTACCGTGCGGAACTTTGAAGTTCCGTAGAGGATTCTGATCCCAGGTCAGGTCGCTGAGGAAGCGAAACTTTTAATTTTTTCCGTCAAATTTTTGCGATTCCGTTTTGATCTCTCCGTCTTCCCTTGTAACCCCTCTCCGACTCTCTGTCGGATAAGAAGCGACATTGGCTGAGGAAAGGAAAAAAAAAGAAACCCTAGTCTCCGTGCACCTGCATCCCCTCAATGCCAAAATCGATCCATTGTTGGTCTCCGCACACAATCTTGACTAGCTTGGTCTCCATGCACTCTATCTCTGCGCTAGGTCAATCTCCGTGCGCTCCAAAATCGATTCCTTGTTTTCACTTTTTTTCTTCCGAATTTTGCTCATATGGTCCGTGCTTTCTCTAATTTTGGTATTGAAAAAAAAAATTCCTGTGATTAATTATCGCTGGTTTAAGTGCATTTGTTGTGAGAGAACTGATAAGTTGGGAACGTAAGTGCATAAGATGCTACGTTGCTAGCCATGAAACCAGAAAGTACAAAGGAATTGTGGACTAAAAAGCACAAGTGTTGACGGTAGTTCCAATGAAGGAATTGTGGACTAAAAAGCACAGGCATTAGTGTTGGAGAGGAAAATAAAGTCTAATGCTTCCATGTCGCACCTCCTTGAGCAGTCCCATGTAGTGCCAGTGTCATTGGAAGGCGGTGGAGTGCGTTGAGAGTTGCTCAGATTTTCGTTCTTAGAAGGCGATGGGGGTGGATTGATGAAAATGTTGAATAAGATGGTGAAACGTCCCTGACCTCAAATCAGATCAGAAACCCTGATTTCAGCTCAAGAACACTGATACTCAGCTCAAAAACCAGCAAATCAGCAAACCGGTATTGATGTTTGTCAGACCAGTTGGTAGAGAATGCTCAAATTGAAGTAAAATACAAAAAATTTAAGTAAATTGATAACTAGAAACTGAAATTGAATGAGAAACGATTGAACTGATAGAAATAACGGATATTAATCCTTTGCTGAAATTCAAGATACAATGGATTGAAATAAACTGGAAATAAAGGATAAAAATAATGAGAATAAGAGTTTTGAAGTTTCATATCAGAATTTGCATAAGAAAAACCCTAGATCCCTAATTTTGGGTATATATATTAAACTCCACAAATATGCGCAAGGAAACACATGTACATTTACTCAATGTGCTGTAAGCCTGTAAGGAAACATTTAGACAGGTACAAACAGTGTTTCAATAAGAGTGTGCTACAAGTGTTAAATAGAAATATACAAACAACATACATCCATTCGACACCAATCCATAAAGAACTAAACAGTAGTACAAACAAAATTTAACAAGTGAATTAAGTAAAACACGATCAGTATATAGCTGCACTGCAATCAATTTTCCACGTGAAGCACCAGCATGAAACCACACATGAAAACCACATTATGTTTATTCAAATTCATTTACATATTGAACTCGAAATACATATTCATGATTCATGCCGTTGCGAGCAGTCTCTGCAGAAAGAGTAGCGAGAAGGGGTGGAGAAGGCGAAAGGGTTTGATCAAAATCAACACTACCTTCTTCCCTATCTTCTCCTTCAGATGCAATCCTATCTGTCAAAATCAACACTACCTTTTTTAATAGCAAGTGGCTGATGCAAACACAAAAAAATGGTCACTAAAGCTCCTGGATAGACTGTACTTGTCTCAAATATTATGTAAATCCAAATCAAAGTCGTTATATGCACATTACATGTAATTTTTTAAAATTGTTCTTACGAACCAAATTTCAATGTGTCATCGATGTCATTTTATTTTTTTTCTTGCAATAAACAAAAATTTGGTCAATTTAATGCTATGATGATTGAATTGACTACAACAACCACCCATGAAATGACATGTGTGTTCTTAATTAGGTTAGTACCAGGTTTTAAAGGAAATACACTAGCCACTACCGGCACATAATTACTGGCCAAATTGACAGCCAATGTGACAAAAATATTGAAAACCCTATGTGAAAATTGTAAACCGGTTGAGTATAACGACCCCAAAGGTTTTCGCGTGCCTCAATTGGTACATCATGCATTATAGTTTCAAACTGACAAAATTGAAAGTAAAATTTCAAATCGACAGCATAGAAAAATTTTAAAGGTATCTTTTAAGAAAATTGCCAACTTGTTTCCATGGTCAGAGAGCTGGATCAGGCTTGGTGCTATTTAACAGAATTCCATACTATTGCAGATAATGCTAGAAATTTGGTTTAGATCCGACAAGGTCTAGGGGACATCTACAACTTCTACTTTTTAACAGAAAAAAATAAATTAACAATTTTGATGAACAAGGGAGAGCGAAAATCCAACAAGAGGTAATACCCGAACAATTTTGATGAACAATTTTGAAGGAGGCGGATCAGAGGGAGAGGATCAAAGCTTTTACCGAGGGTCAGCGAGGCGACCTGTTATCGTCGTAAGAGTCTAGGGTTTTCCTTCTTTCCTTCGAAGGGGAGAGCGATGGATCTAAGGGAAATTGAGATCCGCTGCCGCGCTACACAGCGTGTCGCGCGGTATGCTGGCCGTTTGATTAAGATCCAATGGACAAGGGAGCCCCGTGCATGTAACCTAGATTGGTAGGCCCGTAAAAAATGAACCGTCCGATAAAGATCAGACGGCTCGTAGTGCGCGACACGCGGTGTAGCGCAACAGCGAATCCGGATTGATCTAAGGGAGATGAGGAGAGTACGGCGGGGAGAGAGAGAAAACTAACAGAAGGAACGAAAAAATTTAAGCTAACAGATAAATCGGGAGTCCTTAGCGCCTCGATCTAATTCGTCCATTCAAATCTCTGAGCGATTTTTAAAAGTAATCTGACGGTCAGAAGATGGATGGCACAGACCCTCTATGCCATAGATGGCACAAGAATGGATATGCTATGCAGCTCACATATTATCTAACAAGAATGCGAGTGTTGTTCATATTCTCAGTTAGTATTAATTTAATTAGGCATGGTTAAAATAATTGTGCACATTTATTTCCATTTTAGATGGAAAGTCGGTGGTTAAATAAAACCTTAGCGGAAACGGGGTGATAAGGATCATCTCCGATATTCTTCATTCCCATCATCCCCACGTGTTTTCTCTATTTTTGGCTCTACGCGTTTTCTATTTCTGGAAATTGCTCTGTTTCCCTCCCTGCCGTGTACGCTCGTCTCAGCCCTCCCACGTACGCTCCCCTGCAGCGTACGCTCGCCCCCCTCCCACCCTCCCGCGTACGCTCCCCAACCCCCATCCTTCCGCGTACGCCCCCCTCTCCCCCACCCTCTGATAATATCATATTCTCACACACACAATATATATTGATTATAAATGTTGAGGTTAAATATTTAACTGTTGAAGTTAATATATATGTCAACTTCAACCATTTAAATATGCTCACTTCCAATATTACCTTTAACATTTAAATATGCCAAGTTCAACAATTATATATATTAATTTCAACAGTTATATATATTAACTTCAACAGTTACATATATAACATATTACTTGTATATACTCGGAAGAAAGACAGAATGTTGTTCCAGCAGTTATAACTTCAATATATAACTTCAGCAGTTACACATATTAACTTCAACAGTTATATATATTAACTTCAACAATTACATATATAACATATTACTTACATATATAACTTCAATAACTTCAATATATAACTTCAGCAGTTACACATATTAACTTCAACAATTATATATATTAACTTCAACAGTTATATATATTAACTTCAACAGTTATATATATTAACTTCAACAGTTACATATATAACATATTACTTGCATATATATAACTTCAATAACTACATATATAACTTCAGCAGTTACACATATTAACTTCAACAGTTATATATATTAACTTCAACAGTTATATATATTAACTTCAACAGTTACATATATAACATATTACTTACATATCTAACTTCAATAACTACATATATAACTTCAGCAGTTACACATATTAACTTCAACAGTTATATATATTAATTTCAACAGTTATATATATTAACTTCAACAGTTACATATACAACATATTAACTTTAACAATTACATATATAACTTCAACAGTACATATATTAACTTCAACAATTACGATATTGTCTTCAACATTTAAATATATTAACTTCAACAGTTATGAAGTGTTGAAGGAGGAAGAGGAGAAGGGTGGGGGGGGACGATGTACATGGGAGGGAGGAGGGGGAGGGGGGACCGCGTATGTGGGAGAGAGGAGGGGGGAGAGGGGAGGGGGGACTGCGTAAGTGGGAGGGAGGACAGGGCAGGGGAGAGAGAACGCGTACAGAGGAGGGGGAGGTGATAGAGTGTACGCGTGGGGAGAGAGGGATTTGTTACGTACGCGTGAGGATGACGAGGATGATAGTATCTTAGGGATGGTCCTAAGCAATTCCGTAGCGGAAATGATAAATGCAATCCGCAAGAATATCATCCGTCTCATATCAGTCCAAAAACAGAAACTGTGCTGGAGTGCCTCCCTCCCCTTCTAACTTCCGTTCTCCTCTCACCTCTCCGTCTCACTGTGCTTTTCTCTATCTCCTCTCATTTCCTCTGCGTGTTTCGCTCCTTTTCTCTGTTTCTTGACTCTCATCTCTGCACTCTATACATTTATATTAAGATGGTCTATTCTTACGACTAACTCAACTTTTATGTTTACAAGTTGATCTCTAATTATATTTAATAAATACACTAATAAGATTATCCTTTGTTATATCTAACTATATATTTATACTTATAAGATGAATATTTATTGTATCAAAGACTTATAAGATGATCACTTATTAACGACCTGAACATTTGTGCTTGTAAGATAATCCTTTGTTGTATCTAATAAATGCACTTATGAGATGATCCTTTGTTACACCAAATTGAACATTTACTTCTATTATTTACTTCTTTATTATAACAACTTTATATAGAAAAACAGAGGATTAAGAGAGAAGGGAGAAGGGAGAACGAAGAAGGCTGGAGATCTACGTGGCGAATGGTGACAGAGAAGAAAGAAGAAAGGAGAGAAAGATCTGGATGAGAGAGAGAGAGAGAGGCTGGTGCTGAGATCATCGACGCATCGTCGGAGATCTAGATTGGAGTCGAGAGAGAGAATAGAGAAGGAAAGAGATAAGGATATGGATGGCGGATCTAGATGAGGTAGAAGATATGGCACTAAGAAAGGAGACGGCGAAAGGAAGAGGAGATGGCGGGAAAAAAGGAGATGGTAGAAGAAAAGAGATGCGGAAGGAAAATGAAGAGAGAGAGAGGTGCGTAAGAGCAATAACATGGGAGACGCTAATCCTGGAATGAGACGAATAATACTAGATAGGATTGCTTGAAGCAATTTTCAAATTCTAGTGGACTATTATTTACACTAATAATCTAGATTATATATAAAGAGTCGAATACAACCTTATTTAGGAGTTGAATACAACCTTAATTAGGAGTTGGATACTCCCTCAAGTATAGAGGTTAATTTTACTATTAATATATAAAGCCTATGCTTTTACAACCTTACATTGAAAAAGCCTAAGCAACGTTCGAACTATAGAGGTTAATACGGCCCTGATCAAAATGTTTTTTAAAGCTAGATTTCATTTAATTTCAATTGATTTTATAGGATTTCTAATTACATGAAAATTCCAACAAAATGACACCAAATTCATTTATTTTGATCAAGAATTTTCCAACGAAATGAAATCCCATGTAAAAAAAAAATGAGATTTTGATCAGGCCCTACTTGTTGCAAAGAATTGAATTTATACAAATTACACTTCATTACAAAGTTACGTATTTTTCGATCTAAAATTAAGCGGAAATCAAATTTTAGCTTTTCTTGCTCTGTGAAGTGTTGGGCGTTTCATTTTTACCTTCATATTGGACCCCTAATTCACGTCATTTTTATATGGGGTTAATTTTACTCAATAAACTAAGCGGCTAATATAGAGTTGAAATGTATATATCTAGAACTAAGCAAAACACTGAACAAAATAAGCAACTTCCGAAATAATTATCAACTGATTAAGATCAAAACAAAATTTTAATACTTTGCAAAACTGAGAAAATTTACTACACACAGCCATTTGAAAATTGAAATGATTAATCAACTCTAGCGACCTAGTTGAAATCAGAAAACTTGTCACCGGTTATAGCAGAAAACTTCAAAAATTTGTGGACGCAATTACGCACACACTCCTCCTCCTGCTTGCCTAATGTTTTGCGCCAGAAACTGTTCACACAATCTGAGAAGCATCTCTGTACCAGTGAGTTGTAACATCTCAAACTGCATTGGTTTAAAAGTGGAAATAAGATAGCATTTTAATCTCATCTACAAAAGTACAAAATTCTCAGTATGAATTCTTTTTATTTCCAAATTGGCCTACATTTGGTGCAAAGCTTCAAATTAGAAATCCAAAAAGATATCATCCCTGACTTGACAATTGACAGTATCAGATTGAATCACTCGATTTCAATCGCGAACAAATAATTTGGGATCTTTTCACTACCCATGCTTGCTTTGTTCCCTGTACTGAGGAAATACCCATATAAATTGCCAAATTAACCTTCAACTATAAAATGGTACCAATTGTTATAGACTAGGAGCTTATCAATATTTACTCTAGTTAAGTTTAAAAGCAAACAGACAAGCTCTCGTCTCACGCTCACGCAAACACATACACGAGAGAGAGAGAGGGAGAGGAAATACGTACGCGTCGCGAGTCTGGAGTTGGTCGATAATGGCGGACATGCGAGGTCGATCCTCCTTTGGTAGCGATTCCAACAGATCCGTGTTGCTCCAATCCATCCCTTTCTTTCTTTCTTTCTTTCTTTCAATTTCACCACTTGGCTCAATTCGAGAGGCGAGAGAACTGGAGAAAGGGTTTTTGTTGGGTTTTAGACACTTTTTTTAGTTTTTTCACTTTTAGCTGGTTGGGCCTCTCTCTCTTTCGTTCCTCCGCATTTTTGCTTGTGGAGGAAGTCAATTGGATTGTCATGTTGTGGTTGTGGTTGTGGTTGTGGCCTTGTGCACCCAGAGATGTTTGTTGCACATCCTCGGCTGCATAATTTATCTGCCACAGAAACCTTATGCGATCTCGAGATTGGCTTGCCTTTTTCAGGAGTAAATTGCACTCCAAGTCCCGGTCCATGAGATTCTAACTCTTCAAACCGTTTTACACTCCAAGTCTCGGTCCATTTGTCATATTACCAATTTACACCTTGTGTTTCGGAATTATGTTCATTCGTCCGACGCGAATCACGCGATAGAATATTCCTAGACCTAAGCTTATTGTGAAATTCAGAAATCGAGTTTTTCATTTTTTTTTCCCTTCTTTTTGAGATCGTAGGCTGAAATTGAATTTTTTTCGTTTAGGATTCAGGTGAAATCCGCACCTAAACCTTTATCGTTTTACCCGTCGTTTACTAATGCGATTGTCCCGCTTCACCGCTCCGTTCTGCTCAAAGTCTGGTTCAAATGAACAAAACCTATGTCACAATTATACTCAACACCAGCCTAAATTATGCAATTACGTGATAAAGGCACCGAACCAAACACCGTTGCGTGACTGGTTTGCGGATAGCACAGTTTGCAACACTGCTTCATGGTTTGATTATAGTCCAACACCAGACCTATGGTGCTTATTAGCACGTGGTCAGTTAGAGTGCACAAACAAGACTGTGTAATATATCAGAATCATCATCCCTAAGGTCTGTTTGAGTCATGAAAACCAGCCACTATACACAATTTATGTACCGTCATGAACTTTCCAAGCCCATTTTGGGTAAAACCAGGGCCAAAACCATGCATGAAACCTTGTTTCCTACCTTCCCAACTGTCCAACTATGATTCAAACACTGTTTTTCACTGTAACCAAGCTTAAATAGTATGTTTTGGTAAGTAACAGAGCAAATACGAAATTAGGCAAGAAGAGGGGCATAATGGTCCACAAAATTGGGCTAGAGAGAGAGGTTAAGAGGTGGAGACAAGGTGGCATCAAGCCCTCTCTCCCTAAATGCCAAGCAGCTAGGTGTCAATTCTGTTGGGACCGGTCAAAGACCAAGTTGAACTGCCTATTGGTCAGCTCCAAGGGTCATGCAATGGACAACTCCAGTACATGCATCCAACATGCCTAAGTACATGAACCATGACTGGACAGCTACGTTAACCACCGCACCCGCAGACCGGTCGTAACCGTCATGCTTTACAGTATAATTTGACCATTATTTTGGTCACAGTTTGGATCATCATACTATTCCATTTATTTTGGTCGTAACCGTCATGGTCTGAATTTAAGGCAACCTTTATTATGGTGGGACAAGTACCGCTTTCAGCCACGCTTTACATGGCTGCAACTCATGTCTGGACATGGACGGGCCACACTTACAGGGGACTATAGTCAGCCTTGGTCTCAAATATCACCACCCCCTAATAGACAGGATGCAATTTGGAGCAAAACACAGTACAATATATTCCAACCACTGAATTTTTCCCATGTCCTAAGGCCTGGTTGCATGGTGTTATATGACAGGGACACCGTCCAAACAGCTGTATCTCACAGTTAAAAGTAGATTATTTTGATCAAATGACTTAGAATGAATCTAGCAACGATTGAAATGCTCAAACGATGCTCAAAATTACATTATTTGCAATTTATATGTGTAATTGACATGTCATTTGAATCATATTCTACACAATATAAAGAGTTTAAATGAGAATTATTGTGAACAAATGACTTAGATTGAATTCAGAAACGATTGAAATGCTCAAATGATGCTCAAAATTGTATTATTTGCAATATATATGCGTAATTATCATATATAATCTAATTTTTCAGGATAAATAACATACGAATCATATTCAAAGACAATATAAAGACTTTAAATATAGATTATTATGATCAAATGAATTAGAATGAATCCAAAATCGATTGAAATGCTCAAATGATGCTCATAATTGCATTATTTGCAATTGATATGCGTAATTACCTTGTATAATAAATTTTTTTCGAATAAATAACATATGAATCATATTGTAGACAATATAAAGAGTTTAAATGTAGATTATTGTGATAAAATGACTTAGAATGAATCCATAAACGATTCAAACACTCAAGTGATACTCAAAATTGCATTACTTGCACTTGATTTGCGTAATTACCATGTACAATTTAATATTTTTGAATAAATAAGATACGAATCATATTCTAGACAACTTAAAGAGTTTAAAAGTAGATTATTATGATCAAATGACTTAGAACGAATCTAGAAATGATTGAAATGCTCAAATGATGCTCACAATTGCACTATTTGCACTTTATATGCGTAATTTTTTTTTTGACAAGCTAGGTAGGGGCTACCTAGTAACAGGAAATATTCTAAACAGTAAAAGAACATTAAAAAAACACCAAAAACACTAGCAAAAGTTCATAAAGATTGTCGATTCACTAATTATCCACTGATGAATTGCTCCAAGTAGTCTCTTCTGGTGACGGAAGATTATGTTGTTCCTTTCAAGTCAAATACCCCATAAAGTGGTTGCTACAAGGACTATTGGAGTTATGTCCTAGAATTCAATAGTTTAATAACTTAATTTAGTTTATGTTATTGATGATATTAGATCATTTGTTCCTTGAGTTATTATTGACAGATCATTCAGGTTGAGGACCTGAATTGTAGACCTCTATAGATCATTCATCAGAATGACAATAATATCTCTAAAAGGGTCTCTAATCTTGATAATTAACAAGGAACATTAATTGTCATGAAAGATTAGTGTGCAAGTTAAGTGATGATTTAGTTCTACAAATCATAGGTAAAGGGTTACCAACTTAATTGCATATGTGGAACTTATCGTAACATCGCACAGGACTTGACCCAATGAAATAAATATATGAATTGTGTTAGGTGTCATTATTTATTTCATTAGAGTTTGATTCAAGGTTTGAGATGGTTCGGCTTTTCCGCATGAGGATTTGTTCTATAAATATCGTCTAACGCTGATTTCTGAAAATGGCTGCTATACAGACTTTATTTATGCTCTCTTGAATTGTGCGGGGAAAAGTTGTTCATCAAAACAACCGTATGTCCCTCATTAATTAGTAAATCTACTGAGTGATGATATCTATTGGGCCCCTTGATGGAATTGGATCGTATGCGCAAACTAGACGATCAATTTTAGATCAAGAAATGTATAATCTGCAAGGATGACACATTCCTATCTTGGATTATACAATGATATCATGTGACATAAGAATCAAAATGAGGAAATACTTTATTTCTTATGCAGGATTGAAATACTATAATAGTATAGCATTTGTTTATGTTAATTGGGAATCATAACGTGTTGCTAGATACCGCTTATGATTATTGAAAATAAATAATGATTTATTTTCATGGCCAACATAACATAAATCCTCGAGGGTCACACAAATAAAGCTTTAACCAAATGGTACATTATTTAGTTTATTTGCATTGGAGAATGCAATATATGATATATTGATTAATTAATTATATACCGTTGTGAACTGTTATAATTAATTGAATCAAAGTGATCATATGAAACTTAATTAATGCATTTGCTAATACAATGATAATTATCAATAAGTTGATAATTTAGTTCAACAATATTTAATATAATTATAGGAATTATATTGAATATATAGGCTTTGATTTATTAATCCTGATTGAGCCCGAACTG
The DNA here is from genome assembly GCA_028095005.1 of Rhynchospora pubera. Lineage (NCBI taxonomy): Eukaryota > Viridiplantae > Streptophyta > Magnoliopsida > Poales > Cyperaceae > Rhynchospora > Rhynchospora pubera. The sequence continues at coordinate 188,337,613 of CM051461.1, forward strand.
AAAGCAACTAGAGAAGACAATTAACAAATGGATTAATGGACTAATAATACATGTGATGTAGCCCATTTAGGCCTTGTTTTTGGCTGGCTTTAGAGGGGCAAAATTGTCCTTTAATCATTGGTTAATTGAAAGGACTCATTAGTGGGTTATATGAAGGGACTCAAGGAGAAATAAAGGGACATGGCTCTTGACTTACTCCTAGCTTCCTCTACCATTGAGCACGAAATTACAAGGAGAAAAGTGTGTTCATGTGTTGAATGATAGTTTCTTCTAATTAATAGTTGATTAATCGAAGAAGAAAACAAGTATCAACTTTATCCTGAAATTTGCTAGCACAAATTATTAGAATTTCGATAATCCTTTTGGTTGACTCAAGAACAAGGAGTAGGAGGTGTTGGAGAGCACGCCACCGATTCCAAAAACTTGGTCGAGCGTCCTTGACGATACAAGGATAGGTAAAAACCGTTTTCTCCCTCCTATGCACTAAATATGTCATTCCACAAGATCTTTGTTGTGCTTGTTATTTAATTATATTAAATATGATTTATAAAATTAAAATAAGTGCACAACTAAATTCCTTCAAGGACCAGCTTTGTGTGCTGATTACATATAGAGGCAAAAACTGCAAGGAGCTTATCCTGTAAATTGAAAGTGTCTCCAGATTGTGTTCCCGACAAATGGATTCCTAGGGTCTTCCAGAGGCTGCTGGAGAATGGACAATTAAAGGACAAATGGCTGCCCGTCTAACACTAGATGTGATTACACAAAACACATCTTTTATATGCGTAATCGATATGTATAATTCAATTTTTTCGAATAAATAACATATGAATCAAATACAAGACAATATAAAGAGTGTAAATGTAGATTATTGTGATCAAATGACTTAAAATGAATCCATAAATGATTAAAATGCTCAAATGATGCTCAGAATTGTGTTATTTGCACTTTATATGCGTAATTATCATGTATAATCCAATCTTTCTGAATAAATAACATAAGAATCATATTCTAGACAATATAATAGCATAAATGCAGATTATTATGTCCGAATGACTTAGAATGAATCCAGAAATGATTGAAATGCTCAAATGATGCTCAGAACTGCATTATTTGCACTTTATATGCATAATTACTTTGTATAATCTAATCTTTTTGAATAAATAACATATGCATCTTATTCTAAACAATATCAAGAGTTTAAATGTAGATTATTGTGATCAAATGGTTTTTGGGCGAACTACACGAACACGAGACACGAACATCGAAAATATTTTTTTTTGAAGTAGGTTCACGAATCTGGGTTCGTGCGATTGTTTTGTGCAGTTGAAATGCCTTAAATTTATATTTTTGTGATCAAATGACTTAGAATGAATCCAGAAACGATTGAAATGCTCAAATGATTATCACAATTGCATTATTTGCACTTTATATGCGTAATTACCATGTATAATCCAATTTTTTTTTAATAAATAATATATGAATCAAATACTAGACAGTATGAAGAGTTTCAATGTAGATTATTGTGATCAAATGACTTAGAATGAATCCAGAAATGATTAAAATACTCAAATGTTTTCTCAGAATTTCATGATTTGTACTTTATATGCGAAATTGTCATGTATCATCCACTTTTTTTTTAATAAATAACATTTGAATCATATTATAGAGGACATAAAGAGTTTAAATATAGATTATTGTGAACCAATGACTTAGAATGAATACAAAAACGATTGCAATACTCAAATGATGCGTAGAATTGCATTGTTTGCACTTTATATGCGTAATTACCATTTATAATCCAATCTTTTTGAATTAATAACATAAGAATCATATTATAGACACTATAAAACTTTAAATGCAGATCATTGAGACCAAATGACTTAGAATGAATAAAAAAACGAATGAAATGCTCAAAGGATTACCAGAATTACATTATTTTCCTTGGCAGCCGCTGTCAAGTCTTTCTAAAAAAATTAAATTATTTGCACTTTATATACGTAATTACCATGTATAATCGAATCTATTTGAAAAAAATAACATATGAATCTTATTCTAGACAATATCAAGAGTTTAAATGTAGATTGTTGTGATTAAATGGTTTAGAATTAATCCAGAAATGATTAAAATGCACAAATGATGCTCTGAATTGCATTATTTTGCACTTTTTTAAGCGTAATTACCATGTATAATCCAATATTTTTGAATAAATAACATATTAATAAAAAACTACACAATCTAAAGAGTTTAAATGAAGATTATTGTGATCAAATGACTTAGAATGAATCCGGAAACGATTGAAATGCTCAAATGATGCCGAGAATTGTAATATTTGCCATTTATATGAGTAATTATCATATATAATACAATTATTTTGAGTACATAACATACCAATCAAATACAAGACGATATGAAGAGTTTAAAATGTAGATTGTTGTAATCAAATGACTTAGAATGAATTCAGAAATGATTAAAATGCTCAAATGTTCCACAGAATTGCTTGATTTGTACTTAATATGCGAAATTGCCATGTATCAACCACTTTTTTTGAATAAATAACATGTGAATCATATTATAGACAATATAAAGAAATTAAATGTAGATTGCTGTGATCAAATGGTTTAGAATTAATCCAGAAACGGTTAAAATGCACAAATGATGCTCTGAATTGCATTATCTGCACTTTATATGCATAATTACCATGCATAATATAATTTTTTTGAATAAATAACATATTAATAAAAAACTACACAATCTAAAGAGTTTAAATGAAGATTATAATGATCAAATAAATTAGAATGAATTCATAAATATTTGAAATTCTCAAATAATTCTCAAAATTGCATTATTTGCACTTTATATGCGTAATTACCATGTATAATCAATTCTTTTTTAATAACTAACTTATTAACAAAAAAACACAATCTAAAGAGTTTAAATGAAGATTGTTGTAATCAAATGACTTACAATGAATCCAGAAATGATTGAAATGCTCAGAGTTGTATTATTTGCAATTTATGTGGGTAATTACCTTGTATAATCCAATATTTTTGAATAAATAACATACGAATAAAATACTAGACAATATGAAGAGTTTAAATGTAGATTATTGTGGTCAAATGATTTAGAATAAATTCAGAAACGATTAAAATGCTCAAATGTTTCTCAGAATTGCATGATTTGTATTTTATATGATAAATTGAAATGTATAATACACTTTTTTTTAATAAATAACATTTGAATCATATTCTAGACAAAATAAACAATTTAAATTTAGATTATTGTGAACAAAGAACTTAGAATGAATTCAGAAACGATTGAAATGCTCAAATGATGCAAAGAATTGAATTATTTGCATTTTATATGCAAAATCACCATGTCTAATTCATTCTTTTTGAATAAATAACATTTGAATCATATTTTAGACAATATAAAGAGATTAAATGTAGATTATTTTGATAAAATGACAGAGAATGAATCCAGAAACCATTGAAATGCACAAATGATGGACAAAATTGCATTATTTGCAATTTATATGTGTAATTACCATGTATTGTCAAATCTTTTTGAATAAATAACATAAGAATCTTATTATAGCCAATATAAAGAATTTAAATATAGATTATTGTGATCAAATGACTTAGAATGAATCCAGAAATGATTTAAATGCTCAAATGAAGCTCAGGATTGCATTATTTTTACTTTATATGCGTAATTGTCATGTATAATCCAATCTTTTTGGAGAATAACATATTGAGTCATATTCTAGATAACAAAAAGAGTTCGAATGTGGATTATTTTGATAAAATGACTTATAATCAAATGATGCTCAAACTTACATTATTCTCACATTATATGTGAAATTACCATATATAATCCAATATTTTTGAATAAATAACATATGATTCTTATTCTAGACAATATAAAAAATTTAAATGTAAATTATTGTGATCAAATGACTTAGACTGATTACAGAAATAATTGAAATGCACAAATGATGCTGAGAATAGCATTATTTGCAATTTATATGCGTAATTACCATCTAATAATTCAATCTTTCAGAATAAATAACTACGAATCACATTGAAGACAATATAAAGTGTTCAACTGAAGATTATTGCGATCAAATGACTTAGAATGAATTTAGAAATGATTGAAATATGTTCAAGACAATATAAAGTGTTAAATTGAAGATTATTGTGATCAAATGACTTAGAATGTATCCAGAAACGATTGAAATGCTCAAATGATACTCAGAATTACATTATTTGCAATTTATATGCGTAGTTAGTATAATCCAATCTTTTTTAATAAATAACATACGAATCAAATACTAGACAATATGAAGAGTTTAAATGTAGATTAATGTGATGAAATGTCTTAGAATGAATCCAGAAAAGATTAAAATGCTCAAATATTTCTCAGAATTACATTATTTGCATTTTATATGCGAAATAACATGTATAATTCAATCTTTTTGAATAAATAATATTTGAATCATATATTAGACAATATAAAGAGTTTAAATGTATTTTATTGTGATAAAATGACACAGAATGAATCCATAAATGACTGAAATGCACAAATGATGCTCAGAATTGCATTATTTGCAATTTATATGCTTCATTACCAAGTATAATCAAATCGTTTTGTATAAATAACATAAGAATATTATTCTAGACAATATAAAGAGTTTAACTATAGATTATTATGATCAAATAACTTAGAATGAGTCCAGAAACGAATGAAATGCTCAAATGAAACTCAGAATTGCATTATTTTCACTTTATATGCGTAATTGTCATTTATATTCCAATCTTTTTGAATAATAACATTTGATTCATATCTAGACTTTAAAAAGAATTAAAGACTTTAAATGTAGATTATTGTGAACAAATAACTTAGAATGAATCCAGTAACGATTGAATTGCTCTAATGATGCGCAGAATTGACTTATTCGCATTTTATATGTGAACTTACCATGTATAATTCAATCTTTTTGAATAAATTACATTTCAATCATATTTTAGACAATATAAAGAGTTTAAATATAGATTATTGTGATAAAATGGGTTAGAATGAATCCAGAAACGATTCAAATTCTCAAATGATGCTCAGAATTGCATTTTTGGTAGTTTATAAGCGTAATTACCATGTATAATCAAATATTTCAGAATAAATAACATACAAATCATATTCAACACAATATAAAGTGTTTAAAGGTAGATTATTGTTATTAGATTGAATACAAAACCGATTGAAATGCACAAATGATGCTTGGAATTGCATTATTTGCAATATATATGCGTAATTACGATGTACAATCAAACTTTTTGAATAAATAACATAAGAATCTTATTCTTGACAATATAAAGAGACCAAATATAGGCTATTGTGATCCAATGACTTAGAATGAATCCAGAAACGATTGAAATGCTCAAATGAAGCTCATAATTGTATTATTTCCACTTTAAATTCATAATCGTCGTGTATAACCCAATGTTCTTGAATAATAACACTTGAATCATATTCTAGACAATATAAAGAGTTCAAATGAGGATTATTTTGATTAAATGTCTTAAAATGAATCAACAAATGATTGAAGTGCCCAAATGATGCTCAGACTTGCATTATTTGCACATTATATGCGAAACTACCTTGTATAAAATAATCTTTTTGAATAAATAACATATGATTCATATTCAAGACAATATAAAGAGTTTTAATGTATATTATTGTGATCAAATGACTTAGAATTAATCTAGAATCGAGTGAAATACTCAACTGATGCTCAGAATTGAATTATTTGCAATTTATATCTGGAAATACCAAGTATAATTCTATCTTTTAGAATAAATAACATATGATTCATATTCTATTCAATGTAGTGACTTTAAATGTAGATTTTTGTGAACAAATGACTTATAATGAATCCAGAAACGATTGAAATGCTCAAATTATGCTAAGAATTGCATTATTTGCAATTTATATGCGTAATTACAATGTATAATCAAATCTTTTTGAATAAACAACACAAGAATCTTATTAGAGACAATATAAAGAGACTAAATATAGATTATTGTGATCAAATCACTTAGAATGAATCTATAAACGATTGAATGCTCAAACGATGCTCACAATTGCATTATTTGCAATTTATATGTGTAATTAACATTTATAATCCAATCTTTTTGAATAAATAACATATGAAACATATTATATACAATATAAAGAGTTCAACAGTAGATTATTGTGATGAAATGACTTATAATGAATCCAGATACGATTGAAATGCTCAAATGATGCTTAGTGACACCGATCAAGATACCGACCAATTATCTAAGCCACATCATCCAATCAAAGGAGCAGTCAAAAGTTATTAATAAGTTAGTTGGGAGTTATTTTGAGTCTTAATGAGTCAAAATGAGTTAATAATCTGTTGTTGTATTTTGTGTTGTCTTTTGTGGTCTTCTAGGAGGTAATTAAGTGTGTTTTGGGATTAGAAAAAGTGGTTGAGTTGATATATTAATGGGTAGTAGCTTTTAATTGTATTAGATTGCTATTTAAGCTGAAAATCAGAATGTAATAAAGAGATGATTGAATTATTACGAATTTTGCTTGTGAGTTGAGTTTATCTCCTCTTTTATCCACTGTTGGGTCGAGTTCTTACTCCTCTTCTAGTGATGTACCGTTATGCTTGCTGGTTTCTCTAAGTCTCCCGATCCGAACGGCGTCACTTAGAATTGCATTATTCGCACTTTACATGCGAAACTATCGTGTATAATCCAATCTATTTGAGTAATTATCATATAAATCATAGTCTAGACAATATCAAGAGTTTAAATGTAGATTATATTAATCAAATAGTTTAGAATGAATTCAGAAATGACAGAAATGCACAAATAATGCTCAGAATTGCTTTATTTGCAATTTATATGCGTAATTACCAAGTATAATTCTATCTTTTTAGAATAAATAACATATGGTTCATATTTTAGACAATATCAAGAGTTTAAATGTAGGTTTTCTGGATCAAATGACTTAGAATAAATCCAGAAACAATTGAAATGCACAAATGATGCTCAGAATTGCATTTGTTGCAATTTATATGAGTAATTACCAAGTATAATTCTATCTTTTAGAATAAAAAACATATGATTCATATTCTCAATAATATAAAGAGTTTAAATATAGATAATTGTGATCAAATGACTTAGAATGAATCCAGAAACGATTGAAATGCCCAAATGATTCTCAGACTTGCATTATTTGGACATTACATGCGAAATTACCATGTATAATTCAATGTTTTTGAATAAATAACATATGAATCATATTCTAGACAATATCAAGTATTTAAATGTAGATTATTGTGAACAAATGACTTCAAATGCTCAAATGATGCACATAATTGTGTTATTTGACATTTATAATCCAATCGTTTTGAATAAATAATATACAAATCAAATACTAGACAAAATGAAGTGCTTAATGTAGATTATTGTGATCAACTGACTTAGATTGAATATAGAAAGGATTGAAAAGCACAAACGATGCTCAGAATTGCATTATTTGCAATTTATGTGCGTAATTACCATTTATAATCCATATTTTTTAATAAATAACATATGAATCATATTCTCTATAAATATAAAGAGTTTTAAGGTGGATTATTGTGATGAAATGACTTTAGAAGGAATCCATAAACGATTGAAATGCTTAAATGATACTCAGAATTGCATCATTTGCATTTTATATGCGTAATTACCATGTATAATCCAATATACCTGAGGAAATAACATATGAATCATATTCTAAACAATATCAAAAGTTTAAAAGTAGATTCTTGTGATCAAATGGCTTAGAATGAATCCAGAAACGAATGAAATGCGCAAATCATGCTCATAATTGCATTATTTGCACTTTATATGAGTAATTAACATCTATAATCCAATATTTTTGAATAAATAAAATATTAATCATAAACTACACAATATAAAAAAAGTTTAAATGTAGATTATTGCGATGAAATAACTTAGAATGAATACGGAAACAATTGAAATGCTGAAATGGTGCTCAGAATTGTATTATTTGCCATTTACATGTGTAATTACCATGTATAATCCAATCTTTTTTAACAAACAATATACAAATCAAATACTAGACAATACGAAGAGTTTAAATGTTGATTATTGTGATCAAATGACTTAGAATGAATTCAGAAACGATTGATATGCACAAATAATGCTCAGAATTGCATTATTTGCAATTTATATGCGAAATTGCAATGCACAATCCACTCTTTTTGAATAAATAACATTTGAATTATATTCTGGACAAAATAAAGAGTTTAAATGTAGATTGTTGTGATCAAATCACTTAGTGTGAATCCAGAAATGAATGAAATGCTCAAATGATGCGCAAAATTACATTATTTGCATTTTATATGCTAAATTACCAAGTATAATTCAATTCTTTTGAATAAATATTATTTGAATCACATTTTAGACAATATAAATAGTTTAAAGATAGATTATTATGATGAAATGACTTAAAATGAATCCAAAAATGATTAAAATGCTCAAATGATGCTTAGAATTGCATTATTTGCACTTTATATACATAGTTAACATGTATAATCCAATCTTTCAGTATAAATATCATGCAAATCACATTAAAGACAATATAAAGAGTTCAGCTATAGATTATTGTGATCAAATAACTTAGAATTAATCTAGAAACGTGTGAAATGCTCAACTAATGCTAAGAATTGCATTATTTGCAATTTATATGCGTAATTACTAAGTTAATTCTATCTTTTATAATAAATAACATATGATTCATATTATAGACAATATAAAGACTTTAAATGTAGATTACCGTGAACAAATGACTTAGAACGAATCCAGAAACGATTGAAATGTTCAAATGATGCTTAGAATTGTATTATTTGCAATTTATATGCGTAATTACCATTTATAATCCAATCTTTTTGAATAAATAACATATGAATCATATTCTATGCAATATATAGAGTTTAAAGGTAGATTATTGTGGTGAATGACTTAGAATGAATCCAAAAACGATTGAAATGCTCAAATGATGCTCAGAATTACATTATTTGCACTTTATATGCGTAAATTACCATGTATAATCCAATCTATTTAAGTGAATAACATATGAATCATATTCTAGACAATATCAATAGTTTAAATGTAGTTTGTTGTGATCAAATGGTTTAGAATGTATCTAGAAACGATTGAAATGCACAAAGGATGCTCAGAATTGCATTATTTGCAATTTATATGCGTAATTACAAAACATAATTCTTTATTTTAGAATAGATAGTATATGATTCATATTCTCGGCAATATAAAGACTTTAAATGTTGATTATGGTGAACAAATGAGTTAGAATGAATCCAAAAACGATTGCAATACTTAAATGATTCTCAAAATTGCTTTATTTATAATTTATATGCGTAATTACCATTTATAATCCAATCTTTTTGAATAAATAACATATCAATCATATTCTATACAATATAAAGAGTTTAAAGGTAGATTATTATGATGAAATGACTTAGAATGAATCTAGAAACGATTGAAATACTCAAATGATGCTCAAAATTGCAATATTTGCACTTTATATGAGTAATTAGCATGTATAATCCAATCTATTTGAGTAAATAATATATGAATCATAATCTATACAATATCAAGAGTTTAGATATTGATTATTGTGATCAAATGACTTATAATGAATACATAAACGATTAAAATGCATAAATGATGCTCAGAATTGCATTATTTTCAATTTATATGCGTAATTACCTTGTATAATCGAATCTTTCAGAATATATAACATGTGAATCATATTCAAGACAATATAAAAGAGTTTAAATATAGATTATTGTGATAAAATGACTTAGAATGAATCCAGAAACGATTGAAATGCTCAAATGAGGCGCATAATCGCATTATTTTCATTTTATATGCAAAATTACCGTGTATAATTCAATCTTTTTGAATAAATAACATTTGAATCATATTTTAGACAATATAAAGAGTGTAAATGTAGATTATTGTGATAAAAATGACTTAGTATGAATTAAAAAATGATTGAAATGCTCAAATAATGCTCAGAATTTTATTATTTGCATTTTATATGCGTAATTACCATGTATAATCAAATATTTCAGAATAAATAATAAACGAATCATATTAAGTAGTACAATGGCATATACGAATTTGATTCAAAAAATAAAACAAATTGCTTGAGAGAAGGGTAATTCGATCAAAAAATAACACTGATATTTAATATAAAAAAATAATAAAAGTAAGCTTAACGGTAAATATCCCAAAATAATATGATTTGAGAGGAATAACTGATTTTAAAGATTTGAGGGGTAACCGATAGCCCACAATATTCCACTCGACTCTCCAGTACGGGTGGCAACGAGCCGAGTTCGAGCGAGCTAGCTCTAGCTCGAACTCGATTCGAAATTGATTCGAGCTAACTCGATTTGATTCGTGAAGGTGTTCCGAGTTGAAATTTTTAGCTTGTATTCGACTCGAAATTAATTCGAGCTAACTCGATTTGGTTCGTTAATAGCTCAAATCGGCAATATAAAATGTGAGGTAGAGAGAAATGAGAGATCAGGAGAGTGGGCTTGACCGCTTGAGGCATCAGTGCGAAGGAAAAATTTGGAAAAACTTGGGACTTTATCTAAAAGAAGATGAATGGGTTGGGACTGGACTTACCGCTTGAGGTATTTAGTATCAACAAATAGAAAATTGATGTATATATTCGAGCTGAATAACTCGCGAGCTGTGCATAGCTCGAACTCGATTCAAAATTGATTTCAAGCTCGAAAGCTCGATTCGGTTAAGAACTTGAAATTAATTCGAGCGAGCTAATTTCGAATAATTAGCGAATCGATCTCGAACGAGTCACGAGTCACGAATTATTTTGCCACCCCTACTCTCCAGACTAAATGACTCGCCACGTTAATTGTTCTACAAAAGTTGTTCACAATAAATCAAGGACAATGGGACTCGTACAGTCGCACACGTCAGCAGACTACGGATAGCGTGATCTTCCCTGTTCTCTTGTTGCATGGTCGCGGTTCATCGTTCATCATATTTCTGTATGTATAGTTTGTCTATAATTACTCGGCCGAAGCCTTGCTTAAGCAAAATTATTTGAGGCTATGGTAATATTCTTACCAAATAACTCGGTTGCGTGATGTCAATACTTCATCTATTTACTATAAGGTTGAACCTTCTTATGGGAGCAGAATTGGTTTTTATTTTATAATATAATATCTTTACTTCACACCGTTATAAATTTAGAAAAGAATTTAACTATCAACAATAACTTGACATAGTTGTAAATTAAAAAAACATTAATCATCAACGATACAAAATGATAAAAGTTTTTGTACAATTGAAATCTTGATATTCTAAAATGTATTCGTAAGTTTAGGGTGTATTTGTTACACATTGGAATAGAATAGAATAAGAGTTTGAATAAGGATTCTCTCTCCTCTTATTCCGAATAAGAATCTAATTCCACCATATAGAATTCTCTCTCCTCTCTCCTTTTAACTTTTTAGGCAAATACGCAGCACTCAGATACATCATAAAACTACGGTATCTAATGCATGTTTAATTATTTATAATTCAACAAATCCATTTCAATTTGAGCGGTCAATTTTAATATTTTTTTCATGTACTGGTATTACTTATGATATTTATATTGCGTAAAAATTGATACTTATGTTATTTATATGAACAATAAATATATTTAAAACTTGTATGTAATTAAAACAACATTTTTTTTATAAAATATGCTTATTAATTGATTTATTAAAAAGTATTTTCAAATAAATTTATTATAAACAAATCACATGTAATAATAAAAGTACTAGAAGTACATTGCTCTTGAAAAATGATCAAAGAAAAGGTTCATAAAAAATTTAACATTAACTTTTAATTTTTAAAGTTAGTTGGCAGAGCCAACCCACAAAATTTAATTTATAAAGTGTATAAACTAAAATAATTTTTATAAGTTAAAAAATATTTTTAGTTTCGAGGCTGATAAGGATCTTTCCTAAGATTCATCATCCCTTCTAGTCACACATTTTTTTTTTTCATTTCTAGGATTCTAGCATAACTTCATCCTTTTTTCTTTTCTTTTTTTTTTTGGAATTTCGTCTCTATCATCCAACGCGTCAAGCACATTCCATCCCCTACATTTCTTTCCGCAACTTCTCTCATCCCGTCTACTCGTGCTGCCCTTCTACTTTGCTCCATTTCCTTTCCATAATATTTTTTTTCAAAATAAAACTAAGAAAATTAGCGAATAGAACTAGAACAATTATGTTACATAACTAGGACAATTAGTTTTTTTAATCTAGGACAATTTATATATATATTTTTTTGGAAAAAAATATTTTTTTCCAAAAACAAAACAAAGACAATTAGCAACACAACACTAAAGACAATTCTGTTAAAAAACTGACACAATTATTTTTTTCTAGGACAATTAATAATTTTTTTTCTGGATGGAATATTTTTTTTTCCAAAACAAAACAAAGACAATTAGTAAACAAAACTAGAACAATTATGTTGAGAAACTAAGACAATTAGATTATAGAAATAGTACAGTGATGTTACATAACTAGGGTAATTAGCTTTTTTTTCACATCAAATTGTTATGGAAAATGGAGAGTTCAAAACTAATTGTCCTAATTTTCAGATCCTATTTGTCCTAGTTATGGAGGGGTAGAAAAACAGATGGAAGAGACGAGAGGAGTACGCTTTCGGTGAGCAACAAAAATAAAAAGTTAGTTAATGAGTACGCTGGATGGGAGAAACACTTCATTAAAGAGGATGATGGGTAATTAATGTGTACGTTGGATAGGGATGAGGAATGATAGAAACTCTGTGATAATAGTAAGCAATTTCGTTTTAGTTTATAGAGTTTAAAATTATGCTAAATGCTTTTACATGTTCTAGTATTCAATCTATATGTTTCATTGTTTAGTTTGACTGATTTTATTATTTAGTTTATGCATTTTTATTATTCAAAAGAGATTCTCATCATTCAATTTGTGTTTTATTGTTCAATTTGAATGTTGTAGTATTTAATATTGAGTAAGATTCTAGTGCTACAAATGCCACAACTTTTCTTTTTCATCAATATTTTAAAATTTTAAAATTTAATTTTCGAATCCAAACCGTTGATCTTGTTCAATTTTACGAGTGATGCATTTCTATATAATTTTTATAAAATTTGGAATTTATTTGATATTCGATCAAGAGCCTAACACATGAATGTATTAAAATTAATCTGTTATAATTAATAAGATTCGTTCATTTTAATACGTTCATGTGTTAGGCTCTTGATCGAATATCAAATAAATTTCAAAATTTATAAAAATTATATAGAAATGCATCACTCATGAAATTAAAAAAGATCAACGGTTTGGATTCAAAAATTAAATTTTACAATTTTGAAATATTAACGGGAAAGAAAAGTTGTGGCATTTGTGGCACAAAAAACTCGTGGTACTAGAGCCATGCTCTTTAATATTTTATTATCTTCTTACTTTTTATTTGTAGATAAATTGGGATCAAACCTCCCAACTTATTTTTAAATTAAATGTATATGAAAGACCACCATCCGGGTTTCGAACCTGCGACTTTTCACTTAAGATGCATTGCTCTTTACCATAATTTTTTTTCCTTACTGTTTTGTTAAAATGCTTAATGTCTAAGAGCGCTTTTATCGTGATGGTTAAATATCTAAGTGCTCCATATATGCATTATATTATTCATTTTGAAAATTTTATTTACCCTATTGTTTATTTCGATGCTTTAGTATTTAGTTTTGGAACGTGTTTTTTTTGGTTTGATTTGAGCTATAATCAATCACAATAATTTATAATTTAAAAGAATAATCAGATCTTAAGTTCATATAAAAATATTTCACTGAAGAATTTGTCTTTAGCTTTTTTTTTTGTTTAGTTCAAATATTATTTTAGCATATAAATTTCTGTCTATTTTTTCCCCGTTTAATACAGTGTGTGTACCACGCATAGTCGCATACACAAGTCATGACAGTGGTCCCAAATTTTTGATTGGGTACGAGCCAGGTGGCGTTCGCTCTTTGAGCCGTTTCTAATAATAGTCTTCTCTCGTCACTTGATTGGATCCTTTCGTATAGCGAACCATTATCAAGAACTCAATTCTCCATCCGCTATAGAAACGAACACATAGTTAAATGAACAGTAAATCTGCATGCTCCACTCTCCTACGTCACAGACTCACAAATCAAGTCTACAAATATAGTTCACTCCAGCAAATTCTCAAATCCTTGTTTTCTTTCTCATTTCATCTCCAAAATCTCGGATCTGTCGCTCAAGTTTCTTTCTCTACAACTAAAAAACGATGCCTCGGAGCGGGTTTTCTACTTCAATCTCTTCTCCAAGGGTTGATTTCGCGATCGACATGGGCAGTCCCTTTCTCAACCACACCGTCGATGGATTTCTCAAAATCGGCGCGGTATTTGATTTCTCTTTCTTTAATACTTGCGTGATTTTGATTCCTTTTATGATATTTTCGTGTGAAATGGTGATTTTATGAAGAAGTTCGATCTTTTCAGGTTGGAGCATGCAAAGTGGCAGCTGAAGAGACTTTTGACTGTCTCAAGAGAGGTTTTTTGTTATGAAATTATTGATTTTTTCAATCAACTTTTAGTTTTGAAACAATGTGGCATTCGTGTGTATACATCCTGAATCTTTTCATTTGAACAATTAAAACTATGCATCTGAAGTGATAATAGAAAAGGGATCTCTTTTCTTTTTGGCAGTTCAAATTGTGTCCAGTATTTCTGTATTGCAAATTGCATTTTGCAACCTGGTCGCATCAGTATTGACATTATCTGGAATATCCCCAAAAAGTAGGTTCCATTGCAATTGTAATAAACTGGAAGTGTGAGATTTGAAAACAGTCTCTATATTGAAATAAATATGTCTAGGTAAAAGAATTTGTCTTTGTTGAAATAGTCTCAATTTTCAAGTCAAGAATTGATATTGTAATCTTGATTATACATTATAATCCAGAGATTAGAAAGAATAATCCGTGTTCAGGTTGTTAACTTAAACAATCTGGCCTGGTCTGTATTTAGGCTCTTAATCAAGTGATGGAAAAGAAAATAATTAAATTGTTGTGCTGAATTATTTTTGTTTGGATAAAGTTACTACTTTCTTTCCTCAAATTAGGTATAAATGTGTTTTTTTTTGTTTTGATTTCTTACAGGGAGCATTTCCCAGGGCAAAGCTGAGCATGCTGTGAGGAATTTGTGACTTAAATTTGTTCTCTTCATCTTCAATTTTATCCTTTTAAAACCTAAACGGCATTAAATGAATATTTGAGGAAGTATAATGTTGTATTATTATATTCCCATGCTGATTATGTATACTGTGGTTTATCTTTTCAGTTGAAGAAAATGCTGAAGGAAGGTGCATACTGGGGTACGCCAGACTCCTCTTAAATATAATTATAAGAAAATGATTAAAAAATTATAATATGTTTAACTATCTGACATCTTGATTAAAAATTAAAGGTACTGTTGCTGGAGTTTATGTTGGTACTGAATATGGAATGGAGAGGATTCGTGGCCGCCGTGACTGGGTAATTAAAATAAATATATATGTGTATATTTTTTGCACAATTAACATTGCAAGTTACTGTACTTCAATGTTCCAATTATCATCCAACATATTTTCACATTTGCATCAACACTTGACCTTGTCTTTTTCTTTTCTTTTTTTTTAAAAAAAATACTACAAAGAGTTGGACTGTTGTTGGAATAGAGGATCAGGAAACCCTCTTCATTTGTGTTGAATTTTCCAAGCAAGTCTATTTACATAAGCTTGTATAAATTTGAAAGAAGACATAATAATTGTCCGACTTTTTTTGATTGGGATGTTGTTTTTGCTAAATGGCAGTAGAATGTCTTTCAGGGGCAAAGCTGTCAATATTTAATTTAATATGCTTTCCCTAAGAACCTGAAGTTCACTTGTAATCTACATAGGCCCAAAACTACCTTGGGCTTTAGTTTCATACATACATGAGCCCAAACTGGTACTGTTAATCTGTTATTAAATATTTCTACATTGCAGACAATCTTTATGACAAAGTTGACATCACAGTTTCCTTTCACCATGTTAAAACAGAAAAATGCAATGCTTGGGGGTGCATTGACTGGTGCACTGGTGTCAGCTGCAAGCAACAACAGCCATGGCAAAGACAGGATTGTCAAAGATGCAATTACTGGTGCTGCTGTAGCCACAGCTGCTGAGTTCATCAACTACCTTTCTTTTGTTTAATGGATATATTGGCCTTTGTTAGAATGTAACTAAATAAAGAACCTCTGTTTGGTTCAGTTAGAATGATGTTGTTGGTTCTTTAGTTTTTGAATAAGGAGCATTTTAGAAGCCTGTAACTGGGTCCACAAAAGCTTACCTATGTCTCTAAATTTCAGCTACTTCACTTCTGTGCTTGTCTGTTTGCACTTTTATGTTTGAATTGAGATGATATAAGCAACAGAGCTGAGAGACTGATTCATGTGGCAGTGTGCCAATTTAGTCCTGTACCAGTAAGGTGTAACTCTGGTATGAACTGGACAGTGCAAAATGCTAGCAGGCTCCATAGCCTTCTTTGTTCAATCATTATAAAGAATCAAATTGGTTTATCCATGGCAGTATCATAATCTACTTTTAAAATATAATTGATGGAATTTTTCTACCCTTTGCATATCTCGTAGTTACATTTCAACCGTTCTTTGTGTGGAGCTTTAATTCATGGTTGTCCCAAATTGTATCTACTTAATGATTATTCGGCTTCTTAATCCCTGCTTATTTGTTTCTTTAGTTGTTCCTGAAATGATTGCTGCAGCAATTAGTGGGGTGAGAATTAGGTTGTCCATTAAATTTTATTCTGTTTCTGGAGCAGAGAATAATGATGTCCAAACAGCAAAGTTCAGAAGTAATCATACTAGAAAGAGCAAGCATTGACCTTGATGAATAATTCTGTCTTTTTTTTTTTGTTTAATTTGATGAGCTTCTATGGAAAAGGCCTTTGCGTGGACCTTTGTAACATTTTATTTTCAAAACCATGACCATATTCTTTGAAACAAGACTCTATTCTAAGTTTCTAATATATTACTTTTTGGTAATTTCGTACCTTGTATCATAGATTAATAAATGACAGAAGTATTTCTTATCAGTGCTAAATTGAAAGAATACGAGCTTATTGAAGGACAATGTTCTTACATGATGAAACAATTATCCAGTTTCTAGGAAGTAATGCTGATTAACTGCAAAAAAATAGCAAAAATAAAAAAGAGGCTTGTCTTATCTGAGCAGATAAAATCATTTGTGGTTTGTTCCAAGTATTACCTTAAATAAAAAAGAAATTTAAGGTCACATCATCTTTAATGCAAGGTATCTGTTCTCACACATTGTGAGGTTCAAATTGACATCTTTATTAAATTCTTTTACTTTCTTTTCCTATAAATTGCAAGACCCTCAAAACTGCCATTTCAAGCCAGCAGCCAATAGCTCAAACAAACCCTCTTAACAAGTCTTGCAAAATCTATTCCAGTACAATATAACATGTCTTGCTGCGGTGGTAAGTGCACTTGCTGCACCTCAGGTTGCAGCTGCGGCAATGGTTGCGGCGGGTAAAGAAATCCCAGTTCTGATTCTCCTTTTCCTTTACAATTTTTTAATTTAATTTCACGTTTGAAAAGCTATCTTGTTAGTCTATTTATCAGTCAACTATGGATTGATTAAACCGCTAGCAAGTCTTTGTAAAAAAAAAAAAGCCTAGGGATTAAATATTTCATTTTATGTCTCAAAAGCTTGCTTGTTATACCACTAACAAGTCAATTATGGATAAAAAAATGTTATTACTCCTCTCATTTAACAAGTCAACCTGGATAGCATTTAAATTTGTGCAATTTAAAAATTTCTCCTCTCATTAACATTTATTAATAAAATTGCAGATGCAACGCCTACTCAAGTGATGAGGGGGCAGCGAAATCCCAGACCATGATCTACACTGCTGTTCCTCTCAAGGGGTCTGTAGTTATTCATACTTTAATTATAGTTTTTTTTCTGCATTTCAGATCTTGAAAAGATTTCATTTTTATATTTATTTTATTTTATTAATTTTTTGACTTGACAATTTCTTTTCTGAAGGTTGGTTGGTGACTGCAGACCAACAAATTTAATTGGATAAAAATAATAATTAAGTATTTTGTTCTTGTTTGACTTGACAGTTTCATCAGTGATTATTTTAAATAGTCTTTTAAACCATTTATTTTTTTTAGGCAATTTGAAGGGTTTGAGATGGAAACAATGTCGGAATACGGCGCTCCCAGCTGCAAGTGCGGATTCTGCGGCAGCTGCCGCCCCCGTGGCTGGAACTAAACACAACTGAAGTATTGGAATTGAAGAGAGATTATCAGATTAAGCAGTAGCATCACTCTCTTCATGGGTCATCTTTGTAGTATGTAATACAGTGTACTAAATAAGAGGAGAATGAAATGACCCTAGCATTAACTATTTTATTTGATATTCTCCTTAACTGCATTTAATGCATTTATTACAAATATTGCCTACATATTGTACGATTTGTACCTCTCTCTCTTTAAAACACCCACACACGCTCACAAACTCACCTCAATGCAGATCATCTTAAAAAAAAAAAAATGAAAAACAATACTCTATGCAGATTAATAATCGCATATTTACTGTAAATAAAAAAAAGGGGGCAACTTGTGAACAAATCTTCTTAATTACGCTTGACAAGGCAATTACGAAATATGTTAAATTTTTTGGATACATATATGTTTATTTTTCTTTTCTATTTTGAACAAAGTTATACCAGTGACGTTTGAGGGAATGATCACTCTATCAAATCCGGGCAGACTTACAGAGAAAATCCAAGATCCAAATTCTCAATCCGACCCGGTAACATTTACCAGATACCAGTATTGACAAAGTCAACACTCTACCACCATCAATCCTTCCTCTTCCCTATCCAAACACCAGTGCAGTGCAACTGAGTTCAAAACCCAACGCCGCTAATGGCCATAACGGCCTTAACGGCGAGCGCCGCTTTCCGTTACGACGACCCCAAGTCGACTCGTATCTCCAACAAGCGTCCCCAGGCTCCTTCCAAGCTTTTCCTACAGGTCTCCCATCTTTGCACCCAGAACCGCCTTTCTGAAGCCATTCGCCTCACCACTACATATCCAAACCCCGACGTAGATTCCATTAGTGTAATTCTCCAATCATGCGGCGCGAATCGCGACGTGGAATCGGCTAAAGAGATTCACGAGTTCATTTCCTCTGATCAAAGGCTGTCGACCCATGTCGTGCTCACGACCCGCCTCATGACTATGTACGCCATGTGTGGTTCCATTTCGGAATCGAGGTTGGTTTTTGATTCCTTGAATGAGAGAAATCTGTTTCAATGGAATGCTATGATTAGTTCGTATACACGAAATGGTCGTTTTGTCGAAGCGATAGAGGTTTTTCTGAAGCTGTTGTCTGAGACTGATTTGAGACCTGATGATTTTACGTTTCCCTGCGTGATCAAATCGTGTGGCGCGAGTTTGGATTTAAATTTTGGAAAACAAGTGCATGGGATGGGATTGAAGCTTGGTTTGGGTTCAACTGACACCTTTGTTTGCAATGCTTTGATGTGCATGTATGGGAAGTGTGGGTTTGTTGGTAGTGCCTCGAAGGTGTTTGACAGAATGCCTCACAAAAATCTCGTTTCATGGAACACCATGCTAGGAGTATTCTCTGAGAATGAATGCTCTAACAGAGTGATAGATTTATTTGTAGAATTGCTAAAAATTGGGTACAAACAAGATACTAGACCAGATGAGGCAACATTTGTGACAGTGCTGCCAGTCTGCTCAGCTGAAAGATGGATTGAAATAGGTGAATCAATTCATGGATTAGCCGTTAAGCTAGGTTTGGATTCTCAAGTACGAGTAAATAATGCACTTCTTGACATGTACTCGAAGTGCGGTTTATTATTAGAAGCTGAGCACCTCTTTTTCTCCAGAGGTAAGTTTGACCAAAGTCTGGTGACTTGGAATGCTATGATTGGTGGATATGCAAGAAATGGTAATATTTCTAGCTCTTTTGAACTCCTCCGATCGTTAAACTCGACAAATAGCCTAATGGCCAATGAAATCACAATTTTAAATATTTTACCAGCTTGCATGAGTCCTCAACAGTTGAGTAAACTAAAAGAAATGCATTGTTTTTTGATCAGAAATGAGTTGCAAGATACCCATGAACTAGTAAGTAATGGCTTAGTTGCCGCCTATGCGAAGTGTGGATCCCTTGAGTATGCAGTTAAGGTTTTTGATAGCACCCCTATTCAGACGGTTAATTTGTGGAATGCTCTGATAGGGGGCTATGCACAAAATGGTGATCCAGAAAGTGCAGTGTGTTTTTTCTTTGATATGGGAGCTAATGGCTTTCAGCCTGATGGGTACACTATTTGTAGTCTTTTATTAGCTTGCGCTAAATTAAAGAATCTTTATCATAGCAAGTCGATTCATGGATTTGTTATAAGAAATGGGTTAGAGAGAGATTCTTTTATCACAATTTCACTCCTGTCTGCTTATATACAGTGTGGCATGGTCTCAACAGCTAGGGTTTTATTTGATTCAATGAATGAAAGAGATATGGTATCATGGAATGCCATGCTTGCTGGTTATGCACAAAATGGATTACCCATTCATGCGTTAGATCTATTTAGAAACCTGCAAATGTATTTTGGTACTAAACTATCTACAGTGGCCACTGTAAGTGCATTGATGGCTTGTACTGATTTATCTATACCACGGTTAGGTAGAGAATTGCATGGCTTTTCATTGAAATATGGATATACTGAAGATGCATTCATTGGTAGCTCAATAATAGATATGTATGCGAAATGTGGTTTGGTGGAAGAATCTAGATGCTTCTTTGATAGAATAAAGCACAAAGACTTGGTTCATTGGACTGTGATGCTAACTAGTTACGGTGTAAATGGGTTTGGTAAGGAAGCAGTGGAATTGTACATACTGATGCAAAGAGAAGGGCTTCAGCCTGATGAGTACACATTTATCGGTCTATTAATGGCATGTGGCCATTCCGGGATGGTACAAGAGGGTTTAAATTACTTTGAAGAGATGAAAAAAGTTCATGGGCTGGAACCAAAGTTGGAACACTACTCATGTGTAGTTGACATGCTTGGCCGTGCTGGGCTATTGACCGATGCTGCTAAGCTGGTTGAGGAAATGCCTGTAAGACCTGATGAAAAAATTTTGAGTTCCTTACTCTGCGCATGTAGAATTCATGGAGACTTAAACCTGGGGCAGAAAGTAATGGAAAAGCTTTTAGACATGGAACCAGATAAGTCAGAGCATTATGTATTAGCTTCCAACCTGCATGCAAGTTTTGGTAATTGGGATGAGGTTAGAAAACTTAGGGATAAAATTAAGGAAGCAGGTTTGTATAAAGACCCAGGATATAGTTGGATTGAAGTAGGTGGGAGGGTTTATTCATTTCTAGCAGGAGACAATGATAAGGCTATTCCTGAAATGGATAAAATAAGAGAAGTTTGGCGCAGTTTAGAGGAGAGAATCTATGAAATTGGATATGTCCCAGATACAAGTGTTGTGTTGCATGAGATTAATGAGGAAGAGAAATTGGAAAAGTTGAGGGGCCATAGTGAGAAATTGGCCATTTCCTTCGGATTGTTGAGTACTAATGGAATGGTAAAAACATTAAGGGTTTATAAGAATATTAGGATGTGCAAGGATTGTCATAATGCAATCAAGTATGTGACTAAGGTTCTGCAAAAAGAGATTGTGGTGAGAGATAACAAAAGATTTCATCATTTCAGAGATGGTTTGTGTTCATGTGGGGATTTTTGGTGATTTTAGCAATGGTTTTTTTTTTTCTGGGGGTTGTATTGCAAAACATTGGTGATTTGGTCGAAGCAGTTTACCTGCTGCGAATTAAATTTAAGGTACATATGTGTAAATAACAACTACAAGGAATATATAATACAATAGCAAAATTAACTACACAAGCAATGATGTAGTTGTGTGACAAAAGTTACTTCAATTAAGAAAATGAGAGAAGAAAACTATCGTTTTCCTTGTGAAAAAAATGTTTAATGACTATTATTGCGTAAGCGATGAGTCATAGCTGAATCAAACAAATTGATTCATGCGCTGATGCGCACATGATTCGGCGGCGGTTTGTCCGCACAGGTGACCGAAGGTCACGTGAGAATTAGTCAAAGGGATGTTAATTAATTGAGAGGTTAGTTTATCATGGCTAGGCACTACATCCAACTTGAGAGTAATTTTCAACCATCTAGTTTATGTACCAGCTTGTACATAATTAATTATTATTTCTGAATAGATATCTCGTGCATAATTTAGTATAAGAAAAATTTATGAGAATTTTTAAATAAGGCCTCATTTTTTTTTGTGATTTTTTTGTAACACTGTTGTTGAGAGCAAATTATGTGGTGGATGGTACTTTCAAACTCGTTCCATGAGAATCAAGGAATGATGCTAAAATTATTCTTATTAGTTTTGAAATGGTAAATTAAAATATCGCCATCGAAATCGAAGCTGAACAATGCTAGTTTTGTACTATGTAATTGATCGGTGCTGAGGGTACTGGTCAAATTAATTCCTTAAAAACCGATACTAATTCGTTTGCAGTGTAGTTTAAGGGTCGAATCACGGGGACGGACTATTCCTTTCCTAAGTTTAAACAATTCGTATTAATTTAAATTCTTTTGATTAAATAAACAATTCAAATTTCAAACAGATCCAAACTGAAGGTGAGTTGCAGTTACAGAATTTAAAATTATAATTTCCTAGAAAAAGACTTTATCCAATTGAAAGTTTAAACAATTAACTAATGATTAGGGGTTCAGGTTGTCTAACTTTTCCTGTCTGTCAAGGTTGGGACGGACCGTTCCATCTCTGGAACGGGCCGTCCTAACCCTGTCAAATGGCTGGAACTGTCCGTTCTAGGCCAGGACGCCCCCTCTCGGGCGGTCCGTCCTGACCTTGGAACGGGCCGTTCCAATCATTCGATGTTTGTCTTGTCATCTTACTTAATTATTTGCTGAGTGTTTTTGCGTGAATTGGACCAAACCTAACCTACAGACTTGCGCTCTAACTCTCGTTCAGGTCAAGTTGTGGGGTTCTGTTTGATAAATCCTAAAAACTCCTAAATTTCAACTCTCGTTTCTTGGTTTAGGTGTTTCTAATTGATTTCTGGGTCTTGGTAAACTCTCAACCTCTCGGTTTGTTGAGTAAAACTTCTAATTACTTGAAGTTTGGTTAAATCCTTTCAGATATCGCCTACCTAATTGATCTAAGTGTTTGTTTGTTATTGCAGATTGACTTTTCTTTGACAATTAAACTAGGCCTTTGTTTAACGCAATAATCAGATCTAACATTAACAATTTGCAACAAAAAGATAGAATTAAATTTCAGAAATCAAAACGCAACTTTAACTTAGCAACTAATCAAGTATTCAAACAAAACAAACAACTAAGAGAAAAGTTATCGAACCATAGCCCCTAAACTAAACTACTCCATGCAAGAAAAAGCAGGTTTCATCATACAAAAACACAAAGAAAAAGAAAGAAAAACCAAGTTACAACAAGATGTGCTTGAAAATCGTCTATCTCCTAAGCTCTGTCCTGTCTGGGGCGGGCCGTCCTGATCCTGGGGCGGTGCGTCCCAGGCTGGTGGATGGCCGTCTCGACAGGGTGGTTGCTTTGCTCCTTTCTGGCTCTCCAAACTTAGCAAATTTCGACTCCCTCGACTTGGAGCCAGGACAGAGCTTATATAGGCCTCTTGGGAAATTCCAAAACGTGGCATTGTGGCTCAAAAAGGCGGTGGAAACTGAAGAAACCGCCTCACCAAATCAGGCACTCTATATTTGGCATTCTCGAAATAGCTCTCTGGCCTGGTTGTGGACTGGGACGGCCTGGTCTGAACATGGGGCGGCCCGTCCCAGTATGGGCTGATTGTGTCGTCTGGAACTCTTCTGCTTGCGTCTGCACTGAGGTGGGACGACCCGTCCTATGATTGGGGCGGCCCGTTCCATCTTGCTGGATTTGTGCAACTTAGTCGATTTTCTCCTTTTTTCGCGCCAAAGTGTGATGAACCTGTATAAAAAACTTGCCGGGCTACGGCTGAACTTTCCTACATCTAACATTAGCACAATTTAAAGGAAAATGAGTAAAAACACAAGTAATTTGAACGAAATTTGGGGCTTATTCTGGCTGAAAATCAAGTACGGAAACCGTACATCAAAATCCCCCAAGCTTGAACATTGCTTGTCCCCAAGCAAAACTCTAGACTTAGACCTGAATTAGACCCTAATTGAGTTCAAGTACCTGTGCACTAACTAGTTCAAAGAATCCTTTTAGTTTAAACTTAACTGATTGTGACTTTAAGTTACAAAGGCATTTTCAAAAGGTTTTTCTATTAAGACCAAAATATTTTATTTTTGAGTGACTTAAATTTTTCTGAAATCAAACCAAAGATCCTCACATCACATTGACTCTGTTTCATTTCACTAAGCATTAAATCAGTTAATTCTTCAAAGTTTTTATTCAGTTAGAAATCGAGTAGAAACGGGATCGAACCTGCTCAACTCAAATAATTCAGAATAACTCCAAGTTGTTTTGCACAGACTTACGATACTTCAAACCAGAAATTTAAATAACTTAAAAGAAAAATTATTTACAAGATACAATTCTCCTGGGGCGAGGAGGTTTTTCCCGAGGCGGAGAAGTCGGCCAGATAAGAGCGGATTTTTAGAGGATTTTTCCCCTTTATTTCTTTTTTTTTTTTTTTTTTTTTATACCATGAATCTCTTTCTGTTTCTTACCCATGGTTTATGGAATTCTTTTAATCCGCAAGTACCTATAGCCTCCTACAGTGTCCATGGCACTGCACCACTTTTTAGTTCCCCTTTTTATTTTGTTTTTGATTTTCCCATTTTTTTTTTTTTATTTTTTCATTTTATATTTTTTTATATTTTTTTACTTTAATTTTGAAAAGAAAATTGCGAAGGTTTTAGTTTCTGAAAATCTGTGCAAACCATCTTACAGTTATCCTTATTTTTGAGTTACTCAAATGATCTTAGGCGAACTAAATCAAGCCCTTTGCCGGCTCTATTCAATACAACCGAATAATTGCTTTTGAAATTAACTATCTAATGCTTAGCAAAATTAATCCCAAGTCAAATGAATGTTACTATCCTTAGCTTGCCTCAAATTAGTTTAGTCAAATTCATTTTGCAAATTTTCAACAAAGTTTTTAGTTTCTCTCAGAATTTGCCCAAATTTCTCAAGTCACAAACATCAAGATTAGCTAAATGATCCTTAGAACTATCCTAAATGCAACTTAGAATGATTTAATTATGCAAATCCTACATGTATATACAAAAACTGCCAATGCATTGTGTCTGGAACGGCCTGTTCTAGTGTGGAACGACCCATTGGGGCGGACCGTCCTGATGGTGGGACGGACCGTCCCAGACACAATACTTGACTAGTTTCAATGCTCAGACAGTGTTGGAACGGGCTGTTCTAGACTGGGACGCCCTGTTGGGACGGGTCGTCCCATTGGTGGGACGGTCCGTTCCAATACTGTCTGAAACTGGCAATATGCTATGCAGATGCTCTAAGTTATCCGTTTTTTCGATTTTTCGATCCTTTAACCCCCCCCAAGCTTATCTACTGGACTGTCCCTAGTCCTAGTAGATGCAAGAAAGAAAATAAAGGAGAGAAAAATAGAAAAACGTACCTGAAACTGGCTCAGAACTGTGGTGGGTCAGGTGGCGGTGGAGCTGATGGTCCAGGGCCAAAGATGTGACTTGCGAGGCGGCTGAGCAGATCATCATTCCTTGCATTGCGCTCATCTTGCTGCTGCCTCCATCTCCTGTTCTCCTCCCTTTCTTCATCAAATGATGCCTGCAAGTTCCACTGAGCGGTGTGGATGTCATGCAGCATATCAAAGTAGCGCTGGTCCGATCCCCTGCCGTATCCCGGCTGCCACTGTGGCTCAAACCCTCCATGTGGGCGTGGCGGAGAGGGGGATGGACGAATGTCCTCCATGCGGATCCCACCCCAAGTGAAGTGCTCGCCCTGAACATCATCGAAGGGCTCAATGTGGGGCATCGAGGGGAAATGGGAGGGATGCTGAGATGGGTGGCTGGAAGCACCTGCTGCCTCCGCCTCTGCCGATGTACCGGCGCCTGCTGCCCTAGCAGCGGCCTCCATCTCAGCCAAACGGCGCTGCATCTCTTCTTCTTCATGGTTGATCAAACGCCCATCTCTATCAACCAGAAGCCAGGTCCTTTTGTTTTGGAGATCAATGGACCTGGTGAATGGTAGCGGGAACCGATGGCGGCCATAACAAAACTGATACTCTGATCCAACCTGGGCCACCATCCCCATCTCAACCAGCTGCTTCATGCCTAGCCGGTTTGGTCCTCCGCTTCGCCTCAACTCATCCCAGAGCACTGTGACATCATACTGGCGGATCAAATGAGTCACGTACCCGCCCACTGTGATCTGACCCGTGCCTGCCCTGAGATTGTTGGCCTGTTTCTCGAAATGCTTCATCATGAAGTAGGCCAAATTGAGCTTTGCCTCGCCCTTGGGATAGAAGATCTGGTTGAGGATTGCTTGCTCACCACGGGTCAACTTGACACCCGACTCACCTTTGGCAAAGATGGTGAGAGAGAGCATCCGCTGTATGAAGCGGATAGTCGGGTGCTGGATGTGGGAGGAGCGGCGGGTATTGACTGGCTGTCTGTGCTCCAAAGATAGCTCCTCCCAAAGGTTGTCCTCAAAGAACTCATCCGTGATCTCCCCATTTTCCAGCCCAAAGAACCGGGCGAAGTCATTCTCGTTGCAGATCATCTTCTTTCCGTTCGCACGGAATGTCATTTGCCAGAGATCATCCTTGAAGAAGAGGTCAAGGGTGCAGAGAAACTCCATAGTGAGGGCCGTATAGGCTGGAGCTCTAATCTTCCAGAATCTCGGGCGAAACCCGACAGATCTGGTGAGACGGAAGAAGTCCTCGCGGATGCCAAGCTGATCTAGCACCCGCAAGTCAATCGCCTTGGTGCTTTGGAAGTGTTTGTTTCGGAGGTTTTTGAACCTCTGCTTGGCATCTGAGCCCTTGAGGCGGATGTGCACATCGGCAAGCTCAATTTCTGCGGGCTGGGAGGGGTAGGTTTGCGTCTCAGGGACGAGATCCTCCACCTCTTCTTCTTCTGCCTCTTCTTCCGCCTCCGCTGCTGCATTGATTTCTGCATCTGTGGCAGCGGGCTCAGGCTGAGGTTGAGCTTCAGGCTGGTAGGACTGAGCCGTATCAGTTGGGTCGGTCGGATCGTCGGCCATGCCTGATACTGACTCTAGCTCGGACCAGTAGTACATGTAAGGGGATGGCTGTCTGCGCCTGACCCAACCTGCGAATGGAATGATCTGGTCTGGGTCCTCAACTGTGTACTGTGACTGAGATGATGGAGGCGGGTTCACCATGAACTCCCGCGGATCGAGCGGGTATTTGTCAAGTGGTGGGATAGGGCTGTCGTCCTTCGTTGACCACCCACCGATGCCCCTGGTAAATGATCTGGGCACAAGAATCCTCCTCTTTCCAGGCTTTCGCGGGAGATCGCGAAATAAATATTTTGTGATTTTGTCTGAAAGTCTCCCTGAACTCCTCCTCTGCATGGAACGGGTCGGTCCAGAAATGGGGCGGTCCGGTCTGTCCTGGAATGCAGTGTATTTGGTTTGTTTTATGGGTTGGGGCGGACCGTCCTGATGGTGGGACGGACCGTTCTGGACTAGGTGGATAGAGGGGTTTTGGGTTGGGACGGGGTGGTCTGGGAGTAGGACGGTGGTTTTTGGCAGGGTTTGTTAATTGGGACGGGTCGTCCCAGAGATGGGACGGTCCGTTCCAATTAAGGTTTTGGCAGAAAAAGGTTAAGTACCAGAGGTTTTATCCGCCGATTTTTCGATTTCGAAATTGGTACTGATTTTTGGTGCAAATTGATTGGAATTGTTTTAGGGAATGTAATGAGAGGAGAAAAGGTTTGATTTTACCGGAAAATCCAGAGGAAATGGCGGTGGAGGCGCGGCGGTAGTGGTGGAGGCGGCGGATTCCGGCGGAATCGAGAGAATGGAGAGGAATGGTTTGGCTTGGTCGTTGAGGGTGTCGAGGAGAGGCAAAAGGTGGCGTCGGGCAGCGAATGCGACGGCGGAGACGGTGGCGACGGCAGATCCGGCGGTGGGACGCGGCGCGGCAGCGATGGAGGTGCGGCAGCAGTGGGAGGGTGGAGCGAGAGAGAGGGCTAGTGGTCCGGCGAGGCGTCGGCGGCGGCGTCTCGTCGGATTTCGCGAGCGGTGGAGAGAGGGATCGGGTGAGTGAGGAGGGGTCGGGTGAGGGAGCAGAGCAAAAGGGGTTTTCTGGGTTTTGAAATAGAGAGAAAGAGAGAGGGAAAGGTGGGGTCGTGGGTTAATGGGTAGTTAATGGGTTTGGGTTAGTGGGTAGTTATTCGCGAAAACCACGCGTAACGGTTATTTTTCGAAATGGGACGGACCGTCCTATGAGTGGGGCGGACCGTTCCATTGGGCAAGCCCACATGCTCAATTGCACACCGTCCTGATCCAAACCTGGCCGTTCCACTGGTTGGGACGGGCCGTTCCAACATTGGGGCGGTCCGTTCCAATCAGATTTTTCTCCCCCAAGCTTGTCTTTCTCAGTACCTCATTGATTTCTTCACGTTTTCTCCCTGAAAGTAATCAACCATATCACAAATTGAGCCAAGTATTCTGGTTATTTAGCCTACTCCTAATTTTTTTATTATTTTGTTTTTTTTCAAATTTTTATTTTGTTTTTGACTTTTTGACACAGAGTAAATCGAATAAACCTAAAATATTTAAAAAAAACTGAACCCTTGGGTTGCCTCCCAAGAAGCGCTTGTTTAAGGTCTCAAGCTCGACCCCTGATGTCTACGTCTCTGCGGGTGAGGGGTTAGTCAAGAATTGGACTTCCCCTCCTTCTGTGCTAGCATTTGGATTGACGTAGAACTTGAGCCTCTGTCCGTTCACCTTGAAGGTCTCATCTCCTTCCTTGTAGATATCAACAGCTCCAAATGGATAGACCTTCTTCACAACGTAAGGGCCTGTCCATCTAGACCGGAGTTTGCCAGGAAATAGCCTCAACCTGGAATTGAACAGAAGCACCATATCCCCTGCTTCAAAGGATCTTCTTTGGATATGCTTGTCATGCCAGAGCTTTGTTTTCTCCTTGTAGATCTTAGCATTGTCATATGCACTTAGCCTTATTTCCTCCAGCTCGTGTAAGTCCAGAATTCTCTTCTCTCCAGCTAATTTATAATCCATGTTGAGTGCTCTAACTGCCCAGTATGCCTTGTGTTCCAATTCTACTGGCAAATGGCACGCTTTTCCATAAATCAGCTTGAATGGGCTCATGCCTATGGGAGTCTTGAAAGCTGTCCTATATGCCCATAAGGCGTCATCCAATTTTAATGCCCAATCTTTTCTTGTACTGCTCACCGTTTTCTGCAGGATATTCTTAATTTCTCGGTTTGATATCTCAACTTGGCCACTAGTTTGCGGATGATAAGGGGTTGCCACCTTGTGTCTCACTCCATATTTCTTTAAAAGATTCTCAAACTGTTTGTTAATGAAGTGTTTGCCCCCGTCACTAATGACTGTCCTTGGAATTCCAAACCGTGGGAATATGATCTTGGTAAAAAGCTTTTTGACTGTTGCTGAATCTGCATGCTTACTCGGTACAGCTTCCACCCATTTGGACACGTAATCAACTGCCACAAGAATGTACTCATAGCCACATGAAGATGGAAACGGTCCCATAAAATCAATCCCCCAAACATCGAAGATCTCAACCTCTAGAATAGGATTCTGAGGCATCTCTTGGCGTCTCGAAATGTTGCCTGTCCTTTGACATTGATCGCAAGAAGAGATAAATTTTCTTGCGTCCTTGAAAAGCGTGGGCCAGAAGAATCCGGATTGCAGAACTTTGGCAGCGGTCTTAGACACCGAGGCATGTCCTCCGTAAGCTGAAGCGTGGCAATTGTGCAGGATTTGCTCAATTTCGCTCTCCGGTACACACCTTCTGAACATTCCATCAACTCCAAATTTCCACAGGAAAGGGTCCTCCCAGAAGTAGTATTTAGCATCGGCTATGAATCTCTTCTTCTGCTGGAAGGACATCTGATAGGGTATAACTCCGCTCGCTAGATAGTTTGCAAAGTCAGCATACCATGGAGTCGCCTTAGTTGGGACGGTCCGTTCCAGATTGGGGCGGGCCGTTCCAACTGTATCGCCTGGCTCAGACTGGGCCGTTCTGGCTGGAACGGTAGTCCTGACATCCTTTGCTGTGGTTGGGGCGGGCCGTTCCATGCTAGGGCGGTCCGTTCCAACCTGGATTGAGTACAAATGTTCGTCTGGAAATGAATCGTTGATTGGCAGTGTCTCGGATTTGATGCCTTCTGCTTTGATCCTTGATAAATGGTCAGCAACACTGTTCTCAGTACCTTTCTTGTCACGGATCTCAAGATCGAACTCCTGAAGCAAGAGAACCCACCGGATGAGTCTTGGCTTGGCGTCTTTCTTCGAGAGTAAGTACTTGAGCGCAGAATGATCGGTGTAGACTATAACCTTTGAACCGATCAGGTAGGACCTGAACTTATCTAAGGCAAAGACTACTGCAAGAAGCTCCTTTTCTGTTGTGGTGTAGTTGACTTGGGCTTCATCTAACACCTTACTTGCATAGTAGATGGCATAGGGCTTCTTATCCTTTCGCTGTCCGAGTACTGCTCCAACTGCATAATCACTTGCATCACACATCAATTCAAACGGTTCATCCCAATTTGGAGGTTGCAAGATCGGGGCTGTCACGAGTGCTTTCTTCAATCTGTCAAATGCATCAACACAACTTTTATCAAAGATAAATTCTGCATCCTTCATAGTCAAGTTTGTTAAAGGCTTAGCAATTTTAGAGAAATCCTTGATGAAACGCCTGTAGAAACCGGCATGACCAAGGAAACTCCGAACATCCTTTACACAAGTTGGCTCCGTGAGCTTCTCAATCACTTCCACCTTGGCCTGATCAACTTTAATTCCTTGTTCTGAGATTATGTGGCCCAAAACGACTCCTTCTTGCACCATGAAATGGCACTTCTCCCAATTCAAGACTAGGTTAACTTCTTCACATCTCTGCAATACCTTTTTCAAGTTAGCTAGACAGTGATCGAAAGTTGTACCATAGACAGAAAAATCATCCATGAAAACCTCCATGTCTTTTTCTATAAAATCAGAAAATATAGCCATCATGGCTCTTTGAAATGTTGCTGGTGCATTACACAAACCAAATGGCATCCTACGGTATGCATAGGTCCCATATGGGCATGTAAAGGTCGTTTTTTCCTGGTCTAGGGGGTGAATTGGAATTTGAAAGAAACCAGAATAACCATCTAGATAGCAAAAGAAAGAATGCTTAGCCAGGCGTTCGAGTAGCTGGTCAACAAATGGCAGAGGAAAGTGATCCTTTCGGGTAGCTGCATTCAGCTTGCGATAGTCCACACACATCCTCCATCCTGTGACGATTCTTGTTTGGATCAGCTGGCCTTCGTCATTCTTTATCACGGTTGTGCCTCCCTTCTTTGGAACAACATGAATGGGACTAACCCATTTGCTGTCTGAGATGGGGTAAATGATCCTTGCTTCCAGAAGTTTATGGATTTCTTTCCTCACAACTTCACTCATGTTCGGGTTGAGTCTCCTTTGGTGCTCCACAGTTGGCTTGGAGTCCTCTTCAAGTAGGATCCGATGGGTGCAAATCGAGGGATCGATACCCTTTAGATCCTCAATCGAGTATCCGATTGCTTTCTGATGAACTCTTAGTTCCTTTAGTAGCTTCGCTGTTTGATCTGCATCAAGATCGGCATTAACAATAACAGGAAAGGTCTGATCTGGGCCCAAGAATTCATACCTGAGATTGTCTGGCAGGGCCTTCAGTTCTGGCCTGGATTTCGCATCAACTGAATCGGGGCGGGCCGTTCCAATTTGGGGCGGTCCGTCCTGGTGGGTGTCCAGGCCGAGAATTTGTTGGATTTCAGCTGGAGATCGCAGCTGCATGATGGCTTGATCTGCCTTGATCTGGGGTGGCCTGTTCTGTTCCTCTCTGGCGGCCAAGTATTCAACCATTTGGAGAATTTCGTTGAATATTAGGTCTGCCTCCTCCTCTTCAGGTCTGGCCGAGAAGGAATGGTATGCCTGAACAACACGTGTGTTGAAGGATTCTTCAACAATGGCTTCCAATGATTCCACCATAAAGATTGAGTCAACATGATCTGGCATCTTCATGGCTTTCTCTACATCAAACTCCACTTTTTCATCTCCAACCTCTAGAATCATCTTGCCGGTCTTGCAGTTGATAAAAACTCCGGCGGTGGTGAGGAAGGGGCGACCAAGGATGACTGGAACATCTAGATCTTCTTCCATATCCACAACCACAAAGTCACAAGGTACAACCAAATCTCCAACTTGGACTGGCACGTCGATTGCTATTCCCAATGGCAGTCTAATTGATCCGTCAGCAAGCTTCAAAGTCATGCGGGTCGGGCTCAGCTCCCCCATTCCTATCTGGTTGTAGACTGTCTCGGGGATGAGACTAACGCTTGCTCCGAGATCCAGCAAAGCTTTCTTCTCTTCTGCATTCCCGATTTTACATGGGATCGTGAACTTGCCTGGATCCTTCATTTTCACTGGCATCTTCTTTGTGATCAGAGCGCTGCATTCTCCGGTCAAGGCCATGGTCCCGCACTCCTCCAGGTTTTTCTTGTTGGAAAGGAGGTCCTTCAAGAATTTAGCATAAGATGGCATTCTGGTTAGGAGGTCGGTGAAGGGGATTGAGATCTTGATCTGCCGTAGAATGTCCAGGAACTTCTCGTATGCCCTGTCTTTCCTGGCCTTGGCGAGTCTCTGCGGATATGGAACCTCAATAGCTCTGTTAAAAGGAGAGACGTCCCTCGGGAGTTGGCTGCTTGTGGCAGTTGAGGTGTTTGGGACGGCCCGTCCTGGGTTGGGGCGGTCCGTTCCATCATCTCGTTCTGCTGCTGGTGGGCTCGTTCCAATGTCTGCCGCAGCGCTGGGCTGGTCCGCCTGATCAGCTTCTGCCCCGTCCTGGGTTGGGGCGGGCCGTTCCAGATTGGGACGGTCCGTTCCAGATAGTCCTGGAGGAGAGTCTGAGGGCATTTCAGGCCCGTCATACCTTGTTCCACTCCTCAATTGATGCGAGACGCTCTTCACATCCTCCCTAGGGTTTGGTTCAGGTTGGCTGGGGAACATACCTGGTTTGGTGAGAGCTCCGACGCTAGATTGAGACAACCTTTCGTCGAATCTTTGAAGAAAAGCCCCCATATCTTCCCTGATCTTCTCCAACTCCCTATGGACTGCATGATTGAAGATTCCCTGACTCTGCATGAATTTCTCAACCATGGGCTGCGTGAGTGTCTCTTGAGGGCGTTGTTGGTTCCTTGGTGGTCCGGCTTGGCTGGGGTTAGCAGCTCCATTTGGATTTGAGTAAGAGAGGCCTGGATGGTTTCTCTTGTCGCGATAAGCATAGTTGTTGGTTGGCGGGAAAAAGGAAGGCGGATTCATGAGTGCATTCACCTCTTCTGTCTTCTCTTCTCTCTCAACCAAGTGGCACGCCTTGGCCGTATGCCCTTCTTCCTCGCAAAACTGACATTTAGCCACCATCTCAGCCGGTTTCTTGTTGAGATTTTTGATCATGACGGTTAAAGAATCCAGCTGCGATTGCATGTGGGTATCCCTGTCCACTTCAAGAAGTCCTCCTTTCTTCTGGGCTCTAACTGACCAGTTGGTTTGAGACCTGGCCATATTCTCAAGTAAAGCCTTCGCTTCTCTGCAACCCATCTCGAGGAATGATCCACCTGCAGTTGAATTGATATTCTGACGAGTCATATCATCCAAACCATCATAGAAACTAACAATAAGCCTATTTTCAGGTACATCATGGTGTGGACACATTCTCTGCAGGTCCTTGAACCTTTCCCATGCCTCAAACAGGTTTTCATCTGGTTCTTGTTGAAAGGTTAACAATTCCCTAACCAATTTAGTTGTTTTTACCCTAGGATAAAACCTATCTAAAAAGGCTTTGGTTAAGTTTTCCCAAGAATCAAATGGTGCATCATTGAAACTATTGAGCCAATCCTCAGCTTTGCCCCTAAGAGAGAAAGGAAAAAGAGTTAAGCGGATTATTTCTGGATCCACGTCTTCAGGGACAAGGGTTGTGCAATTGCGCAGGAAGCTTTGCAGATGGCGATTGGCATCTTCGTTGGGGGCTCCACCGAAAGCTGAGTCCTTGATCAAAGCAATCAAGCTTGGGTTGTAGTAAAAGTCACGGGTTCGCTCAGCCTTTGGTGGTCTAACTCCAAGTCGGACGTTAGTCGCTGTTGGTGCACTGATTTCTCTGAGAGGTCGATTGGCCTCGGCTTCCCTTGCTGCTTCGAGGGCTTCTCTAAGGGCTCGCTGGACGGGAGTCTCCTCGGGTCTTCCCCCATTGCCATTCAAGTGGTCTGCCATGTCTTCTTCGGGTGGCGTCAAAGGTGGTTGAGTTCTCTCTGGGTTTCTGCGGTTGCGCTGGTAAAACTGGCGAAACGGTTGAATCAGAGAGCCTTCCTCCTCTGTGAGTTCAGCTAAACCTGGGGCGGTGCGTCCTAAAATGGGACGGGCCGTTCCAGATGAAGATGGGCTCGGTTGTCGATTCTGTTCCCCTCCTCCTTGTTGACGAAATCTTGTATTGCGTGCGCTGCCTAGTTCTTTCTCCTTGTTAGCCAGCGTATGCGACTGCAAAATTTCAAAAACAAAAGAAAAGGTGAAAAGAGATTGAAAGAATTTTAAGTTAAAACAGAAAGTACAACTTAGAAAAAGGCACCGTCCCCGGCAACGGCGCCAAAATTTGATCGGTGCTGAGGGTACTGGTCAAATTAATTCCTTATAAACCGATACTAATTCGTTTGCAGTGTAGTTTAAGGGTCGAATCACGGGGACGGACTATTCCTTTCCTAAGTTTAAACAATTCGTATTAATTTAAATTCTTTTGATTAAATAAACAATTCAAATTTCAAACAGATCCAAACTGAAGGTGAGTTGCAGTTACAGAATTTAAAATTATAATTTCCTAGAAAAAGACTTTATCCAATTGAAAGTTTAAACAATTAACTAATGATTAGGGGTTCAGGTTGTCTAACTTTTCCTGTCTGTCAAGGTTGGGACGGACCGTTCCATCTCTGGAACGGGCCGTCCTAACCCTGTCAAATGGCTGGAACTGTCCGTTCTAGGCCAGGACGCCCCCTCTCGGGCGGTCCGTCCTGACCTTGGAACGGGCCGTTCCAATCATTCGATGTTTGTCTTGTCATCTTACTTAATTATTTGCTGAGTGTTTTTGCGTGAATTGGACCAAACCTAACCTACAGACTTGCGCTCTAACTCTCGTTCAGGTCAAGTTGTGGGGTTCTGTTTGATAAATCCTAAAAACTCCTAAATTTCAACTCTCGTTTCTTGGTTTAGGTGTTTCTAATTGATTTCTGGGTCTTGGTAAACTCTCAACCTCTCGGTTTGTTGAGTAAAACTTCTAATTACTTGAAGTTTGGTTAAATCCTTTCAGATATCGCCTACCTAATTGATCTAAGTGTTTGTTTGTTATTGCAGATTGACTTTTCTTTGACAATTAAACTAGGCCTTTGTTTAACGCAATAATCAGATCTAACATTAACAATTTGCAACAAAAAGATAGAATTAAATTTCAGAAATCAAAACGCAACTTTAACTTAGCAACTAATCAAGTATTCAAACAAAACAAACAACTAAGAGAAAAGTTATCGAACCATAGCCCCTAAACTAAACTACTCCATGCAAGAAAAAGCAGGTTTCATCATACAAAAACACAAAGAAAAAGAAAGAAAAACCAAGTTACAACAAGATGTGCTTGAAAATCGTCTATCTCCTAAGCTCTGTCCTGTCTGGGGCGGGCCGTCCTGATCCTGGGGCGGTGCGTCCCAGGCTGGTGGATGGCCGTCTCGACAGGGTGGTTGCCTTGCTCCTTTCTGGCTCTCCAAACTTAGCAAATTTCGACTCCCTCGACTTGGAGCCAGGACAGAGCTTATATAGGCCTCTTGGGAAATTCCAAAACGTGGCATTGTGGCTCAAAAAGGCGGTGGAAACTGAAGAAACCGCCTCACCAAATCAGGCACTCTATATTTGGCATTCTCGAAATAGCTCTCTGGCCTGGTTGTGGACTGGGACGGCCTGGTCTGAACATGGGGCGGCCCGTCCCAGTATGGGCTGATTGTGTCGTCTGGAACTCTTCTGCTTGCGTCTGCACTGAGGTGGGACGACCCGTCCTATGATTGGGGCGGCCCGTTCCATCTTGCTGGATTTGTGCAACTTAGTCGATTTTCTCCTTTTTTCGCGCCAAAGTGTGATGAACCTGTATAAAAAACTTGCCGGGCTACGGCTGAACTTTCCTACATCTAACATTAGCACAATTTAAAGGAAAATGAGTAAAAACACAAGTAATTTGAACGAAATTTGGGGCTTATTCTGGCTGAAAATCAAGTACGGAAACCGTACATCAGTAATATACTTTAGTATAATTTCACTTGACAGCTTCTGTCAAAACTTCGAAAAAAAATATATATTGTTTGGTAAAATGATAAATCGAAAGACTGATTATATTGTGTGGAAAGGTATCCTACATTGTGTAAGAATTTTATTTTGTACGTTGAATATAAAACACAAATTGATTATAAATGAACTACATGATAAGAAATAAAGCAAAGGAAGATCGACTAAAATAAATAATGAAAGATAAATTTTTTTTTAATTGTTTGTATATAGTTTTTTTTTTCTCTATGTACGAAGTTGAGATTCTTTTTTTTTTTTTCGACGTAAATTTTATCTCTCTCATCTGTTTTACTAAATACGAAACAGTTTGAAATTTCATACATATAAGTAGTTTTCACTTAATATTTGCTAGCTTACTTATTGCTAAGATAATCATTCATTTTAGCTTAAATTAAAACAATCTATGGCCTGTGACATAGAATTTTGCTACACATGTTCTCTTTGTTTTACTCGAAAATAATCAAGATTTTTCTTATTGATTTAAAATGAGGATATAATAAAATGCAAATATGTGAATTACTTTCGTCAAATAAATAATACTAGTTTTAATTGAAAGGTTGATATTCTACTCCTTGTTAGCTAATTAAAGGGTGTTGTTTTTAACGTTATTCCATTAATTATCATCTAGCACCAGGATAAGATGCGTAGTTAATTCAACGACAATCATATATCATGCTTTTCAAGGCTTCAAGCGTGACTTGAGACTCACAATTTTAGTAAAGTTATTTTAGTTTGTGTAGTTAAGAAAGCCTTAATTACAGCAAGCCATGCATCATGTTTTGTATTGATTTCCAAGCTACAATGATAGATAAACTAATAGTCTACTAAATCGTCATGCAAGAACTATTGTACGAAATACTACTAATTAATACAAGGCAGCAGTCTAGAATAGCTAGCGTTGCACCTTGGAAAAGCATCAGAGAAACTTCCGAACAAATTGCTCAAGATGTCAAGCAAACAAAATGTAATCAACAATTAAAAAACTTGAAAATGAAAAATTAATCTGCCCACTAAAAGTCAAACATTAAAAAATTATATGAACTATATGCCTAGTAGCTTCTCCACGTAAAGCCTCTAGAGATTGAATTTTAAAAGCTGGGCCATTTCGCTTTGTCAACTCCTACATAACTAAATAAACTAACCTTCTCTCACCCCCAATTCAAATCTTCGTTTTTTTTTTCCCGAAGTCAACTTCCCCTTTCTTCCTCCCCTCATCTCCTCTGAAGTCTCCAAAATTCCATATCAAACCCTATCTTAATTTTCTCTCTCCAAAATGGGTAACACCGTGGTGAAGCTAACGCCATGCTTGGCCGGGCGTGAAGCCGATGACAATGCACCACAGTCGACCCTTTGCCAGACACCTACCATAGCCGGAATCCCTGATTCTTTTGATCAAGAGGGAATTGGCCAAACAATTAGCTTCAAAAGGGATGACTCTGACGACCCCAACTCTGTGCCTTTCCAAACCATTCATTGTGTTTCCCTCGGTGCTAACCAAATTGCACCTTCATCCATCATGAATGACTATTCCTTTTCCTCTTCATCTTCCTTTGGTAGATCAAGTTCCTTCTCTTCCTTTGCCCTTCACCCCTCCTCGTCCTCATTTTCCTCTTCTGATCCTTCATACTCTGGCATTCTTGTCAGGAGTGCCTCAACAACAATCCTTCGAGAGATTCAGGCAGCAAGGGATCGGCGAAACCAGGACAAGTTAGAGAACCCCTCACTTGGGCGTCGATTAATAAATTCCATAACGTCCCGTCTTAAAAAGTACACTGGGGGAGTGGTGTGCGGCTCGCATACCGGCACAGTTCATCAAGGGACTTGTGACGAAGGGAAGAGCGATCCAGGTGCGGTGCACTGGGCACAGGGTAAGGCTGGTGAAGATCGGGTTCAAATGGTGTACTCGGAGGAACACCAATTGCTCTTTGTTGGGATATATGATGGGTTTAATGGTCCCGATGCGCCCGACTTCCTATTGGCCAATTTATATGAGGCCACCTTGCTTGAGCTCGAAGGCATACAATGGGAAAAACAAGACCACCAACAGGTAAATTACAAGACAATTAAAATAATCCTTATTCCATTCTTGCATATATACTTACTGATCAATCCTAATTTAGAAAAATATATAGTATCTGATCGGATCATATTTTGTAAAGAACAAACTGCATATATGTTATACTCATTAACATTTTGCAACCATAATTTAATTCTCATTACAATATATGATTAGAGTTGCCAATTTTACCATCTTGACTGAATTATTTTCATCTTAATGGTTGCCGCTTGTAAGATTTCTACTATGAGAGCTAGGATAATGAATTATTTTTAATCAGGAAATGAATCGATAAGTGAAACTAGAACAATAGTATTTTGTATTGTAGTGCTGCTTCGATATAAAATCTCCATCTTTAGTCTATGTGCAATATTAATTTCTTCTGCAAACTAACAATATTTATCAATCTTTCCAGGTACTAGGAGCAATGTCACGTGCATTGAGACGAGCAGACGAGGAGTATCTCAACA
This sequence comes from Rhynchospora pubera, assembly GCA_028095005.1. Taxonomy (NCBI): domain Eukaryota; kingdom Viridiplantae; phylum Streptophyta; class Magnoliopsida; order Poales; family Cyperaceae; genus Rhynchospora; species Rhynchospora pubera. The sequence goes on from CM051461.1 coordinate 188,377,044, forward strand.
TGGCTGATGAAAACCCAGAGCTGGCAATGATAGGGTCGTGTGTGCTGGTGATGCTCATGAAGGGGGAGGATTTGTACTTGATGAATGTTGGAGATAGTCGTGCCGTGTTGGCACAGAAGGCAGAGCCAGACCTCTCAGGTGTGCTAGGAAAAGCTGATGAGGACCTCGAACGTTTCAAGGTTGAGATGATGCGCCAGCTCGAGGCCTATGAGCGGGACAAATTATCAGGCTTGGTTGCTGTACAGCTGACCATGGATCACAGCACTGCTTTCTATCAGGTAACAATTAAATTCTTTAATTAGGGATGCAGTAAATTTTAACATTCCTTTTATTTTTTCTTGAATTACAGCATCTTAAAATGCATATATGTATGCTTTAATATGCATTGAAATTCTCCAGTGGTGGACATCATATTATGTTATTAATAGCCATGCATATACATGGGCAGTCTTCATTACATCTTAAGATTTTAACATGACATGTAATTAATTACGAGCTACTTTCCAATATTGAAATACGCAGAACATAAAAACATCTTCTTCGGTCTATCTAGACAAAGCATTTAGTGTTTTATCATCATCTCGTCACTATAGTAAGGAACTCACTACTCATGAAACATTTAAACCTTCATATATATGTCAATCACAAGCATGAAATGTGTGCAGCCTTCCTAGTACAAACTAATTAACCATTAGCTTCAATGAGCCACCGATCGGCTGCAATTTGATCATGAAAAAGAAATTGTATCTACACTGGACCACTGACCGCGACACGCTAGAAGTGTAGTGGGGAAAATAGGCAATAATGTGTACTAGAGTAATTTTCCTAGGACATGCATTGCGTTATTAAGTATTGACCATGCATAGTCATCCTTATTCCATAAGTAATTGATTTTCGTATGAATTTTTATTTGTGTTTGATTCATATGGGGTTATCCAACAGGAGGTCAGAAGGATTAGAAGTGAGCATCTTGATGATCCATGCCCAGTCACAAGGGGTCGAGTTAAGGGCACTCTAAAGGTCACACGAGCTTTTGGTGCTGGTTTTCTAAAAAAGGTATCTACTTCAAGCTTTCTATTTGTATATAAGTTGACTTTCATGGTTCTATTAACTTATCAGATTTGGTATTCAGACCAAAATAACCTTGTTTTAGAATATGATTTTTTTTTTTTAACAGTCCGCATGGCTATACATTGCCAAATTATAGCGCTCACTTGCAGCAACAAAATTGCTAATTATCAATCCTTTACCATTTTATTTTCCGAGAAAGATAATCGGTTACTCTAAACAATATTCTATATATTACATTAAGTGAACCTATATATATGCTTGTATGAAATCAAAGTTTCTACTCTTTCCAAACTTACTAATTAACGTTTTCAATGTTATGTAACTATGTTGGTGTTAAATGCTATACAATAGAGCACTAATTGAAATATCTTATCTTGCAGCCAAAATGGAACAACCTACTTCTCGAAGCGTACAAGGTAGATTACATCGGGAACTCACCATACATAAACTGCAACCCGTACTTGCGACACCACAAACTGGGCCCCAGGGACAGGTTTCTCATACTATCCTCTGACGGCCTGTATGATCACTTCAAAAATGATGAGGTGGTTGCTCAGGTTGAGATGTTCACCTCCATGCATTCCGAGGCAGATCCTGCTCATCACCTCGCTGAGCTGATCCTTCGAAGTGCTGCGACAAAAGCAAGTATGTATACCATATACTAATGAGATATATATAGTGATAGTTAGATAGTCAAGTTGCATATATAGAAGATGTCATTGATCTAGGGGTTTCTGTACCTACAACAGCAAATGAGTTAAGTTCAAAGCATGAACCATCAGGAATCGATCAGGACCAATCTGAATGCACAGTTACTGTTTTATTTTTTCTTTGGCATGCACATTATGCATTTTTTCTTCTAAAGCTATATAGTCCTTTTTTACTCTTTTGTTTGGTAGTTATCATATATGCATGCACTCATTACCAACTCAGTTGCAAACATAAAATAACTAAAATTCAATTTGTTTTATTGATTTTTCAGAAAAGGATGTGAATGATTTAATTGGGCTGCCGCAAGGTGAGAGGAGGAAATACCATGATGATGTTTCTATTGTAATTATATCTCTGGATGGAAAGATTTGGAAATCTTCTCCTCGTTTAGATGAGATCAGCAACCAGGAATTACTCAACTGTTGATGTTGAGAGATTCACCGATGAGATTATCATACCATAGAGTACAGATTACATATATTCACTTTATAGCTTTTTAATTAGTTTATATAGTACATAGGTGCAGTTATTTCATGCATCTTTTCATTTTGCTTAGGAGGAGGTTTGGGTGATGGTTTGAAGGTTTGATGCATGGTTTCTTTTTCTTTTTCTTTTTTTTATTGTTATTTTTTTTGTCTTGCTCTTTCATCTTGGCTGTTATTGTATAGCTTATATGTATAGGACGTAGGATACAAACTCTTTGTAAAATATAGAGCCTTTATACATTTATTTTGGGTAATTTTGTTAAGTTGTACCATATTTTACTCTCGTTGAATGAAGTTTCAACAAAAACACGATCATGTTTTTTTCCTTATCTTACAGAGGTCAAAAGGATTGAAATGTTGGAAATGACCGTATATACAATATCGAAACATGCGCATCAATCAATCAATAAACATGCGCCTGCTAGTCCAAGAGCACTAGTTTTCCAACTAATGACAAAGGACCAAGGAGTCAAGGACAATTTAAGACAAAATCACAATCTAATTATAGAGTTTTTTTAAATTACATATTTTATAATATTTCAATTTATATATAATATAATTATCTCCATAATTGCTAGAACCCTATTTTTATTTCAAAAATAATTATCTCCATAATTGTGCTCTAGAGAATATTCCATTTCATTTGAGAAATTGATGCCTAGAGCCTTATATAGACTCTTTGTGTTTGACCCGCTTCACAAAACACTCCAGTCAAAACGAAACAAAGAACCTTTTGGTCTTTGGAAAAAGTCTACTCTCAAATTTGTCTGACAGTAGGTAGACGGACCAGGAGCCAAAGCACCAAACCAAACCAAACCAAACGAAAAAATGGCAGCGGCGCACCACAATCTCTTCCACTTGTGGAGGCGGCGCAGCGGATCCGCCACCACCTCCGCCGTCGTAGGTATCGTATTCCTCGTCTCCTCCGCCGTGGTGTTGCTTACACTCACCTCCCGGTCGCCGGAATCTGCAGTTAACAGCACGGATCCTGTCTTAGTCGATCTAACCCTTGTGAACAATGCAAAGGAGAAAGGAGCTTGTAAGATCGTTAATTTGGTTATATTTTTTATTGAATTGTTCTTAAGTGTGTGGTTAGGATCGGTCAATGCCATTATTATTGCTATTGTGAGTTTAGTTATGCTTGTAATAAATTACTAAATGGTGTATCCATTATTTCTGTAATTAATGTTCTAGAATGGAATTTTATGTCAATTCATATAATGGGTATGAATTTAGTATTTATTAGAAATTTGGTATCAATTAGATACCACATTTTTGGAATGTATCAAATGTTCATGCTCATTAAACCGTGATAGCATTGCAAAATTCAGGAGCCAGCAAGGATGTACTTTATTTAGTGTATTTCCTTTGAAGGAAGTGTTTCGTATAGAGCTATGTGGTTCTGCATAAAAACTTCTCGTGCCCACAATAGAAATCTAAGTAGTACAAATCTTTGAAATCTTTTTTATTTTTCTTCTTGATTTCTTACATTAAAGAACTAGTATCATTAATTATAGATAAGATTAATTGGGTTTATCAATGTAGGAGTCTATGAAATTTGCTGAAATTTGTTGGCAGATTTGTCAATAACCAATTTTTTCAAGTTTAGCTACTTGTGTTAGTCTCCTATTTAAACTTGTGCAGGTGCATTTTCATTTTCAAGTTTGCATTTTGATGCTTATGTGTTTATTTATTTTTTGGTAGTGTGTTTGGATGGGACTCTACCAGGTTATCATTTTTTGAAGGGATCTGGTTCAGGTGCTGAAAGCTGGCTAATTCACCTAGAGGTACTCTAAATTGGAGCTATTTCATATGCTGTTACATAACCTGTTACTCATACTAGTACAACAAACAAACCGCTGTTGGAAGATGTCTCATCCAGAACTTCATAATTCTACCCAAAGGAAATTGTTATGGTAACTCTGATTCTCTGGGATTTATTCAATTTGGTCCTAACACTAATAATACAAACATCATCCTTGAAGTAAGGTGTGAAATGATTCTCTGGTAAGTATTGTTATAATGTTGTTGGCTTGGCACTATTGAATGTTATTAATTATAAATTCTAGACAAGTGATACCAATCTTGAATATATTGCTCAATTTCTGCCACATCCAAAAGTGGCTTTACCCCTGGATACTCTAAAAGTTAGCTCAATTAAAGTCCATTCTTGGAAAGGAGCTGAACTTGTTATATTGGGCTGAAATATGTATGCATCTTATGCTCTACTAATAAATCTACTATGCTACTTATCTGGTCTATGGTGCAACCTGGAACAGTTTTCATACATACTGTTACATGGAGGCACTATTTTGCCAAATGATTGATTCAGACATCTAGCGGTCTTTAGAATAGTTCTAGGACCTAATATCGATCCATATTGATAGTTTGGTCACCAAATTGATTTCTCCTATGTAGTTTGTAGAGAAACAATGGATTCGCTATCACCTGTTGAGTAACAAAAAACTTATGGTTGCGGGCAAGAAAGTATCTAAGTTAGGGCCTCATTTTTTTTATTCGTCTTTCTATTTCTTGTCGGTTGTAAGCTGTAGGGAGGAGGGTGGTGCAGTAATTTGGAATCATGTGGTGCACGCAAGCACACAGAGTCGGGTTCATCAAACCATATGGAGAAGCAAGTTCCTTTTATCGGCATCTTAAGCAATCTTCCTTCCCAAAATCCTGGTAACTAATTTATTATTTTGATATTTTCAATAGATATTAAATCCCATAAACCTAAGAAACAAATTCAATGGAATTGAGACCTTTGCTTATTGAGGTCCCGGTTAAAACCTGGCTGGGAGATCCTTGTGGATATTTAAAGTTGGGAGTGACCCTCATTTTATCTCAAAAAGAAAGACTTCTGCCCTCTGTATTGCAGATTTTTACAACTGGAACAAAGTCAAAGTAAGGTATTGTGATGGGGCCTCGTTTTCTGGAGATGTGGAGACTACTGAACAGGTATTATTGTTTTTAATCCCTAACATGCATTGAAGTTAGAATAGGATGTGGAGATGCTATATCCAGAGCTGCACCTTATTTAGTCCCAAACAAACCATACCAATAAAAAATGGGTTATATGATTCATAATCCTTGCTAAAAAGACTTCTGTTTGTAGTCACTGCCACATACCAGCCACAGTTGGTAGAATAGAATTTGTTTGTTTTGTTTGGCACATCGTGACAACACTTTTTACTGAATCGTCATTAAGTTTCAAAAAGCTCAAAGTTCGTTCAAAGTTCAAAGCCTTTTATCCCAAACAAGTTGGAGTAGGCTAGAATGACACCCCGACCCTGGTCATTTCTTTTGTATATGGCTAGATTTTTGTGCTGACTCTCCAAGACTATCACAAGCATGCAGAGCTTGAACCCTTGGCGGTTGACCTCTTAGAAGTCAGCCCAGTGTTCTTACCACTTGAGCTACAGGACCACGTGTCATTAAGTTTCAACTTGTAAAAAAAAAATTGAACTGTTGATCTTGTTCTATGTTAGAGGAATATTTGTTCATTGATTTGCAAATTGCAGCTTTTTTGGTCAAGAGGTGAAAAAAGTTCAATCCACAGAATTAATTGCAACCAGCCGTCGAGACCTTGTACTACTAAGAAAGCCTTAAATTTTATAAATTTTTATGCATATGCAATGCTCATGAAGTACAACATGATCAACTGTTTGCTTTTGTAATTTGTAATTCTAAAAATTCAAATATTTATACAACAAGTAATGTGGTCATGATGGGTCACCAAAAAAATTTTAATGGATTTCTCCTCTTTTGCATAGTAATCTTACCTGGAGTCCCTGTATAACATTTCTCATTCCCTAAGTTGCAAAAGCAATTTATTAGATATGGTAGCATACTAGCATGCTTATCACATGAAAAGGAACAATCAAATTGAGAGGCCTGACTATATACTAGACCTAGCATATCATATAGATATTGGTAGCATGACCCATCCTGCTCCAATAGCACCACTAGTAATTCTGTGGCAAGGAATGAAGCAGTCATTTGTTTTAAAATTTATTGTTGCAGAAAGGCTCTACATTTTACTTCAGAGGCCAGCGTATTTGGGAGGCAATTATGGATGACCTTGTGGTCAAGGGGCTTGCTAGTGCTAAAAAGGTATTTTCCTTTTAACAGTTCTGTAATTTTTATGCTTGTACCTCCATGTAAAAATGGATGTAAGAGAATAATGTTGCTATACTTTAGGCACTTCTTACAGGATGCTCTGCTGGAGGACTAGCCACCTACATACATTGTGATGATTTCAAAGCATTTGTCCCAAAGGCAGACACTGTAAAGTGCATGGCTGATGGTGGCTTTTTCCTTGATATGTATGTTTCACTTAACCCAAAAAGAGTAATATTATTGGTCAGAGTAATTTATTTTTTTTATTGTATGTGTTTGGTTTTATGATATAATATTTACTTTATGAGGGCCATATTTTATCATATTTCATCAAGTGCATACTCATAGTCTGACACAGCAAGCTTTTGGTTAATTTTCTTTTTATTTCAATAAACTCAGTAAAGATGTCTCTGGGAGAAAGTCGATACATGATTTCTACAGTGATGTTGTCCAACTTCAGGTGTGTGCTTATTGAAACTATTTTCCTTCCTTTGTCTTTGTAAACCTTTTTTATGGTCACCCGTCACCATCAATCATCACTGTTGATAGAGATGTAAGTCATCATTTGTTTCATCTATAGTTATTCTTGTGTTTTTTTTTTATTATTTACTTCAATTTTTTAATTACACAATTCATGTCAGGATGTAGGAAAAAGATTTCCAGATTGCATTTCCAGAATGAATGCCACAAAGGTTTGTTATCTCCAAATTGTTTCATTTTTTTTATTGTTTTTTTTTTTTTGAAAACTAAAAGTGGGGAAACCATCTAGTACGTTGAAACTAAAAGGTAACTTGGTACCAAATGAGTCTCCAAGTTCTTTATTCTACTTGTCACCTTTTTTTTTGTGTCTTGCAAGCTAGAAAGCTCGGAATTAAATTGAAAGTCTTTTTGTTCTCTTATATTTCCCAGTCAGTGCCTTTGTTGAATAGTTATGTGATTATCTCTTGCAATATTATTGTTTTGTGTTATTTTTCCTTGTACAGTGTTTCTTTGCTGAAGAAATTATAAAGAAGATTAGAACCCCTCTCTTCATTCTCAACCCAGCCTATGATGCTTGGCAGGTCAAATTTTACTCCTTTTTATATTCCCTCAAATAACTATTGTTCACTACCTATCCAAAAAATTCCAGTAGGTTAGTCAAATAGTTTGTTTTATTTTCAGGTACAACATGTGGTCACTCCAGATGTTTCTGACCCTTCACTCTCCTGGAGAAGCTGCAGACTAGACATTAAAAAATGTGATTCTAACCAAATTGAAATTCTTCAAGGTGAAAACTTCGTATGTTATTTATTTCTTTATTAAAGTTAGATGAAATTTTGTGCTGAAGGACAAATACAACTACAGGAATGAGAACAGCACTGCTTGATGGCATCAGGGGCATTACAAAGAAAAAGGATTTGGGAATTTTCATTAATTCCTGTTTCATACATTGTCAATCTTTAAAGGACTACTTGTGGCACTCTCCTGACTCTCCACGAATCAATAACAAGGTAAATTTTAGAATTAAGTAACAAGTAGAAGCATATATAAAATGAAGTCCAATATAATACATATATACTGCAAAAATCTATGAGTAACAACCTCAATATCTAAGATGTAATCACTTTGCGCCTTACTGTGAATATAAACTCTGTGTATCATAGTTGGGATCCATTAGGTCAGTTGTCGGACTGGATTCTACAGTTTGAACAATCAGATTGATCTCAGTATGTCTTAACTGCTCTTAGGCAGGCTCAAGCTTATGACTATTTTACTTTTAGGGTGATGCTGTAGCTTATGACTATTTTACTTTTAGGGTGATGCTGTCATGCACAAAATGTTTTACATGACCCATATTTATTTCATCGGATTTTTTGTTATAATTAGAATGTTAATGGTTGGGGCACTGAAGTCATTTTAATTTTCTGAATCAATGAAGAGAATATGGATTTGGTCCAGCAGACCCCATATGTTTATGGTTGGGTCTCACTATATCTTAATTGTGTGATATTGGAGAACTTTAGGCCCTGATCAAAATTCTATTTTTTTATCATGGGATTTCATTTCATTTTATTTTGTTGGAAAATTTTTTATCAAAATGAAGGGATTTGGTGTCATTTGGTTGGAATTCTCATGTAATTAGATCCATCAAAATCCTATGAAATCAATTCCATAGATCAGGGCCTTAGTGTTGATTTTGTGAATTTAGAATGGGGGCTGGCAAGAACAACTGTACAGAATGGCGTCCGGATCCTCAGCAGCCGACTGCTCCAAGCAGTCCTTTTCATTTTTTTTAAAATTCAAATGGAGAATCCAAACTGTTGATCTTTTTAAATTTTACCGGCAATGCATTTTTATATAAGTTTTATAAAATTTGAAGTTGATTTGATACTAGATCAAGTGGTCAACAAATGAACGAATTTGGTTAGATTAATTCTAATACGTTCATAATTTGATCACTTAATCAAGTATCAAATTGACTTCAAATTTTATAAAACTTATATGAAAACGCATTGCCGGTAAAATTTAACAAGATCAACGGTTTGGATTCTTCATTTGAATTTTTAAATATTAAAAAAAATGGAAATGACTGCTTGGAGCAGTCTTTTTTGACTGCTGAGGATGCGGATGTGTACAGAGTGAGCTACTTCTTACAGGTTTTAGTGTAGTGGGTTATACAGAAAGGTATATAGGTTGATAGACTGGGGATTGACATTAAGAGGCGCTCTGATTACGTTTTCTGTTTTGTAGCTGTATCAAACTTTGTTTCATATAATGAAACGGTAACGCTCAGGTTATTATTTTTTTTAAAAAACCAATCTACTAGAGTTGTTAACAAATAATAATATAATTTTTTCATATTGACCTTGGTCCTTGGTTAATCAAACAACAGAAATCTATTCCAATTTTCTTACTAATAGATGGTGTACTTGCGCAGAATTCTTACTCTTCTTACTAAGAAAATTTCTACAGTAAACTGGCGTTGACCCGACTGATAGAACAATGAAGAATTAGGATATTCTGAGTTTTGCCATATATATTATTTACACTATTTTTTGCTTCTTTATTTTGTGCAGACAATTGCAGAGGCAGTGGGAGATTGGTACTTTGACAGGAGCAAAGTGAAGGAAATAGACAGCCAATACCCCTCCAACCCAACATGTTACAACATGGTTTTTAGCAAGCCTTACAAGCATAATTGAACCACCTGTTCTTTTTTTTTTCCCCCTTTCCTCTGTAACATAATATTGTTGACTTGAATTGATGCAATTGTATCAACAGCTTTGCACAGTCTTGTACATGTCTTTTTGAACCGACTGTAATTTTATTTATCTGTTTACACATTTTAAGTGTTATGCCTCGGGATTAGAATCATAGAATATCATTCAGTTCGTGGGTAATTTGTTGAAGGGTAATACAAATATTAGATTGTATCAATTATTCAATTTTTATGTACATGATCTGTGTGTATGTATAATATGAATCCAGTACTAATGTTAAAGAATAAATTTATATACCTTTTTTTTTTTTTTGAATAAGCAGAGCAGGAGAGCAGGTGTTTTTTTTTTTTTGCATTTTTTTAAATATTAATATAATCATAATTTCAAAGTTTTATAATACCTTCTGTTAACGAAGAAAATCTTAATTATGATGCGAGCGAATTAAATCTACATCTTAAATTGCATCATAATTGATAAAACACTTCTTTTAGACTAAAATGCTCCTAATTAATTGAAAGCACTGTTCAGAGATATCATTGTTATTGTAATATTTTCAATTAATCAGGGATATTTTAGTTTAAAAAGGTGTGTTTTATCAATTTTAGGGGTGAGCAAATCAATTCTCTTTGTAAATGCATTATCACATATAGAAATTAAAACAATAAATTCACTCAAACATTTCTAAATTCAAATATTTAGAATTTCATTTCCTCTAAGTTGGAACATGCATATTTTTTCCAACACCGAATTATTGAAAATTAGACAGTATTGTCTAATTTCTAAAATCAGGATATTAGTATTATTCTTTTTGCCACGTGGATAATTCCTCCGGGTGGGGCTTCCTGCCACGTGGCAACGACGCTTGTCCTTCCCGCCATCTTATTCCCGCCAAATTCCCACCATCCTCTTATCCCTGCCTCCTTCGGTCCTTCCCTTATTTACTAACCGAAACCAAAACCCCGTCCCAATTCCAACCAACCCTAATTTCTCTATCCGTACTCGCCATGGATCCAATCAAAGCTTCTTCTCCTCTCCCAATCGCCACTCCGACCAAGAAAACCCTAGCCTTTTCCTCTACCACTCCGATCAAAGGGAAGAACCCAGTACTCTCTGACAACCCCTTTTGGACGCCGACGCCAGAGAAACCAGCCCAGCTGTCAAGGCGGAGTTGTGCCAAGAGCATTGCCTTCTCCGTCAACGAGGTTAGGCAAGCTGCTCTTGGTCTCCGCAAGAAAGATCGAGGCATTCATGAGAGGTTAGATCGTGATCTTGTCTTGGTTGAGAAGCAGCTGCGCTCAGATAAAGGTGTCAAATTAGGTCCATCGAAATCAAAGGATGAAATCGAACTTCCCCACAAGTAAAACTTCCTTTCCTTAATTTAATTATCAGTTTTGAACATAAAAAGGTTCCTGGAAGCAATTCTCTTGTATGGTCAATTCTTTAATCTTTCCGAATTCAGCCAATGGGATAAAAGGTGGTTTATTTGAAAGAACAAGAAGAATAGGATATTGAATCTTTATTTACTTGGCACATAAATTTTACAAAATCTGATAAATAGAATGCGAAAGATCTAATCTTTATTTGAAAGAACAAGAAGAATAAGATATTTATCTTCAGAGATTTCAATTCAGTGGAACTTTAGGGTTGTTCCAAATACTTAACTGAGCACTACAATTCTTTGGAAGTCTCTTTTGTGCAATTATTGCATATTCCAGAAAATGCGATTCTTGTATGTAAGAAGTAACATGCCTAGGGTATAACTATGATTTTTCTTATCAGGAGTCTAATTAAGTTTTTACTGATTCTATATGCAGATATCAGATACTGTGTGAAATTTTCAATAGCATGGAGTGCTCAATTCGGCTTCTTCGACTTAAAGGGTCAATGCCGACATTTTCAAGTCTCTATGCTAGGATTCAAGTCTTAAATAACCAGTACTGATTCCTAGAGTGTGCAAAATTCTTAACCTTTTCTGAGTCAACCTGGAGATTATAGTTGTAACTGGTTTTATTCTGTTTTACAGGAATTTGACTTATAAGCAGTTAGCACAGATGAAGCACATCTTGCCTGAAGCCATACTAATAAAGAAGGTGCTTCTAAGGGATGAGAGTACCTGCTGTATGAAGCCAGAACTTCAAATCAACATAAATGCAGAGAGCCTTGGAATTAACATGAAAGAGGAGGGTCAAAATGCATATTTACACCTGAGAAAGATTTTCAAAGAAAGGATTGTAGATTTTGTCAGAAGTCATCTAGAGTTACTAACCCAAGTCTTCATGTCAATTAATTGTTAAAGCTGTTTGCTTTGATTTAGGTCTAAACTCCGGGCACAAATGACCTTTAACGTTTTCTTTGTATCAAACAAGTTACTTTAGATTTGAGGATAATGTCATGGATTTTCCTGCAAACATAGGGGCACCATGAATAGTCCTATAATCCTGAGAATATTGTTTTCTATCTCTACTATCCATGAACGCTTACTCCATTTATACCCAGATAATACTCTTTTTTTCTGTCTATTTATGACAAAACTATGCGAAATGACAAAGATCATCTTTTGTAGTTTTGAAAATTAAACGAGCTGGGCACACTGATATGTTACTAGCTTGAGAGGGGCATTTTGATTTTGAAATTCTATTGGGGCACACATAACATATATCACATAATGACATTTGAAATAAAATTTGGCAGGAAGATGAGATAGCTGTAGAAGAATTACCGCATCCATTTAGTAGTAATTCAGATAAACTGTTATCCACACCGAAAATCATCAAAGAAAACACTTCTGTTGATGAACCACAATCCATTGTGCTCTCCCACATGCCACCATCATTTCAGAGGCGTTTTTCCCAAAATCTTGCACTATCCACACAAAGGAATCCTTTGCTTAGCCCTTCTTCAACAAACTCACCAAATAAATTCATGAATACTTCAGAGCCTTCTCCTGTCAAAATATCCATTAGAGCTTTTGAGTCTAGTCCAGCAAATCTTGCTTCCACTCCGAGACTGATGACATTAACACCAGCAAGCAAGACACCTAAGAGGTGCCTGTCAGAGAGCAGGCTTGATTCAACCCAAGTAAACAGATCAGAGAGTAAAAGGCTGGCTCGATCTCTTTTATTTTCAAGTCCAAATAAGAGCATGAAGAGAAAAGAAGAGCATGGAGAGAGAGAATTGGCTGAAACAAGTGAGGAAGATGGTGTACTTGATTTCCTACCCAAGTCCCTCTTGCAATCTGTAAGTCTCCCTTTTTTTCTTTCGATTTACCAGTAAACTGTCTTTTTTCCAATAAGCATAGTTTTGTAATTTGATTTATATTACAGTCAATAGGTCATGGAACACAACCTATGGAAAACTCAAAAGTTTAACCTTGGTTCCAAAATTATTTTCTTATCCAAATCCAAATTAAAAACGAATCAAACCCCAATAAGTTGAAGACTGATTTGGAAATTTGGTTGTGCCTCTGGAGCTGTCATTGTGGATTGACTCACTGGTTAAAGAGTTCAAATATTGCTAAATTTTTTTTCAGTGTCACTATGGTAAGTATCAGCTGTTTTATTGAACTCTGTAATAAGCTGAAAATCATAATTGTACTAAATGTATATTTCAGTGGTGGTTTTTTTACTTATACTTGAATGGTTAATTGTTTGGATTAGTCAGATCATAGATGACTCCTAGAAAAATGTTTCTGCGATAATGGTAAAATTTGGATGAGAAATTGCAGATGCTTACAGTTTGTTTTGTTATAATGAAGGTTTCATTTTGTTAATTAAGGTTTGATGACAATTTCTTAATCTACAGGTGAAGGAGAAGGAAAGAAAAGTTTTGCTCGAAAAGGAAATGGGAGTTGATGATGCAATTAGACGGCAAAGGATGTTACGCTGCTTGCCTAGTACATTTAATACGATTCTACTCACATACCGATCAATGAATAGGTCTGTCATGACCAAGCAAGAGCTCATTCACAAGATAATTGCTAACAACTCGAGATTCGTTGACAGAGGTACTTGAGACTGCATCAATGATCTTCGATTTCTCCTTTTTAGAAAAGTATCCGCAAAACTTTACTGTAATTACACTTCAGTCTTCAAGTCCAACATTGAAACATACATCCCAAAATATGGGATAGTTAGAAAAATTTATTTAAGTTAGCCTAATTCATCAGTAATTGTAGAAGTTAATAAATGAGCCCAAAAAATGAACTGTTACTGCAAGTAATTGGATGGTACAGCAAGCTGGTACTATAACCTGGTTGTACTGCATCAGGTTCAGTGTTAAAAACTTTTTACTCAAAATTATTTAAATGCTTGTAGAAATTTTTGCCCTTTCAACTCTCTCTCAAGTAAAAATGGAAAAGGCAAAATCTGATGATGAGAATGTGATTTTGAAATGCAGAGGAAGTTGAAGAACAGTTGAGGCTGTTAAAAGAGATGATTCCAGATTGGTTATCTGAGAAGACCGCACTTGGTGGAGATGTTCTATTTCGGTGAGTATACATACTAGCTTCTACTTCATTTTTTCATATTCAAACTGGCTTAAATTTAAAATATTTGTTCTTGTTTGGATTTAGGGTCAACATGTTGTGCTGTCCGGAAGAAATCAGGGAAAGACTGGTCAAAGCTGAGTGAGAGGTGAAATTTAAACATAGGTCTGACAAAATGACTTCTATTGTAACTAATTTTTAAGGGCCATATGTGAGTGCATATATCTTATAATCGCTTTGTGCTTCTAATCAACTTGGGGTTGGCCGCCTAATTTGTATTTTTAAGTTGTATTTATAGTTAGGCTGTGATCCCTTACTGATGGATCAAATTTAGTATTTCTGTTGTTGGCTTGTTGCTAATTATAGGTTAGTCATTGGCCATGATATGTTGTAAATAAAAAATACTTATCAAATAAATTCTTTTACTTTATGTGGTTTGTTGAAATGATTATGTTTTGTTTTATTTAATATTATGTGAAGTTTGGTAGTTTCGCCTGACCATACAATGACGAATTGACATATGTACAAGTTTATGCAACAATGAGAAGTTTAGGAGACGGAATGTCAATGTCTTTGTAACCCGACATCCTTCAAGTTAGTTTTAACTTTAGGCTCTAGATTCTTGACACAAGAAATTTAGTCTTAAAACCTTCTGTTTCGACTTTCAACTTGTAAAACTGCTATAGTGTTATCAAACAAATTCGGATGATAATGGATAGGGCTGCAAAACGGTCCAAACGATCACGCAAATAGACAGTTGCGTTGATCGTTGCGTAGTTGAGACGAAAATTTTTCCATTTGCGCGTTGCGTTCCGTCTTCCGAGCGCAAGAAAATTATGTTGCGTCTACCGTCTCGTCCACTTGAACGATTAAAACGTCTAAACTGTTTAATCGCTTTTTCCCTTTCCAAACTATAAGACAGCCGACTATTTACAGATTCAACCTTTTTTTTTTATGGACGCCCGTAGGCTAACAAATCATTAAAACAAATGAAAAGTGAATATAAGTTCAAACGGAATTACATACCACCTGGTGTCCTGCTTAGAGGGGAAAAAGAGGCTAAAAACACCCTTGAACCCTACCAGTAACCCCCCTAGAACCAAAAAAAGAAAATTTGATTTGCAAATTACTACCCTTGAACTCCTAGAATCCAGTAAGCCAATTACATAACATTCTTGAATATTTGATTTGCAAATTACACAACAAAATAAGAAAAATCAAAGAATTCAAAAAGCACTGGTGCGAACCAGTAAAGCAAATTACATATCGTATTTGCCATAACAAATAACATAACATCCTTTCATATTTTCAAATTACCAATCGTAAGATTTCTACTGCCTCTCTATAAAAAGTAAAAAAAAAAAAATGGAGGAAGAGGGATAAAACAGTAAAACAAAAGGAAGTACTGATCAAGTGGAAGGTGAAAAATGCAAATAAAGAAGTGAAGAAGGTATTAGCTTTGTTCCAATCAAAATACCAATCTCTCACCACTGACGGATCTGAGAAATCCGGTCCAAATACAAACTAAGACTCAACAAATCCTTCATCCCTCAAAAAGGGAACGAATTAGAAGAAGGATCAGGTCGAGACGAACGCCGACGAGACGGGAGTCGATCTTCCCAACAGAGCCCCAAGTCTTCTCCCACGGCTACGCACAACACCTTTTTCCCTCCCTCTCTTGATCTATCTTCTCCGAATTGCGAAGGTGGAGGTCTAGGTTTCATTTTTTTCTTCGATTTGAGAGAAAAGAGGAGAGAAATTGGGAGCGGCCAAAATGACTGGTAGGGAGCGACGAGAATGAGGTGTTTGGTTTTCATTGTTTTCTCCGCTGTCCCTGCAATACTCAAAATGTGCACGAAACAGACGGTCGAAACGAAACGAAACTCTCCAATTTCGTTAATTGTTTCGTTAAATCGACGAAACTCATTGTACTTGCGCCAACCGTTTCACCACTTACACGAAACCAAAATTTCCAACTGTTTATCGTTTCGTTTGGCACGAAACGAAACGAAAAGCGGTCGAAACGATTTCCGTTTGCACCCCTAATAATGGAACTGGAAAGCTGCTGTTTCTCTATCCAATTTTGGGCCCTTATTAGGCATGACAAGGTGAACAAAGTTGAACCTGATGGAATTTAAAGTAATTTTAAGTTTTGGGCTAGAGGAAATGTTCGGACACATTTAATTTTTAACATAAATATATATTTTTTATGAAATTTTAAAATTATGGTTAATTAAATATGTCACAATTTTTTTTTAAAAAAATAGACATGCTTTACTATTGAATTAAAATATAAATTAATATTTTTAAATTTTGAAGTGAAAAAATATTAAAATATAAATAGTTGCCCACAAAAAATAAACTTAACACGTGACAAAATCAAAACTTATTTTTGGATTGTTCTATGAGGTACATCGTCCAGTAAAAAAAGCTTTTTACATTTGATTTAATCAGCCTGTAGAGAGTAACCTCTAAATGAAAGGTTATATTATCTCTTCATTTAAAATGGAAAAAACGTTGTACTCTCGTTAAGCATGTTTCATATTTTGAAAATAGAGCACTATGACCAATTAAGAGAGCATAAATTGAAATAAGCATTGCACTCAAATGAAAATTTATTGTTAAGAAATATTCATTTACATCATCTTTTCTTCTTATACATATATTTCTTCTTATTATTTTTGTTGATGCACAACAATAATTTTTTTCGAATATGTATTTGCCCACACATTTATGACACATTTCCTAGTCTAAAATCTAAATTAATGTTTTTTGAAAGATCCCTTTTTCACAAATATCTAAGGTCTTTACTGATAACAATCAGAGCGACAAATTCATACCAAAAATCGTGTCACCTATTACGTCAAAATGAGAATTTGTGTTATTTTAAAATCTTTCATAAAAAAACGACAGTTGATTGCATTCTTTACTCCATTTTTTTTTTTTTTTTGAACTTGCGAGCTTAATTGCTTAACTGCCCACGAGTTTTTCATTAAAAAGGAAAAGTAACTCTTACAATTACTCAATAAATTTAAGTTTAAGTGGTAGAGAATCACAGAAGACCTTCGAGATATAAACGGGACGTCATTTGGCCATCTAATATATAATGGACTGAGAAATAAATAGAAAAAGTGCATTACTTTAAAGCATTGGAATTTCAATATGTCCCTGCATATTTAGGAAAATTGTGTCGTGAAAGCAAGCGTCCCTTATAACTTACGAAACTTCTGAGAACTAGTTATAACATGGAATAGATGTGTCGTGAATAAGAATAGAATAGTTTATTTTAGAATAAGAGTGGTGAATAAGAAATGTTAAATAATTGTTTATTTTTAAATTAAAAGATGTTATTTGAATGGTTAGTTAAGAATAAGAACAAGAAAAAAAATATAAAATAATGAATTGTTTTTGGATGGTTAGCTTATTCCAATCTAATTTAAAATATTTTGTTAGAATAAAAATAAGGACCTGAATAAGCTATACAGTTTTGTTCTAAAATATGTTTGGCAACCCCAAGAACTAGCAATTTCGAATAAGGCCTTATTCCAAGGGTTCTGAATAAAACCCAAAAAACTAGCACATCTGAATAATTCCATTGAGAAGGGTTCTAATGCCAATATTTTGGATACCTTAACATGCCAACATTTTACTATTTAGTTACTATTTTAATTTTTACATTTCAAATTGCTTATCTTATTTAATTTAACAAGCAATGCATTTTCAAATAAAATTTCTAAATTTAAGAATGTATTTAATTCTCTTAAGAGATAGAAAAATAAACAAATCTTGTTAACTATGATAAATTCATTTTAATACGTTCATGTTTTATCTTGTGATTGATTGTCAAATAAACTCTAAATTTATATAACTTATATGAAAATACATCACTCGTTGAATTGAATAATTAAGATCAACGGTTTGATTTGATATTTAAATTTTAAACTTTAAAAATAATTAAATAGTAAAATATTAACATTTGAGAGTAAAATATTAGTTGGCATTGTTCCATTGGAACCTCCTCTTTCTATAAATCAGCGATGCAAGAAATTTTCTCAAGCTCTTGCCTCCAGAATTATAACTAAAAATTACCGCACAGATCAGAAATTAACAGAATTACCCGCTACACAAAATATTTGAATGAAAAGCATCATAGAATCCACAACTGTTTCAAAATAATAATAATGGGACCGTTTGGATCGCTTAGGAAGTTGGGGAATTTGGAGAAGTTGCAATTCCTAGAAATAAATTTATTGAGAAGTGTGTAATTTTGTGAAGAGTTTGGATTGTTTATAATAAATTTATGGTAGAAAGATGAAATTCCTCAAAATCGCCGTGGTATCCTCTGCCTACATTTTAAGGTGAGCACTCTGCTCACTTTTGATCTGAACCGTTAGATGTAATCTTAACGGTTAAGGGAGCCCCGTGCATGTAACCAGATTGTAAGGCCCGAAAAATTTTAACCGTCGAAATTAGATCGAACGGCTCGGATCAGAGGTAGGCACTCTGCTCACCTTAAAAGGTGAGCAGAGGATACGGACCCCAATAATCCCAGTAGATAAAACCCACTTCCTTCCCTCATAAACGAAGTCAGTAGCAAATCATTCTACCACTACCAGAAAAGAAAAGAAAAGAAGTGGCAAACCAAGAGATCTAACCACTTCAAATAAACACCATGAAAGAAGAAGAAGAATTGCTGGTGACGGAGGCGCAGGCAGAGCACCACCAGCTCCACCCATTGTGGAAATTGAGCGGCGTACTACACACCACCGCCTCCACCTTGTTAGGTCTCGCACTCCTCGTTTTCTCTGGTGCGACACTGCTTAAGTTCACCTCCTGGTCACGAGAAGGCGCTCTTGACAGCTCCAATTCTGTTTTAGTCGATCTTACTCTCGTGATGAATGCATCGGAGAAAGGAGCAGGTAGGAGAAGCTTTTTTTTTTTTTCTCTAATTAGATTGTTATTTACTTGATTTGAATTTCCTTTTTGGGAAGTATTCAATTCGGTTTTGGAATTATATTATTAGCATAAATTAGTTCAGTTTTGATATACATTATCAAAAGGTCCTAATCTTTGTTGCTATATATATCTGTAATTGATGTTTTAGAGTGGAGAATTAGAGCAAACTAAAGAAATATATAACGTGGGAGTGAAGTGTCATTTTTAAGGATAAATTTAGACTTTTTTTTTAGGGTCAAGGAAAAATTTAGACTTAATAATTGTTCTTTGTGCTATGATGATGGTAATTATATAAATTCCTTGTAATAGTCTATAATAATTATTCTTTTGTAGTTTGCTTGGATGGAAGCCCCCCAGCTTATCATTTTCTGATGGGATTTGATTCTGGCACTGATAACTGGCTAATTTACTTGGAGGTATATGTTTTTTTTTTCTTTTTTTTTTCTTTTTGGACAAGTGGAGGTATTCTCAATTAATGTTTCATGAGAAAGTAGAACATAAAAAGAACCAAAAGGTGAGAGCTAGCAATACTGCAATTTTAATAGTGTACTTTTGGTCCCTCAACTATAAAATGGCTTTTGAGCTATGTCCCTGAATTATTTAGTGATGTGCAATGTGCTCCTCAATTAATGACCACTATTCCATATTTTTGTGCTTTTGTATAATTCTTTAGGCTTGGCACTGTTGAGTTTCATAGACTCTAAAGGAAGGGTTCAGGAACAATATAATTAATATAGAATTATTTTGGATAATATTTTTTACAACATTTTGGAGCTGGAGATGGCAACATTAAGACCAACCTTCCCCTTTCTAAACAAACATCAACCCTCGCATATGGGTTTGCTTAATTAAATTTACAACAAATAGGGCAGTCACTATCATGTTACTATTAATGGCTGAGGAACTAAATTTATCCAATTCATAGTGGGAGAACCAAATTGATCTTTTCTGACTTTGATGTTATGGATCAAAAGGTGGACTTTAAATTATTATGAGTCTTAAAACTGTTGAATACCAACCATATGGTCGCTGACAACCCGAACTCCCAGCCCGGCAAACAAATGGAAAAAAAAATTAAAGGAAGGAAGGAAAAAAGTTGCAAATGCTATGATCCTCTTGTTGATCTTTGTTTTAGTTTATATTTTATTTTTTTTTAATTTTTTTTTGTGGGCAAAAGCTATAGGGGGGAGGTTGGTGTCGTAATGTGGCATCATGCAATGCTCGTAAATACACTAGTCTAGGTTCATCAAACCTGATGGAGCGCCAGGTTCCCTTTACAGGCATCTTAAGCAATCTGCCCTCTATTAACCCTGGTAATAATATTTTTTTGTTCATAAGAAGATCTGCAGTGCATTCAACTAAAGAAAAAAGGTATAAGAAAACAAAGAGTTCTGAGTGTTTTATGAGCTTTGGTTTTCTGTTGCAGATTTCTTTAACTGGAACAAAGTGGTGATTAGGTATTGTGATGGTGCCTCTTTTTCTGGAGATGTAGAGGAGACAAATCAGGTATCCAAGTGTATGAATACATATGACACCTATAGAGGCCATATTTGACTAGACTACTAGAGCAAGCAAATTACATCTGGTCCTTATAAAATCACCATCCTTGGTATACCAGATTTCATGCTTTTCCAGTTAAGAAATTGTACGACATCAGTCCTTCATATACTTTGTTAAAGAAAACACTGACTGAAATATGCATCATATGCCATCAGCATACTGATTTGATGATTTGGATGATAAAAAGAGTTCATGGATAATTATGTTATTAACATTATATCAGTTTGTCATCAATATAGATTTTGTTATTATATCCACATCAACAATTTAGAGTACATGGCGATTTTGTATCATTCATTAAGCTTAATTATGGTGATTTTGTTACCAATTATGTAACGTTGACAAATTAACATAGAGAGGCAAATATGGAACTTCGAAACTCCATGGATCATCAATAATCTGGATTTGAACCTACTAATTATTGGTAGGGCACATGTTTCAAAGCTATCAGATTTCTGCTTTCAAAAAGAGTTACGGTATATCACCTTCCAGCCAAGTGTCTTAAAACTTTAAACCCATGTTATATCATATCTTCCTACAATAGCAAAAGCATTTATAGCGTTGTTAATGTATTGAAAAAAACGGAGAATCCAAATGAATTCAGGACCTGATCTTACCCAGTGGCAAGGCTAGACAAATTTTGAATGGGGTCATTCAAATAAATAAATATTAAAAGATTATTTTTTTTTTAGAATTATCATGTAAAAAATTTGAATTTTTAATTACGGGGGTCACCAGTGGAACTATATTTGCATTTTTATGGGGTTCAAATGTGATTTTCTTAAGAAGATTGTCCATATAATAATAAAAAAATATATATAAATATTTGATTGGAAAAAAAAATGGGTGACATTGCACCCCATTTGATCCATTTAGACTTGCCTATGGTCTTACCCCATTCCTTTCCATTTAAATTATCTGGGAGTGGGTATATAAGTATAAGACCCAGCAAATTTATCTAATGTACTGCCTTTACCCATTGTGGACAGATATAGAAATGATCCTATATGGGACATGAAACCTGAGCTTAGATAAAATATGTATCATGGCAGTGCAGTATTCAATTTGAGTTGAGGTGATGGTAACTATAGTCAGACTTAATAAGGCTATCAGTCATTTGGTATGGAACTTCTAATTGGTTATTTGTTAATTTTTATTTCTTTGTTCTTTTATAGAATGAGACTACTTTGTATTTTAGAGGCGAACGCATATGGAAAGCTGTTTTGGAAGAGCTGTTCATGAAGGGTCTCGCTACTGCTAAGAAGGTTTGTTCTGTTAAAAATGTCATAAAGTCATGTTGTACTGCTATGGAAACATTGAAGTGCTTTAATAAATAGTGTTGTTATATTTTAGGCACTTCTGACAGGATGCTCTGCTGGAGGGTTGGCGACCTACATACATTGTGATGATTTCAAAGCACTTCTTCCGAATACAGAGACTGTAAAGTGCATGGCTGATGGTGGCTTTTTCCTTGATGTGTATGTTCTAATTTAACAATTAATGGGCAATTTTTGTCCAGTCCAGTAATTTGTCTCCTTTCTGTTCCTTCTATGTAGATTATTTTTCTCTGCTTAGATCATTTGTGTAAACCTTATTTACATTACTATGTACCTAATGCAATAACATGTAATCTTTCTCTGGCAAGTTTTGGCATGTTTCAATATTTTATATACTTTTCTCCAAAAAATTGCAGGAAAGACATCTCAGGTAGAAGTTACATGCATGACTTCTATAGTGATGTTGTCCACCTTCAGGTGCCAGTTTAATCGTTATTTCTTTCATTTTATTTATTCCCTTCTTTAGTTTGATACTCGATAATTGCTCCAGCTGTATTGTGGGGGTTTCAGATTATACTAAGTAATATTCTTCTTTTAACTGATATAATCTAGCCTTTTTCTTTTCTTTTCCATTTTTCTTTATTTACTTACTCTAGTTTTGGTTAATCAAATTATTTCAGGATGTGGGAAAAAGATTCCCAAATTGCATCTCCCAGATGGATGCAACAAAGGTTGGTGGTTCCTCTTAATTATTACTTTATTTTATATTATATGGTAAGCTGAGCATTACAAGCAAATAGTTCCTCAAATTGACCTTAGTCAGGCTGGAATAAATTTGCATTTGGCTGTGTCAACTAATAACTCTCAAGTCATTATATCCTTGTATGAAATAAATGGAAAACCATAAATAATCCACATCAGTAGATGATGCAACCGGTCATGTATATTGGCTGGGGTTAATCAGTATAGTTCATATTTTAAATAAGGAAAAATTTTTCAAACAAGAATCCAGTAACAAGTAATCAAATGCCAGCACTTATTTCAAAAGTCTACTCGCAAGTGCACTCTAATTTAAGTCAGCTACTGGAAAAAGACTTTTATACCACTGTAGAGGCCTACTCTTCATTCTGTCGATTTTACTAAGTTGCCTTTCGGATGACTAAGTTTAAATATAAAAAGAGACAGACAGTGGCGGATCTAGAAAAAATATGTAGGTGGGTCTGACAACCTCTGTTTAAGTCTTCAGCCCCACTTTTGAGTGCTCCAATGACAGAAAAAATTAGCTGGGGCTAAAGGGGGGCTCCAAGGGCTCGACGGCGCGAGGTGGGGCTCTAGCCCCACCCGCCCCGGTGGTAGATCCGCCCCTGGAGACAGACCAAATATCATATTATCTTTCTTTTTCTTTATCCAATCAAAAGTCATGTTAAGTTCTTGTTTCCTTTAATTATTCAGTGCTTCTTTCCTGAAGAAATTATAAAGAGCATTAGTACCCCTGTCTTTATTCTCAACTCAGCTTATGATTCATGGCAGGTCTGGTTTTATGGTTTTTTTCATCATCTAAGTTTTTTATTCACTTTTATTATATCTAAGGTTTAAAATGAATTTTTTTTTTTTGTAAATTTCAGGTGCAAAATGTGCTGGTTCCGAGTTCTTCTGACCCTTCTAATTCATGGGCCAGTTGCAAATTGGACATCAATAAGTGCAATTCTAACCAAATGAAAGTTCTTGAAGGTGCTTATTTGAATATCCTTTATTTGTTTCCTATTTGATCTATGTTGGCAAATTCTATTTGTGACCTTAAAGAAAAAAAAAATTGCAGGATTTAGATCAGCACTTCTTGACAAAATAACTGATGTTAACCAGAAAAAGGACTGGGGTATTTTCATAGATTCATGTTTTGTGCATTGTCAATCTTGGAGGAACATTTTATGGCATGGACCCAATTATCAACGAATCAATAACAAGGTGAATTTCACAATTCTTGAAATGAAGTAAAACATAATTATCTGAGGGTATTGAATCCTTAGGCTCATCTAGTGCTATCCACTACTGTATCATGTAGCATCTGATACTAATCGAGCTGACGTGGTTAGGGGCCTGATGAGTTAATATGTGGGTTTGGTTCAAGCTTTATTACTTCTTTTATTTGTTCATGTAAACAAAAGCAATCACAGAAAAGAACACGAAAATTTTACGTGGTTCAGTACAATGTGTACCTACGTCCACGACTCACACACACCACACTTTTTATTTATTTTCAGTAATTTTGTATGTTACAATACAAGGAGAGAAAGTCTATATATAGAACAGATTTCTTTGACAACAAGTTAAGTGTTTCTTGCACACTAAGTCACTATGACTTGCATATCAATTCAGGTGTTTCTTGTGCTTCAAGTCTGACGTTTCTTCCTTGCCAAGTCAAATGTCACATTAGATCCAAATCAAGATCTTTTGTGACATCATATTCCAACACTCCCCCTCAAGTTGGCATGTAGATATCTCGCATGCCTAACTTGCAAATCACTCCATGGAAGATGGTACTGGACACCCCTTTTGTCACTATGTCTGCAAGTTGTTCTTCAGTCCTTACATGAGGAATGCTAATGATTTTATCTTCTAAATTCTGCCGAATAAAGTGCCTATCCACTTCAATGTGCTTGGTCCTATCATGTTGCACCGGGTTGTGAGATATTGCAATAGCTGCCTTATTGTCACAAAACAGCTTCATCCCCCTGTTATCATAGAAGCCAAGATCCTTGAGTACTCTCTTTATCCACAGTAATTCTTGCAGTCCTTTAGCAATTCCTCTGAACTCAGCTTCAGCACTTGATAGATGCACTACCTTCTGCTTCTTACTTCTCCATGTGACCAAATTGCCACCAACAAAAGTGAAGTACCTAGATGTAGATTTCCTATCAATCACATCTCCTGCCCAGTCAGAGTCTGTATATCCTTCAATCTGAAGATGTCCATTTCTCTTGAAAAAGATACCTCGTCCTGGAGATCTCTTGAGATACCTAAGTATCCACATAACAGCCTCCATATGTTGCTCACTAGGAGCGTGCATGAACTGACTTACCACAGAAACTGCATAGGCAATATCAGGCCTAGTATGTGATAAGTAAATCAATCTCCCTACCAATCTCTGGTATTGTTCCTTGTTTGTTGGTACCTGATCAGGAAATATTCCTAGTTTGTTGTTCTGTTTGGTAGGTGTGTCTACAGGTTTGCAATCCAACATTCATGTTTTAGCAAGCAAATCTAGTACATATTTTCTCTGAGATAGAGATACACCTTCTTTGCTCCGTGCGACCTCAATCCCTAGAAAGTATTTCAATCCGCCCAGGTTCTTCATTTCAAATTCCTTGGACAATTTTCTCTCTAGATCTTGGATTCCTTCAGAGTCATCACCTGTGATTATCATGTCATCAACATAGATTATCAAGATTACAAATTTTCCTTTATTCTTGTAAAAGAACAATGTATGATCTGTATCACTCTGGGTGTATCCATATCCTTTCATTGCATTGCAAAATCTTCCAAACCAGGCCCTTGGCGACTGTTTTAGACCATATAGTGCTTTCTTCAACTTGCACACAAGAGTTTGTTCACTTGAATGACCATATCCTGGTGGGATGTCCATGTAGATTTCCTCATCTATGTCCCCATGTAGGAATGCATTTTTCACATCAAACTGATGTAGTGGCCAATTTTTATTTGCTGCGATGGACAACAGTATTCTAACAGTATTCAGCTTGGCTACAGGTGAGAATGTCTCCTGATAATCTACCCTATATGTCTGAGAGTACCCCTTTGCAACTAGCCTAGCTTTATACCTGTCAATTGCTCCAGTGTGCCCATATTTAACTGTAAATATCCATCTGCAACCTACTTTCTTTCTATCTCTTGGCCTACTCACCAGTTCCCAGGTCTCATTCTTTTCAAGTGCATCCATTTCTGTCTTTATTGCATCCATCCATTTGGGATCACTGAATGCTTCATTTAGATTTCTTGGAATGTGAACTGACGCCAAGGTTCTATCAAATTCTTTCACAGAATCTGGCATGTGAGACATAGTCATAAAGTTCGCCATTGCATACCTGCCCTCGCCAACCTCATCTGGTCTATACCTCTTAGGAGGTCTGCCTCTGTTAAACCTGAAAGGTAACTGATAACCGGGATTAGTAGTAACGGGTTCAACATTACTTACCTCTGACTCCGGAGTCCGGTCATGTGGCGAGGGAGGAGACTGTATCATTTCTTCAATGTCACTTTCCAAATTCTCTTCTGTTGGACCCGAATCATCAAGTGGGTCCATTTCTTGGTCGGATTTCTCACCTTCAATCTCCGAATTCGGATTGAAATGGTCTGATTTGGGACTGAAATTTTCAGAGTTCGGTGCAAAATCTGTCTCTGTTGTCATGGTTTCCTCTCTGTTCGAACCGAAATTTTGAGAATTCAATCCAAAATCTGTCTCCGATGTCATGGTTTCCTCTATGTTTGGTCTGAAATTTGCATCATTTGTTTCATCAAACCAAGGCTCATTATCTATGACACTCTCCCCCTGAGAATGAGCCTGATCTTTTACAAAATAACCCTCATTTTCAATGAAAGTCACATCCATTGTAGTATAAATTTTTCTTGAGACTGGATTCATACACCTATATCCATTTTTGCGTGGACCATATCCTATGAACACACATTTTTCAGCACAAGGATCTAACTTTGACCTTTGATGTTTCTGTATATGAACATAGGCAATACACCCAAATACCTTTGGTGAAATTGTAAGGACAGAGGGAATTAAGCAGTATTTTGAAAGTACTTGCAAGGGTGTTTGGAAGTCAAGTACCACAGAAGGCACCCTATTCATCAAGTAAACTGCTGATGTAACTGCATTATCCCAATAAGAATGAGGTACTTTGTTTTCTAGCATCATATTGCCCTAGTCATTTCTAGGATTTGCCTATTCTTTCGCTCTGCTATACCATTTTGTTAGGGAGTACCCACACAACTTGTTTCATGTATAATCCCATTGGTGTTAAAAAAATTCTCCTACTGTTTTGATGACAAATTCACTTCCATTATCACTTCTGAAAATTTTAACATTTCTATCAAACTGGTTCTTTACCATGGTAATGAAAGATTTGGTGGCAAGTGGTACCTCACTTTTATGCTTTACCAAATTAATCCATATCATTCTGGTACAATTGTCAATAAATAACACAAACCATCTGTTACCACCTAGGGATTCAACTGGGGAAGGCCCCCATACATCAGAGTGAACCAGGTCAAAAGGAGTGATTTTGTCATTATCCAAGTTCTTAGGAAAATGGGCTCGATGACTCTTAGATTTAATACATACCTCACACTCAAAAGATTCATTCTCAAATCTAGAAAATAAACTTGGATAAAGTTTCTTGAGGTACCCGAATGAAGGATGACCCAAACGCCTGTGCCACATCCAAATCGAAGACTTCCTACTTGAACTCGAGCCAGCAGATAAATGAGCTCTTCCAGTAGCTATGTCTTCCAAATGATACAGTCCTCCATTTTTAGTACCACGACCAATAATCTCCTTTGTCATAAGGTCCTGAAAGAGACAAAATCTGGGATACATGAGTACAACACAGTTAAGTTCTTCACACAATTGACCTACAGACAATAATCTTGATGAAAGAGAAGGAACCAATAAAATATTTGAAAGAGTTAGAGAAGAGGAAAATTGAACATTTCCAGCCCCTGTGACTGGATAAACTTCCCCATTTGCATTGACGATCTCAGTCCTCCTTGGATGAGATTCTCTTATCAAGTCGTCCTTATTGTAAGTCATATGATCGGTTGCTCCTGAATCTATAATCCAACAATCGTTCAGGTTTTGGATATGAGTCATGGTTTCTGGTATTTTGGTTGTTAGAGATTTAGGATCGGTTTCGGTATTAGAATTCAAGGAAGAAGGATCAACTGCGCAGTAACTCGCGCAAGGAATAAACTCACATAGTAACTCGGTGAGATCTGATCGAGAAGAACGTGTCCGATTGTGCAGTAATTCGCACAACGAGGAATCGACTGTGCAGTAACTCGCACAGGGATACAAAAAAATGAGAACAACACACATATCTCAGAACCTACTGCTCTGATACCATGTAAACAAAAGCAATCACAGAAAAAAAACACGAAGATTTTACGTGATTCAGTACAATGTGTACCTACGTCCACGACTCACACACACCACACTTTATTTTCAGTAATTTTGTATGTTACAATACAAGGAGAGAAAGCATATATATAGAACAGATTTTTTTGACAACAAGTTAAATGTTTCTTGCACACCAAGTCACTATGACTTGCATATCAATTCAGGTGTTTCTGAACCCCGACCTCCACCTAGAGATACGTTGATCTTTGTCACTAGGCCAAGGTTCTGGATCAAGCTTATTGATTTGATTGATAAGTTATTAATCATTACAATGGCTCAAACCTAAATTATCACCAAGAGAGGTACATGCACCAATTACTAACATTTAAATTGTGTTTGATTTATTTATTTGTCTATTTTTGAACAGACTATGGCGGAGTCAGTTGGAGATTGGTACTTTGATACGAGAGAGGTGAAGGAAATAGACGGCTCATACCCCTGCAACCCAACATGTGTGAATGACGGCTCTTAGCCAGCCTGATGTTGTATGTAAAACAATATATTAACTGAATACTGGTTTCAATCGAGCTTACAATCGATATATAAAAATAAAAGACATGATTATTTGTGTAAGCGGAATAGCGGACTGTTGAGTCAAGAAACTGATTATTTTTGTAAGCTGTGGGCAAATCAGAGCCAGCTATGACCCTAACGAAAATTGCCACACCAACTGCACAGTCTAATTAGTTTTATGCTACTATAAAATGATTAAAATTAGTTTTATGTCATTATTTTTTAGTGAAAATTAGAGAAATGCCACTCAAATTAGTAAAATGCCACTGTAATTTTTTAAAAATGTCCAAAATACATTCTCATTAAGAAATGACAAAGAAATTTATTGACATGAGTTAAATTTAATTTTGAAAATTTAAAATTTAAAATTTACAAATTTTCAATTTTTGAATTTTGGATTTTAAAATTTTAAAATATATCGAACTTCAAATTCAAAATTTTTAAACTTTTGAATTTTAAAATTCTCAAATTTTAAATTTTAATTTAAAGTTTTTACTTGTTGAAATTTAAAATTTGAAATTTGATTTCTTTTGTTGATGTCGTAAAATAACTTATTTACTTAACAATGACATATTTGTAATTTTAATGTCTTACAATGTAATATTTCTAATTTTATTATTTTATAATAGCATATTTAAAAGGATGTAATGGTCAAATTAATTATCCGTGGCATTAATCTAATTTTATCATTTAGTGATGACATAAAAATAATTTATCATTTAGTGTTGATACTTTTCTAATTTCTGATTTTTACGGTGGCATAAATCTAATTAACCCAAATATATAATACTAGGTAGTGGTCTCCATCCGCTTCAACTGCTTCCGTATATAAGAAAAGGATAAGTAGAGATTACGTCCCAATGATACAAAAGCAATCTTTAATACCGTATTGACGAGTTAAATTATATATGCCCGTATTTATTATGTTTTTTTTTTGGAAAAATTGTCTGTATACCCCTCAAATCTCTAAACTCGTTTGTATACCCCTCTAATCATGCGATTAACTTATATCTCTAAACTCGCTTGTATACCCCTATTTAGTTTTCTAATGATTTTTTAAATCTTAAAAGTATGAATTATTTATTATGGACGAAAATGCCCATGCCCCTTTAGCATCTTCTTCCCGGCAAGAAAACCTTCCTCTTTCATGCCTATTTAAAAGGAATTATATATCTTTCTAAACCACTATTGGCTCCGTTTGGATAGGTGCAAGAATAAGGAAATAACTTCGTCGTACATCCAAATTTATTATAAACAATCCAAACTTTTCACAAAATTACACACTTTCCAAAACTTCTTCCCTTATTCATCTTATTCCCAATTTTCTCTTTGCAATATCATAGAATGCGTTTATCATTTGTATAATGCAACGAATAGAAATAGTAATAATAAATGCAATTTCTTTCTGGTTATAGAGCGATACTGTATATGATCACTATTTTATTATAATTGTTTAACTTTATGAATTGTCATTTAGAGCTTCATACAATTTGGTGATTGAAGATGACGTTTCTAATTGAGGATATGCAATACACTAAAGGACCTGAGTTATACAACGATAAAGCTGACAAAAAGTAGCGTTGGGTAGAATATTTTCTGCCGATTAGTCGGTAATTATATTTAGGAAGAGAAAATTTCTAATTGATGAATATGGGTTATTCGCCGGGGCCAGATTGTCATGGGCAAGGATATATTCGTCCAAAATAACGTAAAATATTTTAAAGATTTAAAAATTCAGTTGAAAAATAAATAAGGGTATATATAAGTTAATCACATGACTAGAGGGGTATACAAGCGAGTTTAGAGATTTGAGGGGTATATAGACGGATGAAGAAGATTGGAGGGGTATACAGACAATTTTACATTTAAAAAAAAATATTAAAAAAATTAAACATTTAACATTGACAATGGTGGAAGACGGTTAGCGCGTGATCTGGGTCTGTTGGTAATTAAAAAATGCAAAAGATTGTTTGCGTTCGATGACAGTAATAAAAATGTTAAATGGTGATCCTTATTAGTCCTAATTTATAATGTCAATATAAATTTGTTATAAACTCCGAAAGAGATGTGTGATGTGTATTGATTTTTAATTAAAATTATTAAAAATGTCGGCTGAGGAAAATCGTAAATTACTTTCCTCTCGAACCTGTCATCTTCTGGTCAAAATTAATGAAGTGGGCCTCGAATGTCCACACTTTTGCTTGGCTCAGATTCTCTCCAGTCATCAAAGAACACAAATTTCTCAGAAAGAGATGTGTACCGTGCGTTATTTAATTATAAGACTACCTTTCTCTATGTAGTCATAATAGTTGATTTTTCGGCAATTTATTCCCACCATTTGTAGTGAGGAGTACAGAAATAGATAGAAGACGAGAACTCTTCCCATCAGTGAAGTGTTTCTTTATCCAGATCAGAGCGAGAGAGCAGAACAAGGTATGGGATTTTTTATACAATTTTTTTTATTATTCGAATTACTTTCCTGATATAATTGTTAGCAAGAATATTATTTTCATAGCTTGCATTATTTTATGAGTGTGTCGATAATTTTGTCTACAAATTAGTTCTTCCAAAATATAATTCATTTTACAAGTTAAATGGTTACGAGATTCGAAAATTATTTCTCATCAGTCCACCCAAGGTCCATGTTTGCCAGTATCAATCTTATCCTTAAACCAAGTTTCACTTATTCTTGTTCTCTCAAATTTTCACGTTTCATGTACCAATTCAGTTTATTTTATTGCACATTCACTTAAAGATGAATTTATCGAAGACCAAAATCTCATACTATCTGATCAGCATTAGATCAAACCCAAACCCAAGTGGTATTATTTATCTCGAGGAAATTGTGCTGATACGAAATAAATGTATTCCTGAACATACTTTATCGGAGGTGTCTATGCTGGTTTGCAAAATCGTATTTGGGCCGTTTGGATCGCTTAGGAATATGAGGAATAGCTTATTCCTAGATGGAAATTTATTTCTAACCATCCAAATTCTTCACAAAGTTACACACTTTCCAATAATTTTCGCCTAGAAATAGACTATTTCTCTTATTTCTAAGCGATCCAAACGGCTCAATTATGTACAAATAGTTAAAACAAATAACAAAACAATTTCAACATTTGGTTTTTTCCTTAAATCCACTTACCAATCAGTTCAGGTTCTGGTCAAGTAAACAGTGTTGCTATAGACAAGATATAATTCTCCATTTTTATTTTTGCAAATGAAAAAAGAAATTACTTGCAATATTGTTTTCGGCACAAATTTCAATATCTAGTTCAATCTACCTATTTTACTTCAAAACTTTGGTTACAAATTTTATCATCAACTCATTCTTTTGTAACCGTCTTTTTTACAATGAGATATTAACAATTCTATGTGGTGCAAATTACAGTTCTTGGGCATTTTGCAACTTGCGAAAAAACTACTGCCACTAAGATAGAGTTATATGGCTTCAACGGCCCTTCCTCGTGGCAATTTCCATGAAGATGGGAACAATGTTTCACATACACCATGCACATCACAACCCGTATTAGAATCTTATCAGACAATACCCCCAGCTTTTTCGAGTGACAACCACAACCAGAATGCTGCACCTAATCCATTGTTAACCGATGCTAAAATTAGCCATGAGGTTTGTGATCTCACGTCCAATGCAGTGATCAATTACATAAGCCAAATTCTGTTAGAGGAAGATTTAGATGAAGACATTTATCAAGGAGAGGCTGCTCTTCGAGATACTGAGAAATCCTTCTATGATATCCTAAAAAATGAGTACCCATTTTCACCTACCTTGACCCAATTCAATGCAAGTAAAAGCAGTAATATTACAGATAGTGGTTCCCATACCACAGAAATTGTCTTGAAAAATGATATGCAATCTTATGGTAAATCTAAACCCCCCTTCATCAATGCTGGCCCTGCATCTGCTTTATCTATAGAGAACCTTCCAACTACACAAATCCAAAAAGGTGCTGAGGAAGCAATGAAGTTTCTTCCAGCCATTGGGAAGTTGTTTATTGGTTTAGAGCCAAACGGAATCGAGATCGATGAAGAAGAGAAATCATGCTATATCAGTGAGAACAAAGCAATATGTCATGCGTCTCATACTAAAAAATGTGTTCTTAATGATAGAGGATCGGATCTATCAGAGGGTCAAGCTCATAAGCAGCGAGCAGTTTTCTCAGATGAGCCCACAAGAAATGAGCATTTGGAGCAATTTCTCCTTTTCCGTGACCAAGAATATGTTAAAGAGGTTATCTCAGTACGTAAAACTGTCAAAAAGGAAATAAAAAATAATTCATGGGAACATCAAGACAAAAATAGTGAGAATGAAATAAGAAAGAAGGAAACTGAGAAGGGCTGTGTAGACCTGCAATCTCTCCTTATTCGCTGTTCTGAAGCAGTGTCAACTAACGACAATAAACAAGCCTGTGAACTCATCAGTGAAATAAGGAAACACTTATCCCCTAGAGGAGATTGCTACCAACGTTTAGCACATTATTTGGTGGATGCACTCGAGGCACGCTTGGCTGGCACAGGAAGTGACATCTATCATGAACTACTATCCCGACAAGGAAATATTAGTGATACATTGAAGGCAGCTCGCATTTAACATGCTATTTGTCCTTTCCTAAGGGCATGGTATTATTTCTCAAACCAAACAATCTTTAATGTCTCAAAAGGTGCCACAAAGGTTCATATAATTGATTTTGGGATCCAGATGGGATTTATGTGGCCATCTTTCTTTGAACGTCTCTCAAGTTTAGGAAGTGCAGCACCAAACATCCGTATAACTGGCATTGGATTTCCTGAAAAGGGTTTCCGTCCAGGTAAACTAATTGAAGCAACAGGTAGGCGTCTGTCAGAATATGCTCAGAGATTTAACATCAATTTCAAGTATCAAGGTATAGCATCAAAATGGGAAAACATAACAATAGAAGATCTTAAGATCGATAAAGATGAGGTTTTAGTGGTAAATTGCTTACATGGACTAAAAAACGTTTTGGATGAGTCAATTGGCAGGGACAACCCTCGGGATAAGGTTCTAAGGTTGATAAAGGAAATCGAACCATGTGTCTTTATTCATGGAATACTTAATGGCTCTTACGGAACACCGTTCTTTACTACCCGATTTAAGGAAGTTTTATCAAAGTTTTTTTCATTTTTTGACATTTATGAGGCAACTATACCTCGAGGGAGTGAGATGAGGATCCATATAGAAAGTAATATTCTAATTCCAAGTGCAATTAATGCAATAGCTTGTGAGGGTTCTGAGAGGGTGGAGAGGCCAGAGACATATAAGCAGTGGCGGGCCAGGACTATCCGGGCTGGTTTTACGCAACTTCCTGTGGATTCAACGATCATGAAAAAAATAGAGAACTTTGTGAGGGAGCTGTACCACAAGGAGTTTTTTGTGGATGAAGATAGAGAATGGCTTCGAATGGGATGGAAAGGAACAATCTTGTTTGCATTATCTACATGGAAACCAACTGATTATGAGACTGTTGATGGCAAAACAAAATAAAATGGGCAAGAAAAACTCATCATATTTTTGTGGAATATTTGGATCAATCAATTTTAGCATTTTCTTTTTTCTTTTGCTAATAATTTGGAGATTTGTAATTAATAATGTCGTATAAAGTCCATACAAATTAATACCAGTTTCCTATGTTTCTATTAAATTTCATCATATGTTGTTTAGCAATTTTTGTTTGGTCACAGAGGCTTTACATGGAACACCTGGTGCGCACAAAACATAATACACAAACTTACCAACTTTAGAAAGCAACAACACAGTTACACAGCAAATGGTTTAGCTAAGAAATCCAAACAATCCGTCATTCGAATTTGAATAGAGGTTAACGGTAGTCATCTTCATCTACCTGCTACAATTTCTCTTTGATCAATGATCAACCAGGTCAGACTGTACCTCTAACTCTAAGAATCCACGCATCTGTTAGTTATATTATCTCTCCTTCCGAAACATTATCGCTTCCACTTGAACGAATCCAGTTCTAATACGTTCATCATTTGATTACTTAATTGAGTACCAAATTGATTTCAAATTTTATAAAATTAAACAAAATGAACGATTTAAATTCAATGTTTAAACTTTAAAATTTTAAAATATTATTTATGGCAGCAATCCGCTGCAGAGGATTTGGTACCCCTTCCAGCCTTCCCTTGGAAGCTTGACGGTTGTTGTAGGTAAATCCGGACCAGCATCCTCAAACTTCTAATTCGAACCGTCCGATCTAATTTCGACGAACAGAATTTTACAAAATTACACGAATTTCCAAAAATCTGATATTAATCACCAAACACCCATCATCATTTGATAAGGTTCGGATCGAAGGCAGACTTCAAATATGGATTCGGTAAATCCAAGCAGAGAACTTACTTCCTCAAGACAAGATGTGATCCTCTGCAGTGCTACTGGAACCATCCGATCTGTTAAAATTTACGGACCGTACAAATCCGATATTAATGAAGGCCATCGATCAGCGGACGGTTCTGATGAAACACTGCAGGACAACAGAGGATATGGTTCATTGGTTCCCTCTTCCCACTTCCTCA
This sequence comes from Rhynchospora pubera, assembly GCA_028095005.1. NCBI lineage: Eukaryota > Viridiplantae > Streptophyta > Magnoliopsida > Poales > Cyperaceae > Rhynchospora > Rhynchospora pubera. The sequence goes on from CM051461.1 coordinate 188,412,197, forward strand.
TAAAACCAAAACAAGCAGATGTCAGTATGTCACCACTTCAAACAAACACCATCAAAGAAGAAATGTTGGTTACCGAGGCGGAGGCGGAGCGCCACCAGCTCTACCGATCTTGCAAATGGCGTTCCCAACGCGCCACCACCTCCGCCTTGTTAGGTCTCGTGCTCCTCGTTTTCTCTGGTGCGATGGTTCTTAAGTTCACCTCCTGGTCACGACATGGCGCTCTTAACAATAACAGCTCCGATCCTATTTTAGTCGATCTTACGCTCGTGAAAAATGCAACGGAGATAGGAGCAGGTACGAGAATTAGTAATTAGATAGTAATTTAGCTGATTTGTATTATTTTCCCCTTTTGGAAGTGTTAAATTCGGTTTTTTCTTTTCATAAGAGCATAAATAATTAGTTCAGTTTTGATATATATTATCAGAGGGTCCTAATCTTGTTTCTGTGCATTTGTAAATTGATGTTTTAGAGTGAAGAATTAGGGCAATGTAACGAAATTATGTGGACGCGAAGTATCCTTTTAAGGATAAAGTTAGACTAAAAAATTGTTCTTTTGTGCTATAATGATGGTAATTATATTCAAGTCCTTGTAATAATCTATCCTCATTATCAATATATTATTATTATTATTATTATTATTATTATTCTTCTTCTTCTTCTTCTTCTTTTTTACTATTTGATAGTTTGCTTGGATGGAAGCCCCCCAGGTTATCATTTTCTGAAGGGATTTGATTCTGGCACAGATAACTGGCTAATTTACTTGGAGGTATTCTCAATTAATGTTGCATGAGAAAGTACAAACCTCAGGGGAGAGGGAAAAAAAAAAGGGTGGCAGCCATACTGCAATTAATAGTGTACTTTTGGTCCCTAACTATTAATTGGCTTTTGAGCTATTTGGCCCTGAATTAATTAATGATGTGCCATGTGATCCTCTGTTAAAGTTCACTTGTGCTTTTGTTAGTTCTTTTGGCTTGGCACTGTTGAGTTTCATATACTGTTTAGAGGAAGGGGTAGGGATGAAAACGGATCGGATACGGAGCGGATGTATGTCTTCCCATATCCGCATCCATATTTTTTTCTCGGATACGGATACGAATACGAATGTGTTCGGATACGGATACGGTTCGGATATTAAACGGATACGGATACGGTTCGGATATTATCGGATACGGAGTCGAATACGAATATATTTTGTCGGATACGGATCATATAACGATCAATTTATTTTATTTCATTTCTTTAGAACTTTTTTTAAATTTCATATTGCGTATAAAAGTTTGTTATATATGAGAGTAGCTGAAGAATAAGAAAATTTTCATGTCATGCAATAAGTTATATTCAAACAATATAAATTATACGATAATAAGGTAATAAGGTAAGCAGTGTACAAAATTTATTCTTTCAACCAATTAAATCCAAAATTTCATCAAAATATTATATATAATATGTATAAATTAAATTATTATTAACATTATTGGTTGGATTCTCAACAAATATATTGGATTCAATAAATCACATATATAACCGTAATTATCAAATTTATGAATTAATCAATAAAATTGCTAGCACCACATAAGTACAAATTTAATAGAATTGATCAATAAATTCAGTCTTTCCACAATTTGAATTCCAACAGTATATTTAACTATTCAATGTCAAATCATATCATGTTACCTTAAATGTCATCATACATTAAAAAAGTATATTAATCATATGTAATCAACATGATTAGAGAAAAAAAAATTAATTTTAGTATTATTATCATATATAATCGTCTCAATATTAAAAAATAAAAATAATTTTATGTTCCAAATAAAAATATTATTATAAGAGAACTTATCTAATAAAAATTAAGCATTATATAATTAAAAGTATTCTCTAATATAGATAAGTAATTATATTAATTATCTTATACCGTTAAAAATACGGATAAACGGATTAATATCTATCGGATACGGATAATATCCATGTCGGATACGAATACGGATCGGATATTGTCAAAAAATTCAAAACCATATCCGCATCCATATTTTTTTTGGCGGATACGAATACGAATACAGATATGTTCGGATACGGATACAGATCGGATGTTATGCGTATTTTTCGGATTCGGATACGGATCGGAGCGGATTTTATCCGCTCCGTTTTCATCCCAAGGAAGGGGGCAAGAGCTATATTAATAATATAGATTTTTTGGATAATAATTTTTTTAGACCATTGTGGAGCTGGAGATGGTAACACTAGGACCAACCTTCCCCATTTCTAAACCAGCATCAACCTTGGCATATGACTTCGCAAAATTAAATTTACATAAAATAGGGCAATGACCAATAATTGATATGTTTGAAAGGACCATGTTGCAAACTTACAATTAATAGTTAGAGGGCTAAATTTATCCAATTCATAGTGTAAGAACCAAATTGATCTTTTCTCACTTTTATTTATGGATCAAAAGATGGACTTTAAGTTCTTATTTGTCTTAAACCGTTGAATACCAACCATATGGCTGCTAACAACTTCAACCCCCAACCCCACAAACAAACCAAAAAAATGGAAGGAATGAAAAAGTTGCAAATGCTATGATCGTCTCGTTGATCTTTGTTTTAGTTTATATTTTTGTTATACCTTTTTTGGGCAAAAGCTATAGGGGGGAGGTTGGTGTCATGATGTGGAATCATGCAATGCTCGTAAATACACTAATCTAGGTTCATCAAACCGGATGGAGCGCCAGGTTCCCTTTACAGGCATCTTAAGCAATCTGCCCTCTAATAATCCTGGTAATTAATCTTTTTTTTGTTCGTCAGTAGATCTCCAGTGCATTCAACTAAACAAAGTTCTGTGTGTAAGTTGAGCTTTGGTTTTCTTTTGCAGATTTCTCTAACTGGAACATAGTTGTGATTAGGTATTGTGATGGTGCCTCTTTTTCTGGAGATGTAGAGGAGACAAATCAGGTATCCAAGTGTATGATTACATATGACACCTATACAGCCCATACTTTAAATTACACACCTGGTCCTTATACAATCACTACCATCCTTGGTATACGAGACTTTTCATGCTTTGGTCCAGTTTAATAATTGTACCGCATGTCCACATCAGTCCTCCAAATATTTTGTTAAAAAAAAATGCTGACTTGATGAGTTGGATGATGAAAAGATTTCATGGCTAATTATGCTTACATTGTTGTCATCAATATAGATTGTGTTATTGTTGAAATCTTGCTAAATATGTCTAGGATATTAAAAGACTATAAAAGATTTCAGATAGTATCTTTAATAGATTATAGATGATTTAGAAATTTTCTATTGATTACATTCCTATTGAAGTCAATTATAATTTATATGCCTATATAATGTAGTCTACAGAAGGCAATAAATTCAATTCACCTTTTGCCATAATTCTCTTTCTACTTTCAATTTTCTATTTTATTATATCCACGTCAACAATTTAGAGTACATGGTGATTTTGCATCATTCATAAAGCTTAATTATGGTGAATATATTGCCATTTATGTTACTCTGACAAAATTAACATAAAAAGAGAAACATGGAATCTGTAACTTCATGGATCATCAGCTTAATTTGCTCTTTTCAACTAGTAAGCTGGATTTGAACTAACTAATTATTGGTAGGGCACATGTTTCAAAGCTATTAGATTTTAGTTTGCAAAAAGAATTTCAATATAGCACCTTCTAGTCAAGTGTCTTAAACCTTTAAACCCGTGTTCATAGAAGTTGAATCGTAAAATGTATCGTGTATCGTAGCATTAAGTATCGTATCGTGTATCGTGTATCGTATCGATTTGTTTAAGATACGCTAAGCTATCCTTAAAATTATGTAAAATAAGTAATTAGAATTTATATTGAACTATTTTCATTAAAAGAAAGTTCTAATATCACAATATATCCTTATAATCATTCGATAATTCAGCCTTCTTTAAATATAGTGTATAAATATTGGATTTTACTTAAATTTTATAATATATAATATGCATAAATCATTTACAATTTTAATTTATGATATTACACTATAAAATCTGTATAAATTATACTCATTATTAATTATTTTTGTATGTATAAATTATTAATCATTATATTATTTACAATAGTGTAATGTATTTTTATAACAACATATTGTATAATATTAATATATTTTTTATTTGTATAAATTATAAATATTATATTGTATAAAACTATAATCTATATAAATTATATTACAAAATATATGTAGAAACTATTAAGCTATTAATCATTATAGTATAGTATTATGCTATATAATTTGTATAAATGATGATGATTATTATTATTGTTGTTGTTCTTATTATTCTACTAATATTCTATTATAATCTTTATTAATTATAGTTGAAAATGATTATTATTGTTATTATTATTCTACTAAAACAAATTGTTTCACTATTGAGTATTACCGAATCGTTTGTATCTTAAGATACACCCTAGTATCGTAAGTTACATATCGTGTATCTTAAGATACATTAAGATACACTGCAATTGAGATACAATGGTCAAGATACGTATCGATCGGGCTATGAATCGTATCGTATCGTGAGTTACGTATCGTGTATCTTAAGATACTAAATTCTATGCCCGTGTTATTTTATATCTTCCTATCCTACAATAGAAAAAGCATTTATCGTGTTATTGGTGTATTAAAAAATGTTAACGGAGAATCCAAATGAATTCAGGACCTGACCTTGCCCTATTCCTGGTTATGTAAATTATCAGGATGTGGGTGTTTAAGTAGAAGACCCGCAAATTTATCTAATGTACTGCCTTTATCCATTGTAGACAGATATAGAAATGGATCGTGTACGGGACATATGAAACCTGAGCTTAGATAAAGTATGTATCAAGGCATAGCAGTATTCAATCTGAGTTGGTCTAATAGCACCTATAGTTAGACTTAATATGATTATCAGTCATTTGATATGGACCTTACTAATTGGTATCTGTGATTTTTTAGTTCTTTTTTCTTTCATAGAATGGGACTACTTTGTATTTTAGAGGCCAGCGCATATGGAAAGCTGTTATGGAAGAGCTGTTCCTGAAGGGTCTCGCTACTGCTAATAAGGTTCGTTCTGTTAAAAATGTCATGTTGTAGTGCTATGAAAAAAGTGAAGTGCGTAAGTAAATAATATTGTTAAATTTTAGGCACTTCTGACAGGATGCTCTGCTGGAGGGTTGGCCACCTACATACATTGTGATGATTTCAAAGCACTTCTTCCAAATGCAGAGACTGTAAAATGCATGGCTGATGGTGGTTTTTGTCCTTGATGTGTACGTTCTAATTTATCAATTGATGGCCAATTTTGGTCAAGTCCAGTAATTTATCTCCATTTTGTTCCTTCTATGTAGGTTATTTACATTATTACATACCTAGTGCAATTTCATGTAATCTTTCTCTAGGAAGTTTTGGTATGTTTCAATATTTTATATTTTTTTTTTCCAAAATTGTAGGAAAGACATCTCAGGTAAAAGTTACATACATGACTTCTATAGTGATGTCGTCCACCTTCAGGTGCCAGTTTAATCATTACTTCTTCCATTTCGTTTATTCCTTTCTTTTAGTTTGGTACTTGATAATTACTCTACTTCTAGTGTCGGGCTTTCAGATAATACTAATTCATCTACTTCAAAGCAAATCGTTTTCCTTTTCTTTTTCATTTTTGTTTCTTTACTTACTCTATTGGTTAATCAAATCATTTCAGGATGTAGGAAAAAGATTCCCAAATTGCATCTCCCAGATGGATGCAACAAAGGTTGGTGGTTCCTCTTAATTATTACTTCATTTTATATTATGTGGTAAGCTGGGCATTAGAAGCAAATAGTTCCTCAAATTGACCTTAGCCAGGCTAAAGTGAATTTGCAGTTGTTTATGTGAATTAACCACTCTCCAGTCATTCTTTCCTTGTCTGAAATAAACGTAAGACAGAACTTATCAGTAGAGCATGCAACAGGTCATGTATATTGGCTGGGGTTAACCATAATTATTTAACTTGTCATTAAAAATAGACTTTAGCCTATGCAACTTAATTATCTGTAGGTAGATGCATAATAGAGTATAGTTTATATTTTAAAAGCAATCCAGGCACAAGCAATTAAATGCCAGCACTAAATTCCTATGTCTACTCGCAAGTGCGTTCTAACATAAGTCAGCTACCGGAAAAAGACTATTATATCACTGTAGAGGCCTACTCCTAATTCTGTGGATTTCACTAAATTGTCTTTCTGATGACTAGGTCTATATATGAAGAAACTTCTATAAATATCATGTTATCTATCGTTTTTTTTGTCCAATCAAAAGTCAAGGTCTTTTGTTTCCTTTATTCAGTGCTTCTTTCCTGAAGAAATTATAAAGGGCATTAGTACCCCTGTCTTTGTTCTCAACTCGGCTTATGATTCAGTGCAGGTCTGGTTTTATATTATTTTTTTCATCCTCTAAATCTTTTATTCACCATATTCTATCAAAAAGTTTTAAATGAAGATATTTTAATAATTTTCAGGTCCAAAGTATGCTGGTTCCAAGTTCTTCTGACCCTTCTGATTCATGGGCCGATTGCAAATTGGACATAAAAAAGTGTAATTCTACCCAAATGAAAGTTCTTGAAGGTCCTCATTTGAATGTCCTTTATTTGTGTCCTCTTTGATAGATGTTGGAAAATTCTATTTGTGAGTTGTGACTTGTGACCTTAAAGAAAAAATAGATAAATGAATAAATAAAATAAAATAAATTGCAGGGTTTAGAGCGACACTTCTTGATAACATAAATGATGTTAAGAAGAAAAAAGACTGGGGCATTTTCATAGATTCATGTTATGTGCATTGTCAATCTTGGAGGAACATTTTATGGCATGGGCCCAACTATCAACGAATCAATAACAAGGTGAACTTCGCAATTTTTGAAATGAAGTAAAACATAATTACCTGTGGGTATTTGAATACTTAGGCTCATCTACTGTAGTATCCACTACTGCCTCATGTAACATCTGACACTAATTGAACTGACCTGGTTAAGGGGCCGAGGGGTTAATTTGTGGGTTTGGGTCAAGATTTATTACTGCTTTTTTGGCAAGGTTTTACATGGGTTGGGTAGGAAATACTCTGGCTAACTAATGAATCCAACTATGTCAGTTGATGAGAGGATTTTATACTTATATTTTGGTAGAATTTTGTCTCCAAACTAAACCAATTTGACTTGAGTTAGATTAATTAGGGTTATTTTAATTAGGATTTGTGTCAAGAATGAGTTACTACCATAATTCCTACTTTAATGCAGATTTTGGACAAAAATATGACTTGGATGAATCAATAATGATGTAGAGCTTGTCTTAAGCTTTCCAACGATTCTTGAATCACCTCAATCGGAGTCCGGATGAAGGAGATATGGGCAAAATACTGACAGGACGCAGTGCTGAAATTTCTGGAACGGACCGTTCCAAATTAGAACGGTCCGCCCCAGCCGAAACTGCCAGAAACAGCAGGATTGCCCGTTCTAGATGATTGGGACGACCCGTCCCATATTAGAACGGTCCGCCCCAACAGAAACCGCCAGAGTTTCCAGAAATAGTCCAGAGTTGCCAAATTTAGAGTTCTATTATGTCATGGCGGTTCTAATCTATCTCTGGCACTTCTAGAACGTGCCTTCTGCTATTTTCATCATCTCTACACATTTCTAATGCCTATTTAAACATAGTTTGAGGGGATTTTTGAGATATACAAGAGAGAAGTTCAATTCCAGATCCAAGTTAAGGTTAGATATAGTTCTATTTGAGAGAAAAGTCTCAGGTCAAGATCGTGGCAGCGCCGAATCGACTGGTTTGTGGCAGAAACAAGACGTTTCGATAGAAGACTTCGACCTACAAGAGAAAGCCAGGACATATTGGGTTTTATTCTTCCTTTATTTTCTATTTATCTTTGTTTTGCATGATGTCTTTTAGTTGTTGAGTTGATTGTTCTAGGGCTATGGTTGTAAACCTTTCTACTTAGTTGCTTGTTTTGTTTGAATACTTGTTTATTTGCTAAGTTAAGTTGCGTTTATGATTTCTGCAATTTTATTCTATCTTTTTGTTGCAATTTGTTACTGTTTGAATCTGATTATTGCGTTAAACAAAGGCCTAGTTTAATTGTCAAAGTAAAGTCAATCTGCAATAACAAGCAAACACTTAGATCAATTAGGTAGGCGATATCCGAAAGGATTTAACCAAACTTCAAGTAATTAGAAGTTTTACTCAACAAACCGAGAGGTTGAGAGTTTACCAAGACCCAGAAATCAATTAGAAACACCTAAACCAAGAAACGAGAGTTGAAATTTAGGAGTTTTTAGGATTTATCAAACAGAACCCCACAACTTGACCTGAACGAGAGTTAGAGCGCAAGTCTGTAGGTTAGGTTTGGTCCAATTCACGTAAAAACACTCAGCAAATAACTAAGTAGGATGACAAAACAAGTATCAACCATTGGAACGGACCGTTCCAAGGTCAGGACGGACCGCCCGAGAGGGGGCGTCTGACCTAGAACGGCCAGTTCCAATCGTTGACAGAGGCTGAAACGGACCGTTCCAACCATTAGAATGGACCGTTCCAACTTTGACAGAGGTAGAATCGTTTGGAACCAGAAATCCTAGAATTATTTGACCTGCTGATTTTCTCTTGTTTAGTTCTTGCTTTAGTCTTAATATTAGATCTAGGATTTATATTCACCTTCAACCTTTAATCCACAAAAGAAAGTTGAACTCGTCTAGCTATTTTAGTAAAGTAAAAGACCGATATTCCAACACCGTCCCTGTGGATTCGACCCTCGAGCTGTTCTGTAAACGATTAGATCGGTAAACGAGGTTTATTTATTTTGAGACTTGGTTCTACACCCGATCAAAATTGGCGTCGTTGCCGGGGACGGTTTGCTAGAATATTGGTATTTTGCTTTAATAAATTAGTCTTGACACCCTTGTATCCTTGTATCTTACTTATTTTATCTTACCTTTAAAAATCCAAAAATATTCTCTATCACTATGTTTTGTTCTTTTCAGAAATTCAAACAAGGTGATGCTAAGATGATCGTCGCATCCGACAATATAAACGAAGAGTTCACCAAAGAATTGAGCAACCCATCAAGAAGGTGCTTGGAAAAAACTGATGTGATGGAAGACAACAAATTGCAAATCAAGTATCACATCATCATCGAGCCAACAAAGATGACATCCAAAGAAGAACACGCCAAGCATGTTTCGAAGCAGCCGCTCAATCACTTTTGGGAGAATTATGATGCGCTGAGAGGGAGAAAAGTGAAGATAAGATGAGCAAATACAAGGTGGTCAAGCTTGTGACCTAAAACAAGCGCTTCTTGGGAGGCAACCCAAGTCCAAAAATTTCAGCTTCTTTCATTAGTTTAGTTTAGTTTAGTTTAGATTTAGTTAGTTATAACTCATTAATCTTTGTTGATTGGTTTCAGATTTTAGATGATAATACAAGCTTTTAGAAGCACAATGTTCGAGTCGTGCAAGTGTCAAAAGGTCAAATAAACTTCAACGCAACATCACAACACATGGAAGAAGAATGCTGGTTGATGAAAAGCCGTACCATATGCAAGAGCTCAAGCTTGGGGGAATACACCATGAAGGAGCATATGAATTGTCTCAACCTAACAAGTCTTAACACAGCGGAGAAACCATCTCGTTCCATACCCAAACCAAACCATTCACCTCAACCTAACCCCAAACGGTCTGTTCCAACACTCAAACGAACCGTTTGACATTCAGCTGAGACCTAACCTAATCCACTCCAATGGCTAGATTTCGAGTTTTCATTGGTTAGTTGACGAACCAAAAATTTTTGCTCAACTTAGTCATTACCAAAACTTCACCTAAACCCAAACCCAAGGGTAACATCACACCAACCCCTATGTGATTTGTACCCTCAAACCAAACCACCCAACTCCACTACTTGCAAGACACATCTTCTCCAACGAGACGAACCTAAAGGCACCTTGAAGGGCATTGACATATCAAAGCAAGCAAGGCTTATGTTGCTCGACTCAACCCTTCACAACCTCGACATTGATTTGATGAGTTTTTCTTTTCCTTTCTCTCTTTTAAGTTTTGTTTTCATTGCATTGAGGACAATGCAAAGTTTTAAGCTTGGGGGAGAATAGAAAATTTATATCTAGGATTTGCATCATGACATTTAGGCTTATTAATTTGCATTCATATAGAATTTGCATTATAACTTCATATAGTTTGCATTTTAGGTAAGTTAGGAAGATGCTTAACAAGTTCCAATATCGTGAATTGAATGAAATATTTGGGGAGTTTCAGAAATTTTTTTTTATTTGAATTGTGGGTCATCTAATTGATCGACTAGCCCCTGTGACCTTAGGAAAGGAGTAGGTATTTTATCATAATCTATCTTGATTGAGACTTAAATTTGATGATTAGATAAGTAGTATAAATGACTTGACCAATTAGAAATCGGTAAACCAAGACAACCACCAATTGAATTAATTTCCAAACTTTGTCAAGATCGATTCTACCGACCCAAATGCATGTCAACTAAGGAAATGAACACTAAGTCTAGAGTCAAACGACCGCTGTTTTTAAAATAAATAAAAGTCGAAGATGTAAATAGACATCCTTTGTAAATAAGGAAAAACACACAAAAAAGGGGAACTAAAAAGCGGTGCTTTGCCATGGACATTGCGGGAAGCTATAGGTTATTGTGGATAGAAGAACCTCCATAAATCATGGGTAAGAAACAGAAAAGCTCATGATAAAAAAAAAAGAAAAAAATGAGGAAAACCTCAGAAAAAGAAAAAAAAAATCCACACTAATCTGGCTGACCTCTCCGCCGCGGGAAAAACGTCCTAAGCCCCGGGACAAACTTTAAAAGTGTCAACCCAAAAACTTTGGAATAGAATGGGTGAGGAGTTGTACCTTTTTTCCGCCTCACTTTAGTTCGACTTCCAATGCGCTTTCGAAAATCAATAAAGCGGTTAAAGTATTCAAAGACTTGGTTGTGAAATAAATTGTTATGACATGTTATTTGTGTTGGTAGGATGTGATTCCGAGTCTCTTTGCCAAGTCAATTATCAAACTTTGAAAATCAACAAATTTAGGAATTGAACAAGATAAGTTATGGGCAATAGTTACAAGCATCCTAAGTATTTCACCCGTGGGGTAAGCGTGGGTCATTTGAGACAACTCAATTCAGTTAGAAAAAGTTTTTAAATTGTCTAAATGATTCAATCAAATCACGATATTGTTGCATGTTAAAATTCTTCACAACTTGTAAGCCTCAAGACATTGTTTTAGTTTAGAGCCAAACCATTCTTCTAAGATAAATATTTGCTTGGGGACAAGCAATGTTTAAGCTTGGGGGAATTTGATGAGAGGATTTTATACTTATATTTTGGTAGAATTTTGTCTCCAAACTAAACCAATTTGACTTGAGTTAGATTAATTAGGGTTATTTTAATTAGGATTTGTGTCAAGAATGAGTTACTACCATAATTCCTACTTTAATGCAGATTTTGGACAAAAATATGACTTGGATGAATCAATAATGATGTAGAGCTTGTCTTAAGCTTTCCAACGATTCTTGAATCACCTCAATCGGAGTCCGGATGAAGGAGATATGGGCAAAATACTGACAGGACGCAGTGCTGAAATTTCTGGAACGGACCGTTCCAAATTAGAACGGTCCGCCCCAGCCGAAACTGCCAGAAACAGCAGGATTGCCCGTTCTAGATGATTGGGACGACCCGTCCCATATTAGAACGGTCCACCCCAACAGAAACCGCCAGAGTTTCCAGAAATAGTCCAGAGTTGCCAAATTTAGAGTTCTATTATGTCATGGCGGTTCTAATCTATCTCTGGCACTTCTAGAACGTGCCTTCTGCTATTTTCATCATCTCTACACATTTCTAATGCCTATTTAAACATAGTTTGAGGGGATTTTTGAGATATACAAGAGAGAAGTTCAATTCCAGATCCAAGTTAAGGTTAGATATAGTTCTATTTGAGAGAAAAGTCTCAGGTCAAGATCGTGACAGCGCCGAATCGACTGGTTTGTGGCAGAAACAAGACGTTTCGATAGAAGACTTCGACCTACAAGAGAAAGCCAGGACATATTGGGTTTTATTCTTCCTTTATTTTCTATTTATCTTTGTTTTGCATGATGTCTTTTAGTTGTTGAGTTGATTGTTCTAGGGCTATGGTTGTAAACCTTTCTACTTAGTTGCTTGTTTTGTTTGAATACTTGTTTATTTGCTAAGTTAAGTTGCGTTTATGATTTCTGCAATTTTATTCTATCTTTTTGTTGCAATTTGTTACTGTTTGAATCTGATTATTGCGTTAAACAAAGGCCTAGTTTAATTGTCAAAGTAAAGTCAATCTGCAATAACAAGCAAACACTTAGATCAATTAGGTAGGCGATATCCGAAAGGATTTAACCAAACTTCAAGTAATTAGAAGTTTTACTCAACAAACCGAGAGGTTGAGAGTTTACCAAGACCCAGAAATCAATTAGAAACACGTAAACCAAGAAACGAGAGTTGAAATTTAGGAGTTTTTAGGATTTATCAAACAGAACCCCACAACTTGACCTGAACGAGAGTTAGAGCGCAAGTCTGTAGGTTAGGTTTGGTCCAATTCACGTAAAAACACTCAGCAAATAACTAAGTAGGATGACAAAACAAGTATCAACCATTGGAACGGACCGTTCCAAGGTCAGGACGGACCGCCCGAGAGGGGGCGTCTGACCTAGAACGGCCAGTTCCAATCGTTGACAGAGGCTGAAACGGACCGTTCCAACCATTAGAATGGACCGTTCCAACTTTGACAGAGGTAGAATCGTTTGGAACCAGAAATCCTAGAATTATTTGACCTGCTGATTTTCTCTTGTTTAGTTCTTGCTTTAGTCTTAATATTAGATCTAGGATTTATATTCACCTTCAACCTTTAATCCACAAAAGAAAGTTGAACTCGTCTAGCTATTTTAGTAAAGTAAAAGACCGATATTCCAACACCGTCCCTGTGGATTCGACCCTCGAGCTGTTCTGTAAACGATTAGATCGGTAAACGAGGTTTATTTATTTTGAGACTTGGTTCTACACCCGATCAAAATTGCAGAACCAAGTCTCAAAATAAATAAACCTCGTTTACCGATCTAATCGTTTACAGAACAGCTCGAGGGTCGAATCCACAGGGACGGTGTTCTAATATCGGTCTTTTACTTTACTAAAATAGCTAGACGAGTTCAACTTTCTTTTGTGGATTAAAGGTTGAAGGTGAATATAAATCCTAGATCTAATATTAAGACTAAAGCAAGAACTAAACAAGAGAAAATCAGCAGGTCAAATAATTCTAGGATTTCTGGTTCCAAACGATTCTACCTCTGTCAAAGTTGGAACGGTCCATTCTAATGGTTGGAACGGTCCGTTTCAGCCTCTGTCAACGATTGGAACTGGCCGTTCTAGGTCAGACGCCCCCTCTCGGGCGGTCCGTCCTGACCTTGGAACGGTCCGTTCCAATGGTTGATACTTGTTTTGTCATCCTACTTAGTTATTTGCTGAGTGTTTTTACGTGAATTGGACCAAACCTAACCTACAGACTTGCGCTCTAACTCTCGTTCAGGTCAAGTTGTGGGGTTCTGTTTGATAAATCCTAAAAACTCCTAAATTTCAACTCTCGTTTCTTGGTTTAGGTGTTTCTAATTGATTTCTGGGTCTTGGTAAACTCTCAACCTCTCGGTTTGTTGAGTAAAACTTCTAATTACTTGAAGTTTGGTTAAATCCTTTCGGATATCGCCTACCTAATTGATCTAAGTGTTTGCTTGTTATTGCAGATTGACTTTACTTTGACAATTAAACTAGGCCTTTGTTTAACGCAATAATCAGATTCAAACAGTAACAAATTGCAACAAAAAGATAGAATAAAATTGCAGAAATCATAAACGCAACTTAACTTAGCAAATAAACAAGTATTCAAACAAAACAAGCAACTAAGTAGAAAGGTTTACAACCATAGCCCTAGAACAATCAACTCAACAACTAAAAGACATCATGCAAAACAAAGATAAATAGAAAATAAAGGAAGAATAAAACCCAATATGTCCTGGCTTTCTCTTGTAGGTCGAAGTCTTCTATCGAAACGTCTTGTTTCTGCCACAAACCAGTCGATTCGGCGCTGCCACGATCTTGACCTGAGACTTTTCTCTCAAATAGAACTATATCTAACCTTAACTTGGATCTGGAATTGAACTTCTCTCTTGTATATCTCAAAAATCCCCTCAAACTATGTTTAAATAGGCATTAGAAATGTGTAGAGATGATGAAAATAGCAGAAGGCACGTTCTAGAAGTGCCAGAGATAGATTAGAACCGCCATGACATAATAGAACTCTAAATTTGGCAACTCTGGACTATTTCTGGAAACTCTGGCGGTTTCTGTTGGGGCGGACCGTTCTAATATGGGACGGGTCGTCCCAATCATCTAGAACGGGCAATCCTGCTGTTTCTGGCAGTTTCGGCTGGGGCGGACCGTTCTAATTTGGAACGGTCCGTTCCAGAAATTTCAGCACTGCGTCCTGTCAGTATTTTGCCCATATCTCCTTCATCCGGACTCCGATTGAGGTGATTCAAGAATCGTTGGAAAGCTTAAGACAAGCTCTACATCATTATTGATTCATCCAAGTCATATTTTTGTCCAAAATCTGCATTAAAGTAGGAATTATGGTAGTAACTCATTCTTGACACAAATCCTAATTAAAATAACCCTAATTAATCTAACTCAAGTCAAATTGGTTTAGTTTGGAGACAAAATTCTACCAAAATATAAGTATAAAATCCTCTCATCATCAGTCGAGCAAAGATTTTGCTATTACAAACGACTGTCGCCAATTCCATGAATTGTTCAATCCAAACCATCTTTTTCTGATAAAAACAAAATTAAGGAAGAGCAAAAAGTTTCATGAGCAATCCAAGTTAGCAGTTCATGTTCTTACTTGGATACAGCAATATCAGAGATCAATAATAATATAATATTAACTGGTTTAAGAAAAGATAGGGCCTCTAGAGTAAAAATTTAGAGAAAACTGGGTTCAATTCCTCTGCTATGCTTCAATTTTAATTTTTAAGCTACAAATTTTCTGGTAGCAGTAGAGAACAGAATTTTGTGTTGAGTTAATTAGTTATAAATTCAGGATTAGGCATGTCTGATCTTGATATGAAGCACTTAGTTTTATCTATTAGTCACAATAAATAATCAAGAAATTTTAAATTAATGATGAAAACAATCTTTATCCAAAACTTCTAATTGAATTGTTGGTAAAACCAAACCAATCTGAGAGGTCACAGGATCAAGCTTATTAATTTGATTGATAAGTTATTAATCATTACAGTGGCTCAAACCTAAGCTGTGCTGCTTCACTGTCACTAAGAGAGGTACATGCACCAAGTACTAACATTTAAATTGTTTATTTGCTTGTCTAATTTTGAACAGACTATGGCGGAGTCTGTTGGAGATTGGTACTTTGATAGAAGAGAGGTTAAGGAAATAGACTGTTCATACCCCTGCAACCCTACTTGTGTGAATGACGGCTCTTAGACAGCATCATATTGTATGTAAAAATAATAAATTAACTAAATACTGGTTTCCAAACGAGTTTACAATGGATATAAAAAAAATAAAAAAATGATTATTTGTGTAAACGGAAAAGCGGATTGTTTTTTGTCAAGAAACTGATTATTAGCGTATGCTGTGGCGAGAGTCAAACCCAGCTATTGACTTCACTTTCATCAACAGAGATACAGCCATACAGGCACCAAGTGCTAACATTTAAATTATGTTGTATTTATTTATTTGTCTATTTTTGAACAGAGTATTGCGGAGTCAGTAGGAGATTGGTACTTTGATAGGAGAGAGGTGAAGATAGTAGACTGTTCATACCCCTGCAACCCGACTTGTTTGAGTGACGGATATTAGCCGGCTTTATGTTGCATGCAAATAAATAAATTAAATAAATAATGATTAGATTTTGTCAAATTGTCTCGGCTCCTTTTAATCACATCATTTTGTGTGTATATTTTCCTTTTTAAGGTAATACCATCTCTATTTTGTCACGACCCTCTCTGTTATTTTTGTATTTTGTGAAATTGTAATTAAACAGAAAGTAGAATTTTAACAGAAAGTAGAACGCAAAGAATTAAGAAAGCAATTGTATTTTCTCATGTCCTTTTCCTTGCAGTATATTCTAATTTATATGATTAGTACAACCGACTATGAAAATAGAAACAATATAATATTTCCTAATTATTGAGAATATCTTGTTTTTCCAAAAACTCTCTGCGCCAACCCAGTTGAAGCCCATATTTCAGCCCAATGTTCATAACCGCTAATGCCTCCAAAATTTAAAAATAATATTAAATTAATATAATATATTAAAAATAATATCAAAATAATTATATTTTTTAAAATAGTATGACAAGATCGGAATCTGGGATCCGGATTCCGATCTTAGCTAGTTACGGAATCCGGGATTCCTAACTGAATTTTTGACGTTTTGAATGATTTTAATATAATTCTATATTACAAATATTAGTTTAATATTAATAGTTGTTATATTAATTTAATATGAATGGTTTTATTTTATTTCTTTTTCAATTATGTAAAATGTTGTTGTTTTTACTTTATCTTAATAATTAAATAATATTTAATGTTAGTCTCTATATATAATCAAATAATATATAATACGGCAATAATTAAAATATAAAATTTTAATTAAATATAATATTTAATTAATTAATTTAATTAAATATAAATTTAATTAAAATATAAATAATTGTTTTATTTAATTAAAAAATGAATAATTAAGTTATAAATTTTTAATTAATTTACATTAAAATTATAAATTTTTAAATAACCATTTGATCTGCGTTCCGGGTGTCGTCCTCTGTATAGCCAATAAAAGACTCGGGAGTTTGTTGTACGAATCTTCCCACGATATGAAAAGATGTTCAATTGCTTTCTATCGTCACGCCAAATCTTGTTATAAGTGGACACCACATTCGGGTATTCTTTCTCCAATAGAGCTTTCACGCCCGATAAGGAAATACTGACATATCTCTTTACTGTATTTTTGATATAGTTGGCAATAACTTCAGCCATTTGATTATCATGCGTGAATTCTACGGCCCTTCTCACGCATGTATGCTCTTGTTCATTCGTTATTATCTTTCAAAATTTATAATTTTAATGTAAATTAATTAAAAATTTATAACTTAATTATTCATTTTTAATTAAATAAAATAATTATTTATATTTTAATTAAATTTATATTTAATTAAATAAATAAATTAAATGTATATTTACTTAAATAAATTAATTAAATATTATATTTAATTAAAAATTTATATTTTAATTATTGCCGTATGATATATTATTTGATTATATATAGAGGCTAACATAAAATATTATTTAATTATTAAGGTAAAATAAGAACAACAACATTTTACATAATTGAAAAAGAAACATAATAAAACCATTCATATTAAATTAATATAACAACTATTAATATTAAACTAATATTTCTTATATAGAATTATATTAAAATCATTCAAAATTTCAAAATTCCGGATTCCGTAACTAGCTAAGATCGGAATATGAAATTCCGATCTTAGCTACGGAATCCGGGATTCCGATCTTAACTACAGAATTCCAGATTCCGATCTTGTGATACTATTTAAAAAAGGGTGATTTAGATTTATGCCACTATAAAAATTAGAAATTAGAAATATGCCATCACTAAATGACAAATTATTTTTATGCCATCATTAAATGATAAAATTAGATTTATGCCATCAGTCATTTAATTTGACTATTATGCCCTTTTAAATATGCCACTATAAAATAATATAATTATAAATATGCCATTATAAACATTAAAATTAGAAATATGACATCGTAAAAGAAAAAAAAATATTTGTCATCCATGTTGGTCCCTTAAAATAATCATTTGTTTAGTTGAAAATTTGATTACTGTGATAAACAAAAAAATTATTTGAGTTGCAAACCACGTTTGTCCCTTTTCATTTTGTCACTGACAAGTATATTTGTATAAAATCATTTACTTACCGTATATTTTATAAATCAGTTTCTTTTCACTGTGCACCACATTAGATGTACGATGCACATCACGAAGTTGAGAAAAATGAAAGATTTTTTTCTTACCGTCTAATTCCTTTCGTAAGGACACTGTTTTCTTGCCCCTTTCCGAAATATTTTTCTTTTTGTTTACTAAAAAATGTATCAAGGGCAATTTAGGTATTTAAAAAAGATATGTCAAGTTTTATAGTGGCATATTTCTAATTTTAATCATTTTGGAAGAAATTAATGGCATAAAACTAATTTTAACTCTTTTACAATGGCAAAAAAATAATTAGCTATTTAAGGATGGCATTTTTCAAAATGACAATTTTCATAATGGCATATATCTAATTATTCCTTAAAAAATAGTATTATATTGACATTATTTTTAATATATTATATTAATTTAATATTATTTTTAAAATTTTCGGCGCTAATGCCTTACATGATTACATCAACCCTTCTTTTTCAGCCGCTAAGTCATCGTCTCTGTCAAGCAAATAAGATTAATGGCTGCGTTTTCTCAAGTTTTTTCTGGCAACCTCAAGGTCGCTCAGACCTATCTATTATTATATTTTTATTTATATTTATAGGGTTTAATTCATCTACTGAAACAAATTGGACAAATTTTCGATTTGGGGTTTATGCTTGTACAGTTAGCGCTGTCAATTTCATATCGTTTCGCACATTTTCGTTTCGTTCCGTTCCGTCCGAAACGGAGCGGAAAAGGAATGACTTTTTTGTTGCATTTCTCTCAGCGGAACAAAAACGAAAGCGAAACATGTTTCGTTGGTAAGAACGGACAGAAACGAAATAAACCCATTCCGTTCCGTCGGCCCACGTTATTCCGTGGCCCAATTGCATAATTTTGAAATTATTGATTGCAGAGGAGAGGCGGAGAGAATCCCTAGCCGCACAGTTCTCTCTCGATTCCGCTTCTTCTTCTCTCTCTCACTCTCTCTGCCTCTCTTCCGACTTCCCTCACTCGAAACCGAGAGAAACACCTCTGCCCCGCCCCAAGAGAAACCCCGCTCTCTCCGCCATTAAATGCCTATCAGTGCCCCCTCTCTCCCACTAGCCCCACTCACCACTCGACCGACCTGTCAGTGTAAATCACACCGCTACACACTTCTGATCTAGATCTGCAAGAACGCCTTTTAGATTCTGGGCTCAGCGATTGTGTACTCATTGGCGTCGTTTTCACCTCCCTCTGACACGTGGGACCCACCGCCCTCATCTAACTCCTCCATTTGCGCCTCTTCAGAAGAACTCTGCGAGCTCAACCAGTCGTCATGGTATGTCTATCTCAATCTCTCTTGCAAGCCCATGGCAAATTGTCTGTACCAGTAAGTTGTGCTGTCAATTCTTTGGTTCAATTATTTCCTTTTTCTTTGTTTTTACCTCGAGTCAGAGGTCAATTTTCTTTTACCTTACTTTTTCTTATATGAAGATTTACTTTTTAAAATTGCTGTCTCAGGACCTTGTAAATGTGTTGTATTAAGATCTGTTTTGGGATTGAGCTACCTGGTCTATATATACCAGAGTACTCCCCTTTGTAAGATGCACTTTGATTAAGAAATAAATCATCTTCTTCATCCCTTATTTATTTTCCTGTTCAAGGCTTACCAGTAAAACCTTGGGTTGTCAGTGAGTGTTCCTCCATAATTGTGTTGTTCAAGCTTTGTTTGTTTTGACCCTCTGGCTGTAGTATTTGGTTTTTTATGATTTCTTTAATCATGTCTTTCTTTCTTGTTAGATACTGGTTTTTTTTTTTCTTGTTTCTTTGCTACTGGTATGGGTGTTTGTTGTATCAGTTGGCCAGGAGGTGTCTTAGTGCTTATTTCATTGATGTAATGCTGAAACTGTTGTACTTGTTGTTTAATGAAAAGCCTACAGGCGTTGTTGTTGTTTCAAGAAATATAAAGTGCCTGTTGAACTTTGTTGATTGATAAAGATTGAGAGACACTGTCAAATATAAATGGATATAAATGGATGTGGTGACTGCGTTCTATTTCTTTTAATAGTGTTGAAGATCCATCACCCACTAGTTAACGTGCTTAACGTTTCTTCCGTTTAAATCTGACAGAACAAAAAGGGTAGAAATTGTGATTACGTTTTTAATAACGAAACATAAACGTAAATTAATCCTATTACATGCTAATGAACGGAAAAAAAACGTAAGATGTCATTTCCGTGCACAACGTACACGTTTGACAGCCCTATGTACAGTTACAAGGTAATGCCATTTTCACTTACATTCAATCATTTGTAGAAAGCTCTTGCTGGCTTGAGAAGAATCAACTTGGATGGTCTGCGTTGGCGTGTATTTGATGCAAAGGGACAGGTCTGAAATTTCCATCTCTATCAATTTAATTTAATACTGCAACCTCACTTGCCATGCTGCTCTTTCTTGTACCATTGACTAGCCATTTTGCATTTTTTTTATTGTTGACTGGTTCAATCTTTGTTTAGTAACTACGAATTTGGGCATCACTTACTGCTAGACAGTAGACACTGTACATTCTGGTTTTATACAGTAACTTTAACAGTCTAAAGGTGTATGAACCAGCTGATGTTCAAACCTTGTTTCCTCTTGCAATACACAATCGATACGGTTAATTATAGCTCACCGCATCCTCAAGCCAAGTGAATTGCATAAGAGGGAGCCACACAGAAATATATACATGCATATATATATGGTGAGATTGCATCACAAAAAACCTTCCATGAGATACAATCAAAACTCATGAATCTAGTTCAAAATGATCGATCCAAACCGTTCAATATGATGTTGCTATTGAAATCTTCTTGCAGACCAAATTTTATTTTTTTCAGAATTTTTATGTATTTTTTCGGATTTTTAAAAATGATAGTTTTTGAACGGTTAAGAACTAATTAGATTAACGATTTTCTAAAATTTCAAAAAAATACTTAAAAAATTCAGAAAAATGTAAAATTAAGTCTGCATGGAGATTTCAATAGAGAGATCATATTAGATTGATCGCATCTCACGGAAGGTTTTTTGTGATGCATCTCACCATATATATATATATAGAGTTTAGCTACGGTGAGTCGCGACTCACGGACCCTCCGGTGAGTCGCGACCAATACTCCTAGATCTAGATCAAAATGACCGATCCAAACCGTCCAATATGATCTCCCTATTGAAATCTCCGTGCGAACCAAATTTTTTATTTTTTCGAAAATTTTAAGTATTTTTTTCGGATTTTTAAAAACTGATGTTTTTGAATGGTTCAGAACCAATTAGATTAACGATTTTCTAAAATTTCAAAAAAATACTTAAAAATTTCGAAAAAATGAAAATTTTGGTCTACATGGAGATTTCAATAGGGAGATCATATTGGACGGTTTGGATCGGTTATTTTGATCTAGATCTAGGAGTATTGGTCGCGACTCACCGGAGGGTCCGTGAGTCGCGACTCACCGTAGATATATATATATATATATATATATATATATATATATATATATATATATATATATATATATAGAGTTTTGCCATGGTGAGTCGCGACTCACGTGAGTCACGCACAAAAACTCCTAGATCTGGTTAAAAATGACCGATCCAAACCGCCCAATACGATCTCCCTATTGAAATATCCATGCAGACCAAATTTTATATTTTTTTGAAATTTTTATGTATTTTTTTGGATTTTTAAATACTGATTTTTTTTAACGGTTCATAACTAATTAAATTAACGATTTTCTAAAATTTCAATAAAATACATAAAAATTTCGAAAAAATATAAAATTTGGTCTGCATAGAGATTTCTATAGAGAGATCGCATTAGACGGTTTGGATCGGTCATTTTGAACTAGATCTATGAGCTTTGAGCGCAACTCACGGACCCTCTATGAGTCGTGACTCACCATAGCAAAACTCTCTCTCTCTCTATATATATATATAGTTTCTTCAAACATAGTTGTTTACAATTTATCATTGGAGTGGCACTTTTCTTGTAAGTTGCATCGAGTTAAAATTGAAAAGGCAAATGTTGCTATAATTCGAAAGTGTGAACATTCCAATGCTTAGGAATTTGGCTAATAAGTTTGGCAGAATTACAGGAATTACTGAATTTATGGTCTTTGTTGTAACAACAGGAAATTACTGAGAAGAAAGAAGGTCATTACAAAAAAGTTCCATGTATTACAAAAAAAATAATAAAATAAATAAATAAATGTGTTTTAGATGCAAATTTTGTTTGGTGGAATTTGGAAAGAATGTGAATGCAAGCTAGCCGTCATTCATCATGAAATAATGTCATAATGCTAGGGTATTTTCATTTTATTTCTCATTTTTAGCTGGTTATAACTTATAATTAATTGTGCATTGTGAAAATTTTGGTTGTGTTTTAGGTACTAGGTAGGTTGTCATCTCAGATTGCTACAGTGCTACAAGGCAAAGATAAGCCAACTTATGCACCGAATAGGGACGATGGTGACATGTGCATCATACTCAATGCAAAGGATATAAGTGTCACCGGAAGGAAAATGACTCACAAATTTTACCGCTGGCATACAGGGCAAGTTAACTGATGTTTATCTTTTCCTTAGATATCATTTCATAATTTAATTATTTGTGTACCTATAGATATCAGCAAACTTGAAGTTGTCAAAGACATGCTTTATCCCAGTTTGACCTCGGGTTTTTTTAAACATCATTTTGAACTATTGGAATTCACCATATTGCATTTAAATTTTTTATTAAGAGAAACAAATGAAACCATTAATTAGCTGATTGTTTCTTATACCAAAAGTACACATTTAGAAAAATATAGACAAATTCTAGTACAAGGCTGTATCCAATGTATGACCTACCTGTCAGTCAGGTTCACCTGACCTTACCAGGAACCTACTGGGTTAGACCATCGAAGTAACAGGTTAGATCATTTCAAGTCTAAATTTCTTGATTGGATTCATAAACTGAGAATGGAAACCATAACTGGAAAAACCCAATCTGTCCATTGCCACCCTGGATATATAATATAAATTGTGATTTGATTCAAGTCTCTATCTCTTTTCCTTCCGTAGGTATGTCGGCAACCTTAAGGAAAGAAGCCTCAAAGACCAGATGGAAAAAGACCCAACTGAAGTCATACGCAAAGCAGTGCTCCGCATGCTTCCTCACAATAAACTGCGTGATGTGCGTAATTCTTTTTTGAGAAGTCCATGTACTGTATAGTAAACTTCTTTATTTGCTTATCTGGTTCATTTTATTTTCTACCCATGAGTATTTGAATTTATTTTTCTGTTTATATTGATTCAGGACAGAGACAGAAAGCTGCGGATATTTTCTGGGAGTGAGCATCCCTTCAATGACCGGCTGCTCGAGCCATTTGTGATGCCTCCGAGAAATGTGAGGGAGATGCGACCCCGTGCTAGGCGGGCCCTTGTCAGAGAGCAGAAGAAGCTTGAGCAGGGAAATACCATGGTCAATACCCAAAGGAAGAAAGAAGGTGCTGATGCAAGTTCTGGTGAAGTTAAGAGCACTGATGTTGGGTCATCTCAGGTTTAGATTTTGTTTTGTACTTTCTGTGGTTGCAGCTATTGGATGGAAAGATTTGCAAATGCGTTGCCGTATGAAATAATGTTAGGAGTTTTAAATTGGTTTGTTGGATGCCCCTCTTTTTAGGGTGTATAGTTTCTTTTTTATACCCTAAATAATACATGCTGATCTTGCATAGATGAAATTTTTTTCTAGGATTTATTCTAGAGAATACCCTTAAAACCATGGTTCGTTTGTTCTGGTTTATATTTTGGATATGACGGTACTAGATTTTGGTTTTTAGTAATTGATGGGTCTGCCCTTAAAATCTATTTTCCGGTCTTGCGCCCTCTTATTTTTTCCCTTGATATTCAGAAATTTCTTATTATAAATATTTAATCTATATTTTTTTTTTGGGGGGGGGGGAGAATAATTGATTGATTTGCACATTTAAATGACTGATTCCGCTCCTTTTTTTTTCTCTGTTCACTGCTAACTAGTCATTAAAAACAATTATAGAAGGCAACACGGAGACGTTAATTCTGCTCCGAATTTAGGCACGGTAATGCAAAGCCTACCCAACGTGTGATGAAAATTATTTTGGCGATGCATACATTTTTTATGTAAGATAAGATAAGATGTTTTAGTAGTGACGAGAGGATAATGCATATTTAGGTGGTTTCAGCCTAATATGCTGTGGTGGCAAAAAGCTCGTGGCTCGTGGCTCGCTCGAGAAAAATTCGACTCGCTCGAAATTAACTCGAAATTGGTTCAAAATATAATTTTGTTAACTAATTTATAGATATTAGTACATAATTTGATATATAATATATTTATTACATATAAATGCTATTTTTATTTAAAATATTATTATGAAATGAATAAAATACTAGTTTATGAATAAAAATAATATTAAAATTGATAAATATTAATTAATTTGTATATTAGTTGCTTGAAAATATATATATAAAGTACTATAATTTAGTTCGACGAGCTCGTTAAGAAACTCGATACAAATTTGATTCGATTCGACAAAACTCAAATTAATTTCAAATCAAGCTTGGGCTAAGGTTAGCTCGCTCGAGCTCGACTTGTTGCCAGCCCTAGTTTAGAGGGTTAGATTCTTGAAGCGGATTGCAGATGGGTGTTTGAGGTTGGTACAGGCCTGGTGCCACTCACTAAATACGAGATTTTGATTCTGATATGATTATATGGGTCTGGTACACTTTCGAGTGTTTCAGGGGCATGTTTGCAACAAAAAATGAGTTTTGTGGGCTTAGATGTAAAACTTATGGGTTAAAAAGTTATGGAGGGACTGGATAGCAAAATTTTCTGACCCAGCGGATTGGATCCTTAATTCTCTGAGTATTGGGTTGGATTTCGGGTTGGTTTAGACCTGGAACTATGATGTTGTGTCGAAGACTCGAAGTGGGACGCGTTATGATGGATCTAGTCAATCGAATCAAGATGAATCGTTCAATTTAATACTTGAAATTTTTTAAATTCAAACGCTTAATCTAAATTGTTAATCTAGTTCAATTTAACGAGCGATGTGTTTCTATATAAGTTTTATAAAATTTGAAGTCAATTTAATACTTGATCAAGTGGTTAACAAATGAACAAATCTAATTAATTATGACAGATTAATTCTAATACGTTCATCATTTGGTCACTTGATCGATTATCAAACCGAGTTCAAATTTTATAAAACTTACATACAAATGCATCGCTCGTTAAATTAAACAAAATCTACGGTTTAGATTCAACGTTTGAATTTTAAATTTTGAAATATTAATAAAATATGAAGGTGTGGTTAAAAGCCTTTAAAAAAATGATGGTAGCGGAAAAGAAAATTATTGTTCATTGGTGTCTCTATTATTTTAAGATTGTGGAGGACACAAATCACAAAAGTGCCCTCAGCTGCACAAGAAGTCCGGACGTTTACGTTCCGCAGATAACGAAAGAGAAAATCAATTTCGTTTTTTAAAACGAAATAGAAATAAAATGAATATTTTTCAACATTATTGAAACAGAACAAAACGGAACACAAAAATGAGCTGAAATCAATAAAAATTAAAGAACGGAACAAAAATGAAAAATTATAATATTTTGTTGACGAAACGGAACGAAAATGAAATTCCGTGTCCGTTGTTTGATAGCGCTAAATACACCAGTCCATCACATTTTTATTATTTATTTCATTTGTATTCAATTATTCATTTCCCAATTCCCATCAATGCGCTGAATTTCATTATTCCAAGTTCCACTTCCAACTTGCAAGTAAGGTTTAATTAATTAATGGCGACGCAGACGCAGACGCTCTATCTTCGTCTCTCCCCTCCGATTCCAATTCCAGCTCGCACCTTCCGACCTATCGCTATCGTCGCCTCTTCCAACGGTACGTGCTGTACACACCTCTCTTACTACTGCTTCAACTCTTATTTACAACTTCTTTTTTGGTTTAATTGTTACTTGTTAGCCCAACAACACAATTCAATAACATAACCATGACCATACCATGATGCTTCAATAACAAACTGTTCGATTGAAAATTGGACAGTTCAGATTTATTCTAAACCTGTACAAGATCAGATGATAAACCCATCCCGCTTCCTAATTAATTTTGGGGCTTATGATCCTGCACATCTCCCCAATTTTGATTATACAGCTATTTCTCTGTACTACCCATGGTTTCATATTTCATGGCCCAATTGCTTATCCTTCAACTTTTTCATGGTTATAAAAATGATTTCACTTTATATGAAGCTAAACAAAGCGATAAGTAAATTCTGTAATCTGTTTATAGTATCAATCTTCCCTACAATACTACTTCCTACCATACTCAACACTATTGTGTGTAAAATTATATGATTATAATAATTATTAAGAACCCAGGTACTTCTTCTTTAGGTGTTGCATCATCAAAGCCCAGGTCAACTGGAGGCCCTGTCATCAAGGAGATACCACTGGAGGAGATAAGGAGGCCACTGATGCGAACTCGAGCTAATGATCCAAACAAGGTCAAGGAGTTAATGGACAGCATCCGTGTTATCGGGCTCCAAGTACCCGTCAGTTCATTAACTCCATTTTATTTTGAATCTTTTGTTATTTTGTTTACTTTGTTACTAAAGTTTGGTTGGGCTAAATTCTGGTATCTTATGCATACCAGGATCATCCCAAATTTACCAAAACTGACCAACGAAAACAATTTGAGCATTAGAGTCCAGCTGATATTGAGTTGTCAGTACATGCCTGTACTGGAATTGACCATTGCAAGAGCATCATGTAGTCTGATGAGAGAGCGAACATAATAAACTGTCTCTCTGCTCAAGCCATATTCTTTATATGTGGTTTAATCAGCTCAAGCCTTATTTTTGAGTAAATACCTTTTTCTTTAAACTGATAAATCTGTAATCTGATAGCTCTTTTCATCATTTTCTTGAACTATGCAGATAGATGTACTCGAAGTTGATGGAGTCTATTATGGTGAGGGCAATATTGTTATTTTTTAGAAGAAAAGATACTTTGTTTTTTCTTAAAGTTGCTTTTACTCCAGAATGTTGCCTTTGGAATGCAAATTCATGTGCAGAATGAAGCAATTAGGTAGGTTGTTTGGGACTCGGATTGGGTTGTTTTGGTTTTGGATGAGTTCAGGTTTCAGTCGTCAACGGTTCTCAGGTCATTCAGGTTGAAGTTAGGATCACTCTGGTTCGGGTCCTTTTGGATTAATCTGGATTTGGACATTTTGATTCCGGTTTCTTTTCTGTTATAGGGTTAGTCAAATTTGAGAATGGGATTTTTCGGATTAGCTTCCTGATAAAGTTGACTCTGGAGCAACAATTAAGATATCTTTTTAGGGTCAACAGGTATATAAGATGGTTGGAGCAAGTTGTTTGTTGTCTTCTCGGGCAGATTTGATTCATTTTTCTGGTCTAGTTGGGTCATGGCAGCTAAGGTTTCAGATTGTTTCAAGCCCGGAATGATCCGGGCTTGAGTGTTTTCAGTTTGAGTTGTTGGTTGATAAGGTTATGATGATATTGCATTGGGTCACATTTGGGTTATTTGACTTCTCTTTTGAAAATAATAAAAGCGGAAACTGGTAGAGTTTGGGTTAATGGGCTTCAGCTTAGGTGGTTTTCCAGTATGCTTTCACGAATTGAAAAATATTCTATAGGCTACAAAACAAAATTACACTACATAGATGAACAATGACATGTAGGTACCAAGACATGTAGCTTTTAAACCTTGAAATCCTAAGCTATTTCCCTTTATGTTTTTCCCTATTTTGCTCCAACATTGTTCTTGAACAAACCCTTCCATGGTGATTTTCTCTACCATTATGGTTAAAGCCTTGTTACACGGTCCTCAGTTTGCATTGGCATATTAGGTACCAAGACTTGTTGTGGTGTTAAAGAGGAAATTTTCTTTCCTTATTAGATGCCCGCATTAATTTCGACTGTAAATTTTCTTTCCTTATTAGATGCCTGCATTAATTTATTTTCCTTACTCCTGTTTCATTTTTTACGCACTGCTCTGACATTACCTTTCCACTCTATTTTTGAAGGCTTTTCAGGTTGTCACCGGTATGAGGCGCATCAGCTACTCGGCCTTCCAACTATCCGTTGCAAGGTCCGGCGTGGTACGAAAGAAACATTGAGGTACCATTGGCTCTAAATCATTTTACATTCAAATGGTTCAATATCAGAAGCTTGGTACACCTACAAATGTCTATCATACAGAAAATTTGCCCGCTGTTGTATCAGATCTTTAACTATTGTGGATTGCTCATTTCAAGAAGTGATACAAGCTGCTTAGGCCTAGTACTGGAATGAATCAGGTGGTATATATTTGTCTAAGTGTTATTTTATTATTATTTTTTTTCACCAGGCATCACTTGAGGTGAATGAGGAGAGACCCATCAGATAGACTACTGGTTTTTTTATGTAACTAATTAATTAAGTATAGAAATTGGTTAATGTCACTTATTGCCTTTTTTCATTTTCCTGTAAAAAGATTGTTTCTAGTTATGAGTAATAGACAGTAGAAAAGTACTTTCTGAATTATTAAAAATGAATGAAGGTGCACATGTTTGAGTGCAGTAATTCTACTCAGATCAAATAATTTAGTAACTTGATTGATGATATGCTCATCTTGTCATTTGGTTATGGAATTATGGGAGCAAGCAGTGAGCGCACGTGAGCCTACCTGTGACATTAATTGTCTGCCCTGGCCATCGGTATTACAAGTGCCAATTTATCATGAGGTTCTTAAAACTCTTATATACCAATAATAGGCGGTGCAACCAAGCCAGTTACCCTGAGAATTAGTGACAGCTAGAAAAATAAAATTGTATATGAAGGAGAGAGGGAGGAACTATGCTCAAATTGAGTCATGCAATTGAGAGGCCCCAGCTCCAAGGAACTAATAAAAGAAGATGGAGAGCAGCAATTGAATTGAGTCGTCAGGTGAAAATGTAATCGTCAGTTGTGCATGCATGGCATCTCAACTAATTAATTAGATTTGACATTCGGTCACTATCAACTTCTGGAGTTTCCTTTTAATGTACATACGACAACAACAGCTTCAGATCAGTGCAGTTCAGTACTTGAGGTGCACAGAGAGAGAAAGAGAGACAGCGAGAGACAACCATCAACGCCTTACTGGTACCACTTGATATCAATACACAGAATGTTCATTTCCTCCAATATAGACTAATTAAATTGACCTGTAAGTGCTAATGACTAAAATCAATCACATGGCAAAACAAATTGCAATTTAAAAGATAATTTATTCCTTTATGAATTTACACTGATTAATAAGAAGCTAAAGCAAATAAGACTGCTGTTAGTTTTATAATTTTGATGACATTTGTACTCTTGACTCTGACTGAGTTAATTTGCACACACACGCACGCAGGCTCACACATTCAGAGATTTTATGAACTTTGCTTGCTCAGTTTCTAGTTGCCGGGGTTAAAAAAAAAAAAAAATCTTAGAATTCAACAGTTACCTGATAAAGCTAAGTACACACCAATCAATAGAATTCCTCAGACAATAACATCACCCTTTTAGTTTCCTAGCATGGTACGCAGTTATTTTCTTGTCATTAAATACGGACTGCGTCTGCTAGCTGTCTTAATTTCTTAATTTGATACATAAAGTCAACTTGGACCAGGACCCAACACACTGTCGCCTATATAAACTACAACTGAACTAGCAAGCAAGAGGCCATGAGGTATTGAGTTTCGAGTGCTGCAAATTAAGGGCTGAAATAAATTGAGGAGATATACATAACAACAAATATATCATACATGGAGAAGTGCAATGATGAACATGACGTGAACTTCAGTAATGAGGAGGAGGAAGAGCATCAACATCAACTGGGCTATGTCACCTACGTTCAATGCAGCTTCTGCACCACCATTCTCTGGGTACCTTAATTGCCTACTTTAGTTAATTAATTAAGACTTCTATCTGTATAAATGTACGCTTGATATACATAAATTAACACACACTCACACACAAAAGTAATAACGCATGCTTGTTTTGCATGAACTTATGTATGCACATGAAGGTCGGCGTGCCCTGGAGTAAGAGCTTGCTAAAAATGGCGACAGTGAGGTGTGGCCACTGCACCGGCCTTCTTTCCGTCTGCCTAGCTCCCACCACAACCTTCTACTTCCCTAATTTTACGGTTCTATTCCTTAATTTTTCTGTTAATTTGTCTCCACCAGACTCACAAGCACACACTGTCACAGTGTTCTGTGTTCACTCAGTAATTTGTATGCTTAATTAGTCTAGAATCTAAATCCAAACTACAGACTGATAAAAATTAGTATAGCAAATTAATGCTTACTAATGATGCTGTATATATTATAATATAATATGGTTTCAAAATATAGGAGGGGGTCAATTGTGGAGATGTATTACAAGTGTCGCCTAAACTTGGTGGAAACATGGTAGGACCTGAAGAGGGGGAAGATGCAGAAGAGAGAAGCACTACTGTTACTGTTCCAGTTGTTAACAAGCGTATGCACGCAACATCATTTTCAATTACCTCCAATTCCTTAAGCTTGACTTTCTTCTCTTTTGTAAAAGTTATTTCTTTATTTTATTTGCTAATGGTAGTTCTGGACTGAAATTGTCAACAAATGTAATTTTGCAGCTCCAGAGAAGCGGCAGCGGGCTCCCTCCACCTACAATAGTTTTATCCGGTATGTAAATTGATCTAGCCCATTTTCTCTCTTAGTTTCGCTTTCAGTATATGTATCATGATGAACTAGTTAATTATTTTGTAGTTTGGTAGAAATTTAGTTCATTTTAATTTGTACAATTTGGCATTAGATTATTTACTATGGTAGTCTATAATTAGCAAGTAAAATTAACCTGAGAGTGAAAGCTGCTTAATTCGTTATGATGATGATTCAAGAGAAGATGAACTTAATTTGTCAGAAAGTTCAATTTCAACTTGATTGTAGGCTTAATTTTATACACTTGTGCATCAGATAATTTACTGAGGAAGACTATTATAAGTAAAACCTGAGGCTTTAAACTGGTAGATTTCTTTTCTACTGCAGGGAAGAGATAAAGAGGATAAAAGCAAGAGATCCAACCATCGGCCACAAGGAGGCCTTCAGCACTGCCGCTAAAAACGTATATACAATTATAAGTTAATTATTACTTGTAAATTAAGTTGATTTGACGAATTTCAAGTTAAATAGTTACTATAAATTGAATTTTTATCACTGATATATATTGAAATTCTAATCGGATGATCCAACCAAAGGTGGATCGTATTGAAATACAAAAGTAAATTCTAGTATCTACTAATAATTTTACAGCCTGCCTAATTTCCTTCTCTTCTTTCTTTTTACTTGTAGTGGGCTCACTTCCCTCGGATCCAGCACAAGAGCAGAAGCTACTAGGTGAGATTACAACCTAGTCATGTGATTGGAGGATTGGTTTAAATGTCTAATTAAGTATTGTTAGCTTTTATTCGGATTATGATGAACCGATAATTATTATTTACATTTAACTAAATGGAGTAGTAGGAATACAATCAAGGTGGCATGGGTTGGATGATGCAGCTCAGTGATTTGGGTCATCCAAATTATCTATGATGTGAATTTATAACTATATTATCTATTCTATAGTTATGAATAAAGCCCTTGTAAAATGGAATTGCAAAGACTAAATTCTAAATAGAATAGTGATCAATCATCCATCCATCGATGATAATGATACCCAGACTGATAATGATACGTCATACAAAGTCTAATTATTAATTAATTAAGAGAGAAACTAAGGCCCAGCCTGGCCCAATGACATGGGCTTTTCAAGACTTGAAAAAGAGAGATGAGAAATCAGACTGAATCTGAATGGTAATTTCTAAGGAAATTGATTATTGTCATCTGCAGTTTTGTCATCCCTGCTATCGCTAAATATAAAATGAACATATACAGCAAACAAAGTGAACATATAGACGATCTAAGTGAACACATACAGACAAATAAGTTCAATGAAAATAAGTTGAATATGCATGTAAACTTCTGAACAAGTAATGATAACACTTATTTGTTTGTAAATGTTCACTTAGATCATCTATATGTTCACCTTATTTGCTGTATATGTTCACTTTGTATTTAGCGATGGCTGGGATGGTATATTTGCCGATTGCACATATAATTCCTGAATTTCTAATGGTAATTGGTATCTACCATCCAACCAATTACCATCCAACCATCCAAATAGAAAGTCGCATCTTTCTCTCTCTAGCGATGCAACAACAGTCTCTTTCTGTGTCTCTCTACGTGCCTCTTCGCACCACACCTCCGCTCTTCTCCCACCTCTGTACCACTAACCCTCCTCTCTTCTCTTCGTACCCTTAGTATATCGGTTCTTTCGACACAAATCCTAGTTGTTCTCCAGTCGAAGAGGCTGAATTAAGAGAGGATTCGAAACCCTAATTCTAAGACTGGAAAAGAAGAAGGAACGCCACTTAGCAGCCACGGCGGCTAGTCGGAAATTCAAACTCGATCTCTTCGCTGATCCGTCTGGTGAGTTGAATCTTTTTTTTTCATTGAAAATTCTAGGGATTTAATTATTCATCAACCGGTCAAGGGTACAACTTATGTTTAGACAGGGGTACAGGATTTCGCTCATAATTGAAAATTCAAATTTGCCAGTGAAAGAAACATATTGTAAAGGGTAATTGAAATCCTTGAAAATTCAAATTTCGCTCATAATCGACCTTCAGCCGGTTAAGGGTACAACTTATGTTTAGACTAAAGTGTTTCTTTCAGCTTTGTCAAGGGTACAACTTATGTTTAGACAGGGGGTTAGTGTTCTCCAATCGTGCGTGTCGTGTTGTATCAAACACGATCGTGTTAGAGTCTCGTATTGTGTTGTGTTGATACGAATTACTTTTTTAATCGTGTCGTGTTGTGTCGTGCTTAGTGGTGAGAAGAGGTAGTGTTCTAAATACGTGTCGTGCTGTGTCGTGTCGTGTCGTGTCAAACCCGTCGTGTCTAGATCATCTCTCGTGTCGTGTCGTGTCGTGTCGTGTCGTGTCGTAATATTTCACGTGTCGTGTCGTGCCGTGTCTAAATTCTAAGAGATGGACACGACACGCCACACCTCGTGTCGTGCCGTGTCGTGTCTTCTTTAGACGTGTCGTGTCGTGACGTGTTCAGACACATTTAACTTTTTGACATGAATGTAATTTGTTTATGAAATTTAAAAATTATGTTTGTTAAATACATCAAAAATTAAGAAAGAAGACGTGTTGTACAATTGAATTAAAATATAGATTAATTTTTAACAATCGATTAATATTTTGACAACTTATTTTTGGACTTAAGTAATTATTTTACTAAAAATAAATCAAACTCATGAAAAGGTACAAAACTATTTTCAATGACAAAAAATATTTGATTCTTTTTAAGACAAATCACATATAGATTTCTATCTTTAATTTGCGCATGGCTCTGGACCCTTTTATTTTATTTGTGATTTAATTATTGAATCATCCTAATTATATTGTAATCTTTTGATTTCCAATTCTAACGATTTACAAGTGTTTTATTCAAAAATAAGTCTATTAATAATCATTAATTTATGATTAAATGTATCTTTGGTAAGATTTATAGAAAAAACATAATAGTATGTACATAATTGAGGAATCCATTGTATTTCTATAACACTATGTGTTTCTCCTTTTCGTGTTTGGCGTGTCTGTAATAAGTGTCGTGTCTCTCGTGTCGTGCCGTATCTCGTGCCGTGCCGTGTCGTGTCCAGACAATTCGTGTGTCGTGTCGTGTCGTGTCGTGTCTATTTCATCAAAGTTGGACACGACACGCTTAAGGACACGCCACGCGAAGTTCTCGTGTCGTGTTCGTGTCCGTGTCTTACCGTGTCGTACCACCTCCGTGCCGTGTTCGGACACGCCGTGTTTTTTCTAGAACACTAAGAAGAGGCAACACGACACACATTCTGACACGACACGACTGACACGATCGTGTCATGTCATGTCGTGTTGACACATCGTGTTAGTCGTGTCAGATTATTTTATTAATTTTTAAATTAAAAAATTATAAAAAAATTAAAATTAAGGAAAAATTACTAAAAGTCATAGTTTATTATTTGATTAAGTTTAAACTTTTTATTAATATTTTTTATAAAAAATAATAATGAGATTAGAACAATATTATGATTTAAATGAAGGTAAATATATGATGTAGTATTATAAATTGAAATTAAATTGTTAATTTTGCTTAAATAATCAACATTAATGATTAAATTTGTGTTGAGGTGTCGTGTTAGTTCGTGTTCGTGTCGTATTGCGTATCGAATCGTGTCGTGTTGAATCGTGTCAAACTTTCTAATACCCCAACACGACACGACTGTGACACGATACGATAACACGATCGTGTCGTGCCAATTTTGTATTCGTATCGTGTCGTGTTGTGTCAACACGCATATCGTATCGTGCCAACACGATCGTGTCGTGTCATTTTGGAAAACACTAGACTAGGGTACAGGATTTCGCTCATAATTGAAAATTCAAATTTTTGTGCCATTTAATTTTTTTTAATTCTTATCCTATCTCTTTTTTTTAGATCTAGAGTTTCTAATCACGTTTTCTTTTTAAGAAATGGGAGGATTAAGTATTCATGTACTTTTTGCATTTTATATTCAAGGATTTTATTGTTAACATAAGAGATCATATTGTTATATCTAGGAATACGTATGTTGGGATAAGAGGCTATATTATTGACACGAGATATGAAAAATTAGAGATCATATTGTTATATCGAGGGATACTAATGTTGGGATAAGTGATCATATTGTTGACACGAGATATGAAAATAAGGCTGGAATTATGTAGTCGACTTGTTTTGTAGTTATTAGAGTTATGCTATCAATGATGTTCAGATACAAGAAATAAGTGTTCAATTTAGTTAGTGAAGTGTTCATCATGCATAATAAAGATTGATGCGTACTTGAATTAGATTAGGTTTAGTCATCATTAATGAGAAGTTAGTTTAGTGTTCAGTTACGTGTTATAAAATGTTCAGTTAATTTTTGTAAAGGAGTAGTTAGTTATCATATGTGTTCAGTTAGTTTCTGGAATGCACAAGTTACGGTTTACACATTCTGTTCTATACATGTTTTGTTAGTAATGCAACGGTTATAATGTTGTTAACATTTCGTATTTATTAATGTTTATTCTCAATTTTAACAGGTTTGTGCTCTATTGATGTTATGGTTGGAGTCGTCGGGTTGTTCTCCTCAAAAGTTTCTTTTAATTTGATGAAAAATGAATTGTAGTTGCATTTTTGTGTTGTTAGTTTTTTTTTGTTATCTAAATTGGTAAATTGTGCATGTCTGTGGTTGTTAAAACTGATGAATTATGAAAATTGGTAGTTTTGTTGTTATAATTGTTGACTTCTTTTGCGCATGTGATTGGATTATAATCAGAATTTTTATGATATTTTATCGTTTTATAGTTATCGAAACGTCAAATTCGAAATGTATTTAATTGAACACATAACTACAAATAGTTCATCCCTTGAATGATTTAATTGAACAAAAAAAATTTAATATGCTTTCTTGAAGCTTTTAAACTGAACATTTAAATAGAATTAACTGATCCATTAAGTTGTTTAACTGAACACAAGACTTATTTGTCTTATCTTATTTTAATAAGACATCTAACTGAACACTTAACTGGATTTAAATGATCCCTTGAGTTATTTAAGAACACAAAAATCTCTCATTTTGATGACGCCAGCGCGTGATTTTTAAAAAAAAAATTGTGATGACGTCAGCAAACGATTTTTTTATGACGTCAGCCGGCACAAATCCTTGATGACGTCAGCGAAAATTGGTGTATCTAGACTTTTGCACCCAGATCATTTAAAATGATTCAATTAGATGGTTTGAATGGTTTTTTAATGGATGGTGTATATCACACCTGATTTCTAATTTGGTAAACAACGTTTACTTACAAGACTGGAGTATCCCCCCCCCCCCCCGAAACCTTGACAGAAGATGCCAAGTAAAATGGAGTATTGATTATTGACCTCGATCGGTCCGATTAAATAGTGAACCTGGACTTAAACATGGGTTAGGGGTTAATTATCCATCCAAATTAGCATGTGAGGTGGATCAAACAGAAACAAATAAATGTTGTCTGCCTTCTTTTTATTTATTTTTTTAAAGATAAATTAGAGGTCTAAGTCATCCAATTTATTTTTCAATTAAATGTCTAGAACGTGTTTCAAATCTACGACCTTTCACTAATCACTCAAAGAATCAAAATGCATTGCTCTTTGCCTTCCTTCTCATGTTACATTAATTTATCGCCTACCATCTAAGTCCTAAATTCTAAATTATTATCAGACATCCTAAATTCTAAATTAATAATTAGACTTTGGGGATGGTACTTCCGCTAGGTTTTGGACATATAGGTGGTGTGGGGATCAACCATTTAGTGTGAATTATTATAAAATGTTTCAAATCTGTTTTGAGCCAAATATTTCAGTGGCAGAGGCTCTAGAAAA
Source organism: Rhynchospora pubera (assembly GCA_028095005.1). Taxonomy (NCBI): domain Eukaryota; kingdom Viridiplantae; phylum Streptophyta; class Magnoliopsida; order Poales; family Cyperaceae; genus Rhynchospora; species Rhynchospora pubera. The sequence continues at coordinate 188,448,914 of CM051461.1, forward strand.
TAATATGAATGGCATTAGATTTAAAAGACAGCTAACTGTTAGCCAGATAATAGAGTTTCGAGATATTACACAAATGGAGGATTTATATCCACTCCAAAACAGGCCAGATCAAATTAGATGGGCCCCTACACAAGATGGGAATTATACAACCAAATCCTTATACTGTTGGTTAGATCATAGAGGAGTCACCAATGATCCTTATACAGCGCATGGTTTTTGTTGTTGATTTGGACACATTCTTTTCGAGTTAGATAACATTAAGGCACTAGTACTATTGTGGGTACCAGTGCAGTCGGATTGTTTTGTTTTCTTTTCTTTTTTAGTCTGTATTTGTAATTATTTGCTTCTGGTAAATGAAAGTGGTGGGACTTTGTCCTACTTATTTTCAAATAAAAATTATATTATTTTATTTTATTTATTACTATTATTCTGCAGCATCAGTCTCACGAGTCACGACCCTTACTCACTACGCCAAAAAAAAGCATTAGTACCAGGTCTTTAGTACCGTTTTTTAAGAAAACCGGTATAAATATTAGAAGATGGCAATTCCGTAATTGTCAGTCAATACCTTTAGTACCGGTTTTTTTAAAAACCGGTACTAAATGTTTCTGGAAAAAACTTTAAAAAAATAGGTTAGCATTAGTACCGGTTTTTTCCAAAAAACCGGTACTAAAAATTGCATCTTTAGTACCGGTTTTTTAGAAAAACCGGTACTAATGCTAACCCATTTTTTTTAATTATCTGCCAACTATTAGTACCGGTTTTTTATAAAAAACCGGTACTAATAATACGCAGATATTTTCAGTTCAAGGGGTATATCTCCTCCTCCTTCCCTTTGTATATTACTCATCTTCACTACTTCATGGCCATTATTTTCCATCTAAAACCGAAAGTTTTTTTCTCTTTGTAAAACCTCATAAAAAAATAGCTAAAAATTGTTAAAAATTCCGAAAAATTGCAAAATAAGTAGAGAAAGCAAAGGAGATCAAAGAGGAAGAGAAAGTTTTTCTATTGAAGAGGAAGAGGGCGGATTGAGAGAAGACAATTTCGGTAATTTTTATTTTAACCCTCAATATTTTTTTTTTGGATTTTTTTTCGATTTACTATGCATATACATATTGGTTAATTGGCATTTGCATCTATTAGTTAAGTATTGTCATGTAGGACCAAAATGCCGGAATTTGAACTATTTTAGGTCTTGCCCGTCCGAGATTAATCCATTAGGGATTAATCTCGGATAGTACTCCCGGTCGGGAGTACTGCTCTTTGGATACTATCTTGTCTCATTTAGGACAGCGAGCTGTACGTTAGATGCAACGTGTTGTGTGAGAAAAATTCGACGGCATTTCCTCTTATGTTCCCACGGGTACGTACGCACGAGTAATCGTGTGTTTGCGTATTCAGGGAACATAAGGGGAAATGCTGCCGAATTTTTCTCAGACAATACGTTGCATCTAACGTACGCTCGCTAATGAGACAAGAGTATCCAAAGAGCGGGCTAGGATGGTAACCGGCCCAAAAATCTAATATATTGCATTAAATCTATAAACCCTAAACCTTGGCTTTTGGATATATACAGATGGATCTGAGGGAGAAGTACATGTTTGACTATTCAAGAATATCAGATGAATTTGTTGGACTTGTTGATGAGTTCATAAAATGTGCAGAAGAACATCGAAAGTTGACTGGAAAGCCCAGAATTTTATGTCCTTGTAAACACTGTCTGAACTTTGAGAGACAAGATAGTAAAGTGATTAGATCACATCTGATTCAGCGTGGATGGATGACAACACCAAAATACCTCCGTTGGGTTTCACATGGAGAAAAATTGAAAGAAAATTTAGATGCTGGAAGGAGCAATATTAATGTATTTGATGATTTTGAAAATATTGTACAAAATGATTGGGGGCATGATATAGAGGATAATGTAATAGTGGGTGATGATCATATAGAAAATTTAAGTGAACCACAATATAATGATGACATTAGAGAAAATGATTTGGATGAAATGATGAATGAATTACCCAATGATTTTATTGATGATGTTCCTGATGTGTTTCAAAAGTTGGATGAAAACTCTCATATACCCTTATATCCTGGTTGCAATGAAGATAAATTCTCAAAAATAAAAACTGTTTTTAAGTTATATAACTTGAAAGCTAAAAACAATTGGAGCGATAAGAGTTTCACATCTTTGCTCGGTCTTTTGCGAGAAATGCTTCCAGCAGACAATACATTGCCAGATACAACTTATAAGGCCAAAAAATTATTATGTCCTTTGAAATTAGATATAGTGAAAATTGCAGCATGTCCGAATGATTGTATATTGTTTCGAAATGAGTATGAGAACCTCCAGAAATGTCCAAAGTGTAATGCATCCCGGTATAGACAAAGGGACGGTGATTTGGATGACGAAGAAGATAGTCCATGGAAGAAGAAACCAGCTGCGAAAACATTGTGGTATCTACCTATAATACAAAGGTTTGAGCGTCTTTTTAGTAATTCAAAAGATGCTAAACTGTTGAGGTGGCATGCAGAAGGCAGAAAGAAAGATGGAAAGCTTAGACATCCAGCAGACTCACCCCAGTGGAACAACATAGACAGTCATTTTATTGAGTTTGGCAGCGAGTCTAGAAATTTGAGATTGGGATTGTGCACGGACGGAATGAATCCTTACGGTCTCATGAGTATCAACCGAAGTGTCTGGCCAGTTTTGTTGGTTATTTACAACCTTCCTCCCTGGTTATGCATGAAAAGAAAATATCTTATGATGCCGTTGCTCATTTCTGGTCCAAAACAACCCGGAAACGATATAGATGTCTACTTGGCTCCGTTAATAGAGGACCTTGATAGGTTGTGGAAGGACGGAGTGAAGGTCTTTGATGCGCATTCCAGAAGTCATTTCACCTTACGTGCGATGATATTTTGCACAATTAATGACTTTCCCGCGTACGGGAACTTGTCGGGTTATAGGAACAAAGGAGAAAAGGCATGTCCTGTTTGCATGGAGGAAACACATTCGATATGGCTATCGAATTGTAGAAAAACAGTCTATTTGGGACATCGTAGATTTCTAAGCCGTCATCACCCATACCGTCGGGCACCTTATAGGAACAAATTTGATGGCAACACCGAAACCCGCCGGGCACCTATACCAAAATCTGGAAGACAGACTTATGAAAGTGTTAAGGATCTTAAAATTCAGTTGGGGAAACCATTTGTGAATAGAATTCCAGAAAAGAGTTCTTGGAAGAAGAAGTCTATATTCTGGGACCTTGAATACTGGACTTATCTGGATGTCAGACATTGTTTGGATGCGATGCATATAATCAAGAACATTTGTGAAAATCTGGTTACTTTGATTTTAAATCCTCAAGGAAAAGTGGATAATGTTAATGTGAGAAAAGACATGATAGAAATAGGAATTCGACTGGAACTAGCTGCAAAGGAAGACAATAGTAAGAAACGGGATTGGTTACCTAATGCTGTTTATACTTTAACTAAGAAAGAGAAACTCAGTTTGTTGGAGTGTTTGAGGTCTATTAGGGTTCCAACTGGTTATTCCTCCAATATTTCACGAAAGGTATCTACAAAGGATATGAAATTGATTGGAATGAAGTCACACGATTATCACGTGTTGTTAACCCAGTTGCTTCCGGTTGCAATCCGAGCATGTTTTAAAGAAGAAGTTCGAAATTCTATCACTAAGTTGTGTTTCTTCTTCAATAAAATCTGCTCTAAAGTGATCGATCCTGAAAAACTTACTCAGTTGGAAACTGATGCGGTTCAGACCATATGTGAGTTGGAAATGCACTTTCCCCCCTCGTTCTTCGTTGTAATGGTGCATTTGACCATTCATTTAGTCAGAGAAATAAAACAGTGCGGTCCGATATTTTTGCGTTACATGTACCCTTTTGAAAGAGCAATGGGTCAGTTGAAAGGGTTAGTCCGAAGCAGATCTCGACCAGAAGGAAGCATAATTGAAGGATATGTTGCAGAAGAGATTATTGATTTTTATAATGATTATCTTGATGGAGTTCAACCTATTGGCCTGCCCAAAAATAGACACGAAGGTAGGCTCTTAGGGAAAAGCATAATTGGTATGAAAATAATTACAATGGACCTTGCAAAGAGAGAAAAAGCTCATCTTAAAATTCTGCAACAAGTCGCTGTTGTGTCTCCTTATGTTAATGAACACATAGCCGAGTTGCGAGAGCAGAATCCTCAGAGATCAGAAAATTGGATTACCAAGGAACACAACAAAAATTTTGTAAAATGGTTCAGAAACAAGGTCTCACTGTCCCGACCTTCAAATTAAACGGTGAAATGTCTTGCGAAAGGTCCCAACGCCAATGTGCACACTTATCAAGGTTACGACCTGAATGGTTTCACCTGGTATACAAAAAAACAAGATGGAAAAAGCACAGTACAAAACAGCGGAGTTACAATAGTAGCCATATCAAGTGATGGAACATCATCGGAGCCGTATTATGGCTGGATTGAAGAAATTTGGGAATTTGATTATAATGCATTTAAAATACCAGTGTTTGAATGTAAATGGGTGCTCAAAAGCGGCGTGAAGACTGATAAAAACGGATTTGTAACTGTTGATTTAAAAAAATTGGGATATTCTGATGATCCTTTTATACTTGCAAACAAACAAGCAATGCAAGTTTTTTATATTGCTGACCCGGCTGACAAGGGACGACATGTGGTACTTCCCGGAAAAAGACGCATCGTTGGCGTTGAAGATGTCGTGGACGAAGAAGAATATGACCAATTTGATGAAATAGCACCATTCTCCACAGGTATATATAATTAATTTAAATCTATAGAAAATAATTTACAGAATTAATATGAGCAATTTGATATATATATTATTATTATGTTCACAGGTATCGATGGGACACCGCAACCAATTGAAGAGTTAGCAAGTAATTTGCGTTCCAATCAGGAAGAAGGCGTGTGGGTAGATCGACCGAAGTCACCCAAAAATAAATGAATTCGAATTTGTAATTAAGATTATCTGACCAAGTTTGTAATAAATATTTGAAAAGATTATCTGATCTGTTATTAGAATGATATTTTCAATTCATATTTGTAATTTTATAATCAAATACAAAAAAAAAATGGGTCCAGAATTTGAATTTATCTTTAGTACCGGTTTTTTGACTAAAAACCGGTACTAAAGATCAACAATTAATTTAAAAGAAAAAGTAAAATATTTGTAAATGTTGTCCCTAATGGGGGCGGCTTAATCAAGATTTAGCGGAAGCGATTTAAGGTTTTGGACCGGTTTGGTATGAACTATCCTAACACAATTCAATTAGTACCCAATACAAGCAAGCACACAAGCAATTCACAATGCAAGATAATAAAGAGAGAAAGAGAGAGAGAAAATGAACACTCGGTATGATTACGGAGTTCCGACCCGCTAGAAGAAGCTAGCCTTAGTCGTACGTCTCCGGGAGTTTCGCTACCACCAAAGGGCGCGCTCCGTTCAATTCCAACAAGAACGGGACTACAACTTCGAACCGAATCACCTCGTCACAAGGACACTCGAGGCGGATCGGCCTAACTCGAATGGCACAACGGCCTCAAAGGAGAAGAGCTCTCAACCTATTCCAACCTACACCTAGCGACAATGTCGGGGCGGTGGTGTTTGAGGCTACTAAATCTCTCAAGATGGTCTAGCTATGAAAAGCTCAAGTGGGAGAGTATCCCTGTGCTCAAAGGCTCAATTCTGGTCTAATTTTGCAAGGTGAAGCTCTATTATGAGAGAGAACAAGGGGTGGATATATATAGGGCTCGAGATGAGCAGTTCCCCAGCAAAAACTGGACACAGCGTTGTACAACTCTGAATGGCGTTGTACAACGCTGGAATATGACCGTTGTAAAATCTAACGGCTCTTTAATATAGCCGTTGGTCTGTCAGAGCGTTGTGCAACGCTATATGCCGTCGCACAACGCAGGAGTGTAAAACCAAAGGAAAGCTCCGACAATTCCGTTGGAAATTGTCAGAGCGTTGCTTGCCACTGAATGGAGTTACACAACGCTAAAGGGAGACAAAAGGAACAACTCTGACAGATTCAACAGGGCGTTGTACAACTCTATATACCGTCACACAACGCTAACGTTACCCAACGCTGAAAGGCGTTGGCTAACGTTAACAGAGCGCTGTCTGAACAGCCAGCTAACTTGGGATTTTTGTGGCGTTGTGCAACGCTATATGGCGTTGCACGATGGTACTCAGGAAATTTTCCAAGTTTTTTAACTGCAGCGTTGTACAACTCTATTCAGCGTTGTACAACGTTGTGAATCAGCGTTGCCTAACTCTATATAGCGTTGTGCAACGTTGATTCACAAAAGTAAGAAATTAGCTGTTCGGGCGTTGTGTAACTCTATCTAGCGTTGTACGACGCTAGGTCACAGAAAACAGGATTTTGCTGGTTTATTGAGCTTTTCGCTATCTAGACCATTTCAAGGATAAACAAGGACTAAAGTAAACCTTCTATCCTAGTCTAAGCTAGCCTATAAGCTCTCTAATGACTTGATCTTGATCTTTCTTAAGGCTTTTATCCAAGTCCTCATAAATTGTATCTTCTTCCTATAAAACTCAAAGAAGATTGTTAAATGCCAAATGATATTGTTTTGCAATCGACAAACCTAGAGAAGTTTAGTACAACAATCTCCCCCTTTTGACGATTTGCAAAACAATATCATTAGTAAAGCGATTAAATTTTGGCATTTCACAAGCTTTACTACAATTCTCCCCCTTTTTGTAAATCGACAAAAAGTGAAAATTGTAGCAAGCTCCCCCTAAATTTATGGCTCCCCCTTAATTTTGGAGAAAAGGAATTGGAGAACCAATTTAGAGCACTACACAAAGTAGTGTGACCAAATTTAACCTCTCAAACAAAAATAAGAGAGAAATAAAGAGGCTCCCCCTAAAGATTTGGCTTATAAGACCGGGGGTTAACTTGGTATTTAGGCCATATTGGTTACCATACCACTAGTTGTACCACTAGAGGTACAAGCTTTTGGAACCCACTTACTTTTGGACTCACCATTTGGTTTCCTAAGTTTGCATTCCAACGAGATATGACCATTTTGACAACAATAGTTGCAATATGCATTGGTTGGCTTAGGCATGGTAGAACCCTTGACAAAATGAGAATAGTAATGGGCTCTAAGGTATTCGGCCTTCTTCTTAGGATCATAGGATGAGGCATTAAAATTCTTTTTGCGATCCTTTTGGAAATGTTGGGAAACATTCTTTTTATGCCCATTGGATTGAGCTTTGTGGTTTTGAGAAGAGTGTTGCTCTTTAAATTCATAAAACCATCCATCGGGTCCTCTAAAATAAATTTTATTGGACGCCTTTGGAACAAAAACCCTTTTTTCTTGATTTTGCAAATTCTTTTCATTTTGCACTCTAGTGTTTCTAGGTTTCCTTTGGTACATATGTGCATGACCACGAGAATTCCTAGGTTTTCGAAATTGTGTGTTTTGTGCAACATGTTTCCCATTTTTGTATGACAAGTTCTTTTTCTTGGTTTGATAAGGCTTTTGGTAACCAAGACCGGACTTGTCATGAGGCTTTTGTCCTTTGAAAAGGTTTTTCAAATCCGTTTTAGGAGCTTGAGCTAGAATCGGTTTTTCAAGTTGTTTTTCAAGTTGTTTTTCAAGCTCCTTTATTTTAGCCTCATACTCACCCATCTTAGAAGTAAGCTCATCTACCTTGGTTTTTAAGGTTTCTATGGTATCGGATTTCCTAACCAAGGCATCATGGGTAGCATCAAGAATAGAGTTCAACCTATCACAATCAACACATTTGGTTGAACAAGTTGGTTCATCATCACTCTCACTATCACTACTACTAAGAGATTCATTGAGAGGAAGATGTACCTTAGGAGAGCATGCCTTTGGTGATGTTGATGGAGTGGAGTGATTTGAAAGAATCGGGGATTCCATCTCTTTGGCAATGAATGCATGTTCTTCGTAGTTGTCCGAATCGGATGCACATGGATCGAACTCCGAATCCGTGTGGACTCCTCCCATTTGGCTTCCTTCGAAACAACTCAAGATGGCTCTCCATATGTCCCTAGCTATATCAAAATCGCAAGCAAGTGTGCTACCAATTGATTCATGTACCAAGCTTAGGATGACATTGACCGCATAGTCATTATCCTCCTTTTCCCTCAAGGCCTCGGTGGTAAGCTTGTTAGTATTTGGTTTAAATCTAGATTCATTTGCCACAATATACCAAACACCCATGCTTTTGAGGTAGCTAACCATACCATTTTTCCAAATAGAGAAATTTGTGCAAGTATGGTCCAATTTACCCGGTTTTTGTACCATTCTAGCCGCCATGATCGAAAACCGAGATTAAGAATAGCTTAATCGAGGTTCCCGCTCTGATACCACTTTGTTGTCCCTAAAAATAGGCCTAGAGGGGGGGGTGAATAGGCACAAAACTAATTTCTAAACCGGTATGGTCAATATTCGGTTCAATTCAAACTTGGTCTAATACAAACAATCAAAGCACAAGCAAAACAATATCAAGATTTAGCGGAAGCGATTTAAGGTTTTGGACCGGTTTGGTATGAACTATCCTAACACAATTCAATTAGTACCCAATACAAGCAAGCACACAAGCAATTCACAATGCAAGATAATAAAGAGAGAAAGAGAGAGAGAAAATGAACACTCGGTATGATTACGGAGTTCCGACCCGCTAGAAGAAGCTAGCCTTAGTCGTACGTCTCCGGGAGTTTCGCTACCACCAAAGGGCGCGCTCCGTTCAATTCCAACAAGAACGGGACTACAACTTCGAACCGAATCACCTCGTCACAAGGACACTCGAGGCGGATCGGCCTAACTCGAATGGCACAACGGCCTCAAAGGAGAAGAGCTCTCAACCTATTCCAACCTACACCTAGCGACAATGTCGGGGCGGTGGTGTTTGAGGCTACTAAATCTCTCAAGATGGTCTAGCTATGAAAAGCTCAAGTGGGAGAGTATCCCTGTGCTCAAAGGCTCAATTCTGGTCTAATTTTGCAAGGTGAAGCTCTATTATGAGAGAGAACAAGGGGTGGATATATATAGGGCTCGAGATGAGCAGTTCCCCAGCAAAAACTGGACACAGCGTTGTACAACTCTGAATGGCGTTGTACAACGCTGGAATATGACCGTTGTAAAATCTAACGGCTCTTTAATATAGCCGTTGGTCTGTCAGAGCGTTGTGCAACGCTATATGTCGTCGCACAACGCAGGAGTGTAAAACCAAAGGAAAGCTCCGACAATTCCGTTGGAAATTGTCAGAGCGTTGCTTGCCACTGAATGGAGTTACACAACGCTAAAGGGATACAAAAGGAACAACTCTGACAGATTCAACAGGGCGTTGTACAACTCTATATACCGTCACACAACGCTAACGTTACCCAACGCTGAAAGGCGTTGGCTAACGTTAACAGAGCGCTGTCTGAACAGCCAGCTAACTTGGGATTTTTGTGGCGTTGTGCAACGCTATATGGCGTTGCACGATGGTACTCAGGAAATTTTCCAAGTTTTTTAACTGCAGCGTTGTACAACTCTATTCAGCGTTGTACAACGTTGTGAATCAGCGTTGCCTAACTCTATATAGCGTTGTGCAACGTTGATTCACAAAAGTAAGAAATTAGCTGTTCGGGCGTTGTGTAACTCTATCTAGCGTTGTACGACGCTAGGTCACAGAAAACAGGATTTTGCTGGTTTATTGAGCTTTTCGCTATCTAGACCATTTCAAGGATAAACAAGGACTAAAGTAAACCTTCTATCCTAGTCTAAGCTAGCCTATAAGCTCTCTAATGACTTGATCTTGATCTTTCTTAAGGCTTTTATCCAAGTCCTCATAAATTGTATCTTCTTCCTATAAAACTCAAAGAAGATTGTTAAATGCCAAATGATATTGTTTTGCAATCGACAAACCTAGAGAAGTTTAGTACAACAGTAAAGGTGGGTCCCACTTAAACGGACAAAATTGGGGAATATCTTTAGTACCGGTTTTTGTCTAAAAACCGGTACTAAAGATCATGTGAATTTAAAACGTCGGGATCTTTAGTACCGGTTTTTAGTCTAAGAACCGGTACTAAAGATCAAACCCTATTTTTTTAAATATATAACCCGACCCCCCCCCTCAAAATCCCCGTCCGAAACTCTCGATCTCCTTCTCTCTGAAAACCCTAGCTCTTCCCTCCTCTTTGCCCTGTAAGTCTCTCACTCTTCCCTCTCTACCTCTCTTCCCTCTTCCCTCTCTACCTCTCTTCCCTCTTCCCTCTCTTCCCTCTCTGTCATTTCTCTCTCTACCCCTCTTTCTCTCTCTGCACTGACCTCTCCTCCTCTCTCTCCCTTCCACAGCCGAGAGCCGACAGCCCCTCGCTCCCTTTCTCCGACAGCACCTCCCTCCCTCTCCCCCTTCCAAAGATCGCGACAGCGAAGAGCCGACGGCAGCGACCGCGACAGCCAAGAGCCGACAGCACCTCTCTCTCTCTCCGACAGCACCTCTCTCTCTCTCCCTAAGAAGGTATCATCTCTCTCTATCTCTCTCTCTTTCTATTTGCATTTGTGATTGAGAATTGATTGATTAGGCATGTTAATTAGTATATTAAATGTGTTGTGTATATGTTTAGTACTTACTGTTATGATGGTTAAGCCATTTTGTCATGAGGTTTGTTGAGGAGTCTTGCATCAGGAACTGTGCTTTCTGTTACTTGACATTTGAGAGTCTCAAAGTTTAGTACTTACTGTTATAACAGTGTGCATTAGTATAAGGTTTGAGAAATGTTAAATTGCATTATTTAATGCAATGAAATTGAAATTGAATTGAATTGAACTATAAATTTAATGTGTATATAAATTAAATTGAAATTTAAATGGAAATGTTTATATAAATTAAAAGGTAGTAATGGACAAATCGGAAGGAAGCAACCCAAAGGGGAATAAGGGGAAAAAATCCGTTGAACAAGTTTATGTCCGACAAAAGGACAAGAAGGAGACGGAGACGAAGACGGACACCAAGGCAGAGTTTGATGTCACTCGTCAGAGATACGTGCCTCAGTGGATGCGAGATAAGCCTCTCCCTAGGAGGTCTGTATCTGCTGTGAGACGTTTTCCAGTCGGTTGCGGACGGACTCCTGCAGATTGGGAGGAGGTCCCAGAGGAGGTCCCAGAGGAGATGCCAGAGGAGGAGCCAGAGGAGATAGAGGAAGAAAAGAAGGAGTGAATTTAGCGTTTAAGTGTTTGAATTGTTGTTTTAATTATTATCTATGTTAATTTGAACCTTAATTTGTATGAACCTTAAGTTTGGAAATTGTTATTTTGTTTTATCTATATCTATGTTTTAATGTTTTAATTATTATCTAAATTATTATTATTGTGTATGAATTGATTAACTATTCATGATTGAATATATGTTTTAATTATCATCTAAATAAATTATATATGGTGTTTTAATTAGGTAGTAATGGAGAAAGGTGAAGGAAGCAACCAAAATGCGAAAAAATCCATCGAACGAGTCTATGTTAGGCGAAACGTTCGTTCCAACCTAGCCTCTCAAAATCAAGCATCTCAAAACCAGCCTAACCAAAACGAGGCCAAGAAGCCGAATTATGAAGAGGCTGCAATATTTTTCAAGTTTTTAATTGATAAGTTTGTGGCACCGTACACAGAAATTAGAGAAGAAAATACTGATGACAAGAAGCCGAAAGATGAAGAATAATATTAGGGTTTACATGTTTGGATTAAGTGAACTTAGTGTTTATGTTTAAGTGAGCTTTATGTTTATGTTTAAGTGAACTTAGTGTTTATGTTTAAGTGAACTTAGTGTTTATGTTTAAGTGAACTTAGTGTTTATGTTTAAGTGAACTTAGTGTTTATGTTTGAGTGAACTTTATGTTTATGTTTAAGTGAACTAAGTGTTTATTTTAATTTGAGCTTTATTAATTTTTGTGTTATGTGTTTGACTTTGTGCATGTAAGTTGTGGTATGTAACTTGGATTTTAAATTACAGCAATGTCGGACAGAAATGATCAGGATCCCGGGATGAACCCGAATGACTTGAGTTCGGAAGAGGAGATTATTGTTAGTAACAAAAGGGGAAAAAGATCAACGGCTAAGTGTTTGAAGACACGCAAAAAGATAGCTGCTGGACAGGACATGAAGGTCGAGTTTAACGAGAAATGCAAGCCGATTGGCGAAAATGCAAAGGCATTCACAAATTGGTGTGCTTCAAAAACAAGAGATATGATTCCTTGCAGGTATTAATATGAATTTGAGATATGAATTATCATTTGATTATAGTATTAATGCACTTATACAAATGAAATGAATGCAGTTATCCTAATTGGATTGCGGTGCCAAATGAGTTGAAAAAAAATTTGTACAAACAAATAGCACAGGATTGGAAACTTCCGGATGACTTACCACTGGATGTTAAGAAGAAGATTCTACGTAACTGTAACGAGTCTTGGAGACATTGGAAAATTCGATTGGTGAGAGAATTTCCTCTATAATACATGTTCATTTATAAACGATTGATTTAGCATCAATTTTAATTATAACGTGTCTTTTTGGTCATATCAGAATAAGGCTTACTTGGAGAATCCAAAGGAAGGTGCACCCTCACCATGGGATGTACAGAACATCTCGAAAGAAGAATTTGAGGCAATGCAAGAGTATCATTCCAGCGAGAAGTTTAAGGTATGAAAATGAGTATCTTTCGCTTTTACTTAATTGCTTAGTTTTTTTTTGTTTATACTAACAAGTCTTTTGAATCTGCTACTAGAAAATGAGTATGCAAGGCCGTCAAAATGCAGCAAAAAGGGACATGCCCCACAGACTGGGATCAGGCGGTTATATAAGTGCTGAATCTAGATGGAAAGAAGGAGAAAAGGTACATGGTGCGTCATCGGTTATTACCAAGGATATGGATGACAGGACGTACAGTTGGAGTAGAGCACGTGCAGTAACGGATGAAACTACCGGTGAACTTGTTGTAAAAAATCCTAGGGCTGCCGAGGTGGTCGACAAAGCAGTAAGTGTAACAACTCAAATAACTTTATTTTGTGAATTCAATGAGTTCAATTTTGTTTAACTATAACTTTTTTTGTGATAGGTTGCTCTAGTTAAGTCAGGGGAAGTTCAACCGGTTCGTCAAAATGATATCTTGACTTCTGCGATCGGTACACCAGAGCATTCTGGACGGTTGAGAGGATATCCGGTGTTCTCAGGCGTAAAGCAGGTGTACGGTAGTGGTACAAGAAAATCAAACAAGGGGTTTAGCAAAGAGGAGGTTGATCGGATGGTGCAAGAGGAAGTGAAAAGACGAATGGATGAGGAATTCAAGGCCCGAATGGATGAGGAATGGAACAGGCGAATGCAACAGTTCTCGCAAGTCCAAACACCGCAGACCTACGATCCAATTTTCCAACAAGCCATGATTATGCTATCACAGGGTAGCAACAATCAACCGCATCCGATTCCTCAATCTACTTATCAGGTTCTTAATTACACCTAGCTTATGATAGATATTACGTGCTTTTGCCCTCATATAGTATTTAGGATTTCTAATTCGTTAATACAGGGGCCTGTCGAAGCCTTGCTGCTCCTACCAGGGATATCTGGGACGCCTGTGTATGTAGCTAGAGCTATGGTGTTTGCACAGGTTTCTGAGATAGTCCATGGACAACCAGTTGGCATAGGGGAGGTGAAGGTACAAATCTTAGAAGTTTTCGATAGTGCCAGACACGTGATAGTACCTTTTCCACCTCCTAACGCAGATGATCAGCTTGGTGTTCTCCAAGGTTCATTTCTAAGATGGCCGGGTCATCTTGTAGATTATGATTTGACAAAACTGGTAAATCTTGATTTCAATTATAAATTTTCCAAAGTTCTAATTATTATATTACTGCCATATTCAAAAATGAGAAATATATCGTTTATGACTAATGTGGATTTTATAGGAGCAAGTGAGGAAAATGACGAAACAAACTCCACATATTCCTCCGCAAGATAAGGGAAAGGAGAAGGTGCAAGAGGGTGATGAAGATGAAGAGGAGAGTGTGGATCAGTTTTTTGCGGAGGAGGACATTCAATTGCACGATCCGTTCGTCCCTGATGAGAAGTTGGCACAGATTGGGCCTCACGCAAAGAGAATGCACGACTATATGAGGATGTTCGACAAATCAGTGACTGAATTCGCCGATATTCCTGCTGATTTCGAATTTCAAGATGTGAAGACCTTCATCCTCGAATTTAAAGACATCTGCCATGTCTTCAGTAGGAATGAACTCTTCGTTCAAGTGATTAAACTTTGGATCTTGTAAGTACTTTCTTAACTTTACAACAATTGATCATTGGTTATATGATATGTCTAATAAATTAAAACCCTAAACCCTAAACATTGTACATACAACATTTAGGCGGTGCAGGCAATATTGTGCTGATACTTTGATGAAGAAGTGGATATTTTGGGATCCGGAAAGATGCTCGGGTCGGGATGTACTGCAAGATGAGCTCGGAACTGTACGATACATAGCGAATCTTCTGAAGAAGTATGCTAAAAGGGATCCCTACCATGTTTTAGTGCATCATAATCGGTTAGTTATAAAATCTCTAATTCTGACTTTATCTTTTATTATGAATCTACAGTTTAATGTTAATTTCACCAACAAAGAGATAATATGTATGTAATTACAGGTCGCATTTTGTGATTATTATCGCAAAACTCTCGACACGAAAGATGTGGATAGTAGATTCACTCCAATCGAACGAAGGCTACCAATCTCCAATTCTACGAAAATACGATCAGTAAGTTTAGACTTAACATATATATATATAATGCGTGTATGCATTGTTTAGTTATATACTAATATTTAGAAATGAATTTTCATAATTTTATATTTAATTTTGCAGAGCTCTGTCAAGATTGGTCCAAGTTCCCAAGTTTGAAGTTCAAATGATTCCCGTACATAGTTCAATACTAATATATGTAGTTTCAACAATTTCGTAATTTATTTAATTTAAACTTAATAGTATTATTTTATGTTCTTGTAGAGTCCACGACAACCAAACAATACAGATTGCGGCTTTTATGCGATGACTTCGCTACGCAAGATCCTTGATCACTGCACGCTACATCCGGACCTACCATCGGTATGGATTAAGTTTAATTAACCTTAATGTATATATATATGAAAATGTTTTAAGGTTTATAATTTAGAGTTTAATGTATATTATATTGTGGAGTTTAGAGTTCATAGGTTACTAACTATATGAAATGCCAATAAAATGCAGTCTTTGCAACCTGTGGGGAAGCGTTATAGCGAGGACGAGATTAATTTTACTGTAAATGAGTGGTTCGGATTTTTACTTGGATATTTAGGTGCTAATAATTGATGACTACAAAATTTGTGATATTAATATATTAGATGTTATGATAAATGTTAATTTGCATGTGATTTGATAATTATTATTGTGTGTATGATGCATGTGATATGTAAACTGCTGGTACATATCGGTATTCTTATTTGATGGCTAGCAAAGATGGCGCTAGCCCCAGAAACAAAAATATATATTTTTTATATTGATTATTATTAGTACCGGTTTTTAATAATAAACCGGTACTGAAGAGATATTTAGTACCGGTTTTTAGACTAAAAACCGGTACTAATGATACCAAAATTTTTTTATTTTTAAAATAAAACAGTTTGCTAACATTAGTACCGATTTTTATTTAAAAACCGGTACTAAAAGTATTATTTTTAGTACTGGTTTTTAGTCAAAAACCGGTACTAATGTTAGCCGCTGGATTCCCCCCCTGTCTTCAGTACCGCCTATTTAGTACCGGTTTTTAAATATCTTTAGCACCCCCTATTATTAGTACCACTGCAAAACCGGTACTAAAGATTCATAATAAACCGGTACTAAAAAAATAATATGGCGTAGTGACTGGGCTCGGGTACCAATCCAAAACTATACCAACTGGCTACTGCAACTGTTAATTCTCCAGTTACTAATTTACTGCTAGTTGAACTAATAGGAAATGCTATAATGCATATTTAGAATTAAAATATATTGAATTAGTTAATTAAGAAATGTCTCTCATGATTGATAAAAAATGCTGTTAGTGTTGACAAATTTTTAATTTAGGTGTTATGTACATGTCAAAACTTAATTACTTTATAGAAGGGATATATTGACGATCGCACTTATAGATAACTAAGATATCCGAAAAAAGTATTGTCAATAGAGAATAGAAAAAAGAAAATAACATTCTCATTATAATTTAGTTATGTGGTGTGTTAAAATTTAGTAAAATTCGAAAAGCTTGGATATTAATCTGAAGCATAAATTATTCGATGGATGATCATTTTGGTTTTCATATCATACACAAACTTTGTAAACAAAGAAACCTCATAATGTACATCTAAATTAGACGCCTGGTCCTTGTATGATAAAGATCCCTGATGTATCAGAATTCATACTTTGGTCCCTGAAGTTTAATATATGTACCAAAAGCTAGTCCCTTCAAATGCTTCGTTAAAAAGGATGACTGAAATTTGCATCATATGCTGTCAGCATACATGAAAATATTTCAAGGATAATTATGTTGACGTTGCTGTCATCTAATACAGATTTTGCTAATGCACCCACATCAACAATTTAGAGTATTTCATTGTTTATGTCATGATCTATTATCCACAAGCAAGGATTTATAGTTAATTAGTGCTTTCAACGAATTTTAGTTGGAGGACCACAACGTACAAATTAACTTAAAGAGACCAATATGGAACTCCCAAAACTTCATGGATTGTCAGCTTAATTTTCTCATTTTAAGTAATAATCTGGATTCAGAACCAAAGTATGCCACATATTTCAAAAGTTATCAGTTTTAGATTTCAGATAAAGTTTCAAATATCATCGCCCAGTCAAGTGTCTATTAAAAAATCATTATTTATTTCCCGAATAGAAAAGGTTTATGTAGCATTGTTAGTGTATCAGTACAATGTAAAGTAGAATCCAAATGAATTTAGGACCATGCCAGGTTATTTACATTATCAGTATGTGAGTACTTAGGTAGAAAGAACTGAAAAAATTGACCAAGATATGCTGCATTTACCTATTTTAGGCTCCGTTTGGATAGGTGTGGGAAGAAGGGAAGAAAGGAAGAAGTGGGAAGAAGTATTGGAAAGTGTGTAATTTTGTGAAGAGTTTGGATTGTTTATAATTTTTTTCTTCTTCTTCCTTCTTCTTCTTCTTTCTTCCAACGATCCAAACGCACCCTTAAGAAGATGAAAAATGTATCATATGTGGGATATATAAAACCTTAAATTACATAAACTGAGTATCATGGTGGAGCGGTGTTCGATTTGAGTTGGGCTTAATAATACCTTTATTGAAAAAGGGTATCAGTTGTTTGGTATATAACTTACTAATTGGTTATATATATATGTAAAGTTTTATTTTCTACGGCCTTTTGTAGAATGGGACTACTTTGTATTATAGAGGTGAGCGCATATGGAAAGCTGTTATGGAAGAACTACTCCACAAGGATCTTGCTACTGCCAAGAAGGTTGGGTTCAGTTAAATATGTCATGAGGTCAATGTGTAGTACTATGAAATTGTTCAAGTGCTTCAATAATATTACTATATTTAGACGCTTCTGACGGGATGCTCTGCTGGAGGGTTGGCCACCTACATACATTGTTATGATTTCAAAGCACTTCTTCCAAATGTAGAGCTTGTAAAATGCATGGCTGATTTCCTTGATGTGTATGTTCTAATTTAACATGAATTAATGGTTAATTTTGGTGAAATCTAGTAACTAGTCTCCTTTTTGTTCCTTCTTTGTAGATTACCTAATGCAACAACATGAAATTTTTCTCTAGCAAGTTTTGATATTTTCAATTTTTTATTTACTTTCTTCCCAACAATGCATGAAGGACATCTCAGGTAGAAGGTACATGCATGACTTCTTTAGTGATGTCGTCCACCTTCATGTGCCAATCATTGCTCTTTTTTATTTTTTTATCCATTTCTTTTACCTTAATACTCAATACTACTCTAGCTGTACAACAACTACTACTACTATTAAGTCTTTTGTCCCAAACAAATTGGGATAGGCTAGAAAGAAATCTGACGAAATTAAGAAAGTAATTGGGTTTCATTCCATAGAGATGGATGGATTTTTTACGTTGGCTCGTCTAGCCTATCACAACCCTCCTCCTTTTACTCGAACTTAGGACCGAGCTATACTAAACAATGCAAAAAAAGCTTAATATAGGCGGAGTTTATACTACTCTAGCTGTATTAATTCATGGGCAAAGCTATGTATGGACCCACCTCAAAATTACTTGATATTATATTTGTTTGTAATTAAAAAAAATCCGTAAGAAGTTAGGGACCCATCTAAAAAATTTTAAGGACCCAGCTGGATATGTCGTGTTTGATTTGAATTGCATAACGACACCTAAAAAATCGAATAGGAATCCGGATAGCCTTTGTTCCTGGCTAATCGTTTTCTTCCCTCCTACCCAATTATTCTTATTAAAATAAAACTTAGAATAGAATGAAATATTTGGTTGAAAAATTCATAGAAAATTATTTGATTTTTTTTGTTGTCTTGACTTTTGAATTATTATCTTGTATATTAAATATATTATTTTAGATTTTCTATTGTTATTATAATTTATATTTGATTTCTTATGACTTTTTTATCCAACATTATTTCGGAGTTCTTTATTTAAAAATTATTTTTATACTATGTTTATATTAAACGTTGCATCATACATATATTTTCAGCAAAAATAATTTTACGTACCCTGCTGACACGAAATTCTAGCTTCGCCACCGGCTGTATTCTCAGAATTTTAGATTGTACTAAGTCATCGAGCTTCTTTTCACTGTTTCGGATTGTTCAGTTAACATAGCCTTTCCTTTTCTTTTCTGTTATTTTGTTTCTTTACTTACTCTTAGTTTTTGTTAATCAAATCACTTCAGGATGTAGGAAAAAGATTCCCAAATTGTATCTCCAAGATGGATGCCACAAAGGTTTGTCGGCTCTCTATTTCTCTTCATATTATTACTTTATTTCACGGGAATAGTTCCTCAAATATGGTAATGAGATGGATATTATACGGGAATAGTTCCTCAAATTGACTTTACTTAGGCTGAAGTGAATTTGTATCTGGATATATGAACCAAGTAATCTGTTTTTATTCTATCCTTGATGGATATACATGGGCGGCATAAAGAACCACATCACTAGAGAATGAACCCACTTATGTATGTTGGCGAGGGCCAATCATAAATTGACTAAAAGTTTTGTGATATTAAATACAGACTTTAGCCTAGACAACTTAATGATCTGTAGTCATATGCATAACTGTATAACTTAGGACAAATGCCGCAACAATCCTAAATAGTGTATACATGTGTATGTCTACTCGCAAGTGCAAAATAAGTCAATACCAGAAAAAGGATGATTGTACTGTTGATTGCAGCCTACTTCTAACTCCATATATTTTACTGTCATTCTGATAACTAGGTTATATACGGACATACCAAACAACATATTCTCTACCCTTTTTTATTATCCCAAGTCAAACTTCAATTTAATAGGCTCTGTTTGGATAGTCATGAATAAGAGCTATTCTAGACTAAATAGTTAATCTAGATTAAGAGACAATCCAAACAGTCTAGGATTAAGGGCTTATTTTCAATGAGAGTAAAATTAGTTAATCTGACTAGATGTTAGAATAAGAAGTGAGATTAAAATTTTGGTTTATTAACGGTGAAAGATAAAGCTCATTGTTATTCCTACATCATCCAAACAAAAACTTTTATTCTGAGATTAAGCTTATTCTTAAAAATTTGAGACTAAGGTCCTGTTTGGATAGTTAGGAATAAGGACTATTCTAGACTAAATAGCTATTCGGGACTAAGAAACCATCCAAATAGTCCAGGATTAAGAGCTTATTCTTAATCAAACTAAGATTAGTTAATCCGACATTTTGTTAGAATAAGAGTTGAGATTAGAAAGAAAAGCTCATTATTTATTCTTTCCTCATCCAAACAAAAAGTCTTAATCTGAGATTAAGCTTATTCTTAAGAATTTAGGATTAAGAATCTTAATCCTGAATAGTTAATCCTACCCTTAATCTCATACGATCCAAACAGAGCCTAACATTTTTAATCGTGAATAACATTTGAGATTAAGTTTATTCTTATTCTCGTAAGAATATCTAATGTGGAGTATCTTCATGCAGTGCATCTTTCCTGAAGAAATTATAAAGAGCATTAATACCCCCCTCTTTATTCTCAACTTGGCTTATGATTCTTGGCAGGTTTGTTTTCTTTTCTTACCCTGATTCTTATATGCATCGGAATTCTATCGAATGTTCTAATATACAAATTAAAATGCTGTTAAAATTCCAGATACGAAATGTGCTGGCTCCGGAGTCTTCTGACCCTTCTAATTTGTGGACAAATTGCACATCGAACATCAACAAGTGTAATTCTAATCAAATGAAGGTTCTTGAAGGTGCTTATTTGAATATCCCTTATTTGTTCTCTCTTTGATAAATGTTAGCAAATTCTATATGTGACTTTAACAAGTAGTTCTGTTTGGATGGTATGAGAATAAGAGTAGGATTAGTTATTCAGGATTAAAATTGTTAGTCTCAAATTCTTAAGAATAAGCTTAATCTCAGAATAAAGATTTTTGTTTGGATGATGTAGGAATAATAATGAGCTTTATCTTTGACCGTTAACAAACCAAAATTTTAATCTCACTTCTTATTCTAACATCTAGTCAGATTAACTAATCTTACTCTGATTCGAAATAAGCCCTTAATCCTAGACTGTTTAGATTGTCTCTTAATCCAGATTAGCTATTTAATCCAAAATAGCTCTTATTCATGACTATCCAAACAGAGCTAAAAGATTTGCGGGATTTAGGGTCACAACATAAGTGATGTTAAGCAGGAAAATGATTGGGGCATGTTCATAGCTTCATGTTTTGTGCATTGTTAATCTATATACAAGATTACATGGCATACACCCTACTATCAACGTATTAATAACAAGGTGAATTACAAAAATCTTGAATTAAGTATGACAAGGATGCTGGAGGGTATAGGAATATTTAGGCTCATCTATCACACCAGTATGTTGTACAGTCTAAATATTCAAGTTCGATACCACATTAAGCAAACAAGGAGCAGCTCATTTTGTACCTAGCATTGGTAATTGTTAATTAGACTGACCTTAGTTGAGGGGCCCAATGAGTAATATGTGGGTTTTGGCCAAGCTTTTGATTTGATTTTATTTTTTTACATGTTGACATGGTTGGGCTGGAGAGATTTTTACTAAATTATTGAACCTAAACCATGTCAGTGAGGAAGATATTTTGCTGTTACAAACTACTGTTGTCGAATCTTTGAATGGTTCAATCAAAAGCAATTATTACTGATAAAACCAAAATAGTTAAGACTTAAGAATCAAAGTTTCATGAGAAAACAAAGCAGAACATGTTCTCACTTTGATACAGTAATAGTAATTATCAGTGAGTTATACTGTCTGATATCAGAGATTGAGAATATTAGCTGGTGTAAAAATAATAGGGATTCAAATGTGGAAAGAGTCTCTCTACTATGCTTCAGTACATTAGCTGATAGCAATAGAGAACAGACTTTTTGGGTTGTGTTAATCAGTTTTAAATCTAGGATTTGTGTTGTCTAATATGGGTATTGACCACTTGATTTATTTCTTGGTCACAATAAACATCTAAATAATAAAAAAATGTCAAATTAATGATGAAAACAACCTTTATTCAAATTTCAAAAGTTCTAATTGATTTGTTGTTAAACCAAACCAATCTGAGAGGTGACAAGATCAAGCTGATTTGAATTGATTTGATTGATAAGTTATAATCACGACATGGCTCAAACCTAAGCTATTGACTTCACTTTCATCAACAGAGATACAGCCATACAGGCACCAAGTGCTAACATTTAAATTGTGCTGTATTTATTTCTTTGTCTATTTTTGAACAGAGTATTGCGGAGTCAGTAGGAGATTGGTACTTTGATAGGAGAGAGGTGAAGATAGTAGACTGTTCATACCCCTGCAACCCGACTTGTTTGAGTGACGGATATTAGCCGGCTTTAAATAATGATTAGATTTTGTCAAATTGTCTCGGCTCCTTTTAATCACATCATTTTTGTGTGTATATTTTTCTTTTTAAGGTAATGCCATCTATGGATTTTATTGTTGTAGATTATTGAAAAGAAAGAGTTATCCTGTAATTTTTTTTTTATTATCTATATATGCGTTTATAAAGAAAAAGAGAAGATTCATACAATTTGTAGTTCTCTGCAGCCGACCAAGGCTTACCTTTTGGGACCAAGTTCCCATGTTTCAACAATTCCCTGTTATCATGTTCCAATTATTATTCCATCCGAACTGTCCGTCAAAATTTTGAATGATGGGCACCGACAACTTTAAATTATTAAGTGCGCGTTTGCAAATAAAAAAGGAAAAAATGATATTAAGGGTGATTTTCTATTCAAATCGAACTGTTCAATTAAAATCATACGGCTTTTATTACCGGTTATTAATTGGGCCATCATAGCTTTATTTCCAACATGACGCTATAAATATCAGTAAATATACAAGTTCATTTTCAACATGACGCTATGTCCAATATAGCTTATATTTTCTGTCATAACTGTTATTATTACAAGTGATCTGAATTAATCAAAATTTTCTAGGATGTGATATAATTGGGCCACTCTTTGAAAAACTTAACAACGTGATCTCACACGTTCGTTTATGATCGGATGATGTCGATGGCGTGTTCTCAGCATCACACAAGTGCCAGAAAAGCATAGAAGCATTGCACGTGTCGCGGTAACACGTGAAAGTAACAAAAGCAGGATGAAAAAAAGCAAAAATAATGTCCTGATTATTTTATTATTTATATATATATATATATTATTATTATTATTATTATTATTATTATTTAGGAATTGTCCTTCTCTTATTTCTCTGACGGGGACAGAGGATGTGTGACATGTGTCCGTCTTGATCAACTTTTTCCAGTCTCCAGTTCTCAAAAGGAAATATTTTAGTTGTATTCTCCTGTGTAAATTGCTATGCTTGTTGTAAAATAAAATATACTATTTCTTTAGAATTCATTTGATAGCACGGCCGTTGTACAAAAAATAAAAAAAGGAGCAAAACAAAAAGAATATATGTTAGGTTATTAGTTCATATAATTTTTTTGGTGATAAGGATCATCTTCGAGATCTATCATTCCCATCATCTCCAGTGAGAACATATTTTAGTTTTTTTTTTTGAAATATTTTTGGTCCCCACTATTTTTCTCCCTCCCATCATTTCTATTTTTGGTCCCACTGTTTCTTTTCCTCTCATTCTTTCCTATTTCGATCCCCACTATTTCTCGAATTCAGATCTGGTGCCGCGGCGGCACACCGTGTAGCACGGCATCGTAGCCGTCTGATCAAGATCCAATGGACAAGGGAGCCCCGTGCATGTAACCTAAATTGATAGGCCCGTAAAAAATGAACCGTCCGATCAAGATCAGACGGCTCGTACGCGCGCTACACGGTGTCCCGCGCTACACCGGATTCGGGTCCCTATTTCTCTCCCTCTCATCTTTTCTATTTCTGGTACAACAGCTATAACAATTACTTATATTAACTACAACAGCTACATAAATAACTTCAACAGTTATATATATTAACTTCAACAGTTACACATATAACATATTAACTTCAACAGTTACATATATAACTTCTACAGTTACACATATAACTTCTACAGTTACACATATAACTTCAACAGTTATATATATTAACTTCAACAGTTACATATATAACATATTAACTTCAACCGTTATATATATAACTTCAACAGTACATATATAACTTCAACAGTTATATATATTAACTTCAACAGTTACATATATAACTTCAACAGTTATATATATAAAAACTGTTAAGAAAAACAGTGGTGACCAAAAATAGAAAAAATGGGAGAGAGAGAAATAATGGGGACCAAAATAGAAAATGATGAGAAGAAGAGAAATAATGAGATAAAAAATAGAAAGGATGAGAAGGAGAGCAATTCCGAATAAATTTACCAAAATAATGAGGATAAAAAATGTATGTTCACACTGAGTATGATAGAGGATGATGAAATCTAGAGAATAATGAAATCTAGAGAATAATGAAATCTAGAGAATGATCTTAAACAATTCCGATTTTTTTTTTTACGTGCTCAATTCTTCTCATCTCGTAAATTCTCTTGCAATTGATTTAACTTAGAGGACCAAGTAATAAATTGAATATTTTTTTCAAACTTCGAATAACTTTCCCCTCCAGTTTGTAGTAACTGGATATGATTTGGATCTAAGATGATGCATGGCAACTTTCCCTGCAGCCAACAGGTCCCACTTACTGATCAAATGGCAAGTGCCAAGTCACTTTTCCCATTCCTATGAAATGGAACCACACACCCACCACATCAAATTCCAATTCAAGATGGCCCCACTGGAACAAAATAATAGAGAGCTCAGATAGATCCTTGTCTTCTATTCCCATTACAAATTTACAATCGGCACTGTTCTATTTTTGGGCGAATGCTAATTCGCTATCAAATCGAATCCACAGTCAAGCAGCCTCACTCACCCACACATAGGGCTGTCAATATTCCGTTCCGCTCACGTGTTCCGTTCCGTTCTGTCCGAACGGAACGTTAAATGAAATAGAAAATCAATTCCGTTTCTGAAAACGGAACGGAAACGGAAATGAAAAAAACGAGCGGAACGTAAACGGAACACGGAAATGGACGGAATTCCGCTGAAATCAATGGCAAATAAAGGACGGAACGTTAAACGGAATGAAATTTTATTACGTTTGACGAAACGGAACGTTAAACGGAATCAATTTCTGTTCCGTCGACTGAAACGGAACGGAAGCGGAACTGGTCTGTTCCGTCTTCCGTTTCAACGTTTGACACCTCTACCCACACACTTGCACACCCACTTGTACGAACCAATGAAAGACACATCCCACTATTCTCGAGACCAAGACAAAAATAAATAAGTGAAATTTGGGAAAAGTTCATTTGTTATATGGTCAAAGTTCACATGATTTTCCATATCGGCGATCTAAAAGTCGCATCATTTAGTTTGCCATTTCTTTCTGGTCGTTAAAAAATTATCTTATAAAGTTAGCTGGCACCTGAAAGAATGCACCGTCAACTTGTTCCATTGCATAACCAAATCTAGAACAGAAGAGTTGCAAACATTTTTTTACAGAAAGCATTTTTAATAACAAGATTGCTTTTCTTCGGAGTCAAACTGCTTGTAACTTTGGATTCTTTATTTAACGGTGAAAATATCACATATTTCATTCTTTTTTTTTTCCAAGTATGTTAATTTTGTAGTTATATAGAATTGTTTTAATTATTAGTACAATGGCATATTATTTTGGTACTAAAAAATGTACTTGGAAAGTATATAGTAATTAGAAAAATCAGTCAATGCAGAAAAGGAAAGGATATACATAGAAGACTTGCTCAATGGGTTGTTTTTATTCATATATTTTCCAAACTTGAATTGACTAAAGAATTATAGAAACAAACAATGCCCATGACTAAAGATGTAGATGGTATCAATAACCATGTGATGACAATCAATACCCATTCTTTTTTCCCTTGAATGGGTTTGTTCATTCACACCTTCCATGCCTTAGAAATCAAAAGCCGCTACTATCAGCGCTCTCTTGTCTTGGACCTAGACTATGGGACTATGGACCAGTACACAATGAGAAAAGGAACTGTTACAAGTTGGGGATGATGCTCTATTCATACCTCCACGAAATTGCACTTTGCCACCTCAACTTCTAACTTTTAAAAAGTGCCCCTTGAGTGCCCTCATACGGAAGAAACCAAAGGAGAACTTTTGGAGGTCATGAATTCACAACCAAAAACAAATCAAAAGAATTTTTACAAGAATATGAACTCCCAGGAAGCTACCAAAGCTGACTCCTCAGGTACCAAAGTGCAATCTCAGGAAATAACCTATAACTAAACCATCTTTTTCCTATCCAGTAACTAATTTTTAACAGCATGAGTAAAAATAACCAAAAATTATAATTTATATGACAGAACCAGCTCATGACAACTCAAGTGCATAACATGTGATCCAACTTATCTGCCATGTCAGCACTATCAGCAATCCGGCCAGACCCACGCCCCATCTTACTTAAGGACCCCACTGCACTGGAAATTCCTTTAAAACTACTACTTCCGCCACCTTCGCTTAAATTCCGAGACCGGCTTTTCAACCTCCTCACACTAGGTCTCGGCGAAATAATTTTCTCAGATTCATCGGTTATAATGTCAGAAGTTTTTTGTTTTGCTACGACTAATTTTGAAATAGTGCTCCGACAGAAAGGGCAAGTAGGGGATGTGACACAAAGGGTAGATGGATTGGGTTTGCTATGGCAACAGAGGGAAAGTGTGCATGGTGCACACATTTGGTGTGCACAATCGTGAACCTCTATCGTGCATGCCCGCTCAAAGCATATGCTACAGAGCTCCGCTTCACTTCCCTGTACAACATTAATAACAATTTAGGTATTTTATGACGCGAGAAATTACAAATTGTAAAATTAAGCATATGTATTTGGAAAACTTAACAGAATGAATTAAGCATATGTATTTGGAAAACTTAACAGAATGAAATTACAAATATACACCGAGGATGGTTAAGTGGTGAAAGTGGTCTGGTTTTATTATTTGTAGTTTTATCTTAGGGGATTCTGCCAGTTTATGATTTCTCACATTTATTCCCAAAGTTTTTCTTATAAATAAAGCCAAAATAGAACAAGTAATAAGGACAAAAGACAAATATAAACCTCAGAAATATTATCTTCAGATCCATCCTCTGACAGTGAAGGAGAAGGACATGAAAATTTGGCCCCTCTTAATATTTTCTTCTCTCTCTCCAAATTTGCCTCCATTAGTGCCGCCTCAAGGAGCTCCTTTGCATCAGCATTTAACTCACTTATAAATTTCAATGGAGATGGCCAAACCAGTGGTTCAGCCGAAGAAGGGTTTAATAGAGCTGCACATGCACCATGGTTCCTTTTCAAGGCAATAGCATATGGTATCCTCCTGTAGAAATTATAAGAAAAATGAAAATACTTTACTTAAATAGTTTGAGGTCCATTAACAATATCTCCATTATATTATTTTTTTTATCTTCAAAGGTTTTAGCACCCGACGCTGATACCTTACCAAACATCATGACTCGACATTGGTATGTTCCTTCTATTGTGAGCATATAATTAATCTTTTCGAAAGTGGTATCTGATACCAAAATTAGCGTTCCAACAAGCAAGAACCAGCATCAATTTACTTTGGTATAACATACAGAATTACAGAAAGCATCATTTAAGAAATGATGAATCCTACAGTAAAACACAAAAAGGTAGAAATATGGGGAAGAACAAAATATTATTGTAAAAGAGGAATAAAGGAAGGATACCCTGCCGAGTCTCGATGTAACCTATCGGCACCCCAGGCTAGCAACTCACGCACGCAATCAACCCAACCTCCCCTGGCTGCTAGATGTAGAGGAGTGCTCCCAGGAAACCTACAATTCCAGCTTAAATTTTAAAATTGCAAATTCAAATTAAATCAGAAAAATAAAGAAAACCAGGAATTGTGTCATACCCATATGACCCGGTTGGAGACGAGACGATGGCACCATTATCCAATAAGACGTGAACTGAGACTGCACGACCTTGCCGGGATGCTAAATGTAATGGTGTTGCGCCATTGTCATCTTTTAAATTGACATATCTAGCAAATCCCCTATTGTATTACCAAAAAAGGAACAGAAAATTTTTATAAACACATACAAACCTAGATGTAATGGTCAGACATATAGCTGGACTTTATTACTTTAATTAGTATTTAAAAAATCCCCATATTAAAATACCTTCAAAATACAGTCATAAAAAATAAAATAAAACACTATAAGCAATAAATTATTGAATTAGTGAATTTCAACTAGAGGTACCATGAATGGGCAACTGGACTAGATTGAGCAGCTGATAAAATGGCTTTCAAGCAATCGGTATGGCCATAGTACGCCGCGTGATGTAAACATGTTCTTCCATTCAAAGAATCAAACATTAAGATCTGTAAATGTGAATCTAAATCAGCAAAACTATTGGAAAAACATCTGTACAAAAATTCAAAGGAAAAAGTATAAAGAATAAATTGATGCTCACATTTGCGCCTGCTTCCAATAGCTTGTTCACACACTCTATTTTCCCATTCATGGCCGCAAGCATTAATGGAGTCTATATAAGAAAAAATCAACTTAAAATCAGAAAAAAAAAAGATAGATATGTGATTTCAAAACAGATTCAAATTCCTTTTGATCTATTATTACCTGTTTATGCCGATTCAACAAATCAGGATTAACTGATTGATCCAATAACATCGAAAGCAACTGCAATCAACACAAAAGAAAACCCAAAAATGAGATCAAATTTCAAACACCAATCACGAAAAATCACCTGAAATACTTGAAACCCAACATAAAAAATCTCCATACGGACCTCGAGGTGTCCATTGGCGGAAGCAATGTGAAGAGGAGAGACGCGTCCGTACGGCGTGGAGCGGTGGACGAGGTTTCGGTCCACGGAGAGCGCCGCCTGGACCGAGTCCAGGTCGCCGGACTGAAGAGCTCGGAAGAACTCCAGTTCGTCGCTGGACCTGGCGCAGCTGATAGCGTGGCCCATGACTTGGAAGGAGGGAGTTTGGGTGTGTCCGTAGAGTTCCCGGCGCAGGATAAGGCGTGTCAGAGAGAGAAAGAGGAAGGGACAGGCGCTAAAGTGCGCCGCCCGGGTGGTGAGCGGGAGGTGGGAAGCGTGTTTGAGGAAAAGAGGAAGTGTTTCTTGGGACAAGGTGGAGGTGGGAGTAGAAGTAGAACTCACAAAGTGGAAGGTTGGTGTTATTATATTTTTACTTGTCTGCATTTTAAACGATTTTTTTTAGAGCGAATTTGTTAGCTTTTTCACTCATCTTTTCATAATTTTAGTCAATTTTTGCATTTGTGCCCCTTGAAGTTTTCTTTATTTGACGAGTTCATTTGCACGTTTGACGGTGCATCGTTAGCTGTATGTGCGAATTTACATTTTTTTTTTTAACGTTTTGAATTTTTTAAATTATGTGTGAATCAAACATGCATGATCGTTAGCTGGATGTGCGAATTTACATAGCATAGAACTAGAAGAAAAGGTTGACAAATTTTACAATTGATTAAATTTTGAATATATTTTCAAGTTGAGCTTAAGTTATTGAAATGAGAATATGCAATTCATACATTAAACAATAATTTGAGACATTGAAATTTAAACAATAAAAAATAATCTAAACCGCTCAACATATATGATCTGCAAATTGAAAATTTAAAGCCAAATTAATTGTTATATTTTTAAAATTTTTTAAGATTTTTAGAAAATAGTTTTTAGTAAAAATCTATAAATGGTTAGATTTATCGATTTTCTAACAATTCGGAAAAATAGTAAAAGAAAATGAAAATAAACTATAAAATTTAATCTGTAGTAATATATATATATATATATATATATATATATATATCACATTGAGTGGAAGCATAAAATAAAAAAATTCACAATCCTCCATAATTCCAAATATAGCATAGTTAGCTGTAATTGTATATGCTAATTTATTACTTAACAATATAGCATAGAAGATAAGGTTGACAAATTTTACAATAGATTAAATTTTGAAAATATTGTCAAGTGGAGTTAAGTTAATGAAATGAGAATATGAAATTCAAACAATAAATAGAGAATTAAAACACAAAAATTCAAACAATAAACAATAATTCCAATCCCTTATGAAATTTTATAAAGTGAAATTAATTTTTGTATTTCTTTCCCATTTTTTATTTTTTGGTTACCGTTGTTGTTATATGTTGTACTAAACGTCTCTAGGTTTGTCGATTATAAAATAATATCATTTGGCATTTAACAATCTTCTTTGAGTTTTATAGGAAGAAGATACAATTTATGAGGACTTGGATAAAAGCTTTAAGAAAGATCAAGATCAAGTCTTTAGAGAGCTTGTAGGCTAGTTTAGACTAGGATAGAAGGTATACTTTAGTCCTTGTTTATCCTTGAAATGGTCTAGATAGCGAAAAGCTCAATAAACCAGCAAAATCCTGTTTTCAATGACCTAGCGTCGTACAACGCTAGATAGTGGCACACAACGCTAGAACAGCTAAATTCATACTTTTGTGAATCAACGTTGCACAACGCTTTATAGAGTTAGGCAACGCTGATTCACAACGTTGTACAACGCTCAGTAGTGTTGTACAACGCTGCAGTTAAAAACTTGGAAAATTTCCTGAGTACCATCGTGCAACGCCATATAGCGTTGCACAATGCCACAAAAATCCCAAGTTAGCTGTCCCATGTAAACAGTCGTTTTTACATGCAAAGTTTCTGGAGACGTTAGCCAACGTCTTTCAGCGTTGGGTAACGTTAGCGTTGTGTGACGGTATATAGAGTTGTACAACGCTCTGTTGAATCTGTCAGAGTTGTTCCTTTTGTCTCCCTTTAGCGTTGTGTAACGTCATTCAGTGGCAAGCAACGCTCTGACAATTTCCAACGGAATTGTCGGAGCTTTCCTTTGGTTTTACACTCCTTCGTTGTGCGACGGCAAATAGCATTGCACAACGCTCTGACAGACCAACGGCTATATTAAAGAGCCGTTAGAATTTACAACGGTCATATTCCAGCGTTGTATAACGCTATTCAGCGTTGTACAACGCTGTGGCCAGTTTTTGCTGGGGAACTGCTCATTTCGAGCCCTATATATATCCACCCCTTGCTCTCTCTCCAAAAAAAAAAAAACGAGTTAGAGAGCTTTGCCTTGCAAAATTAGACCAGAATTGAGCCTTTGAGCATAGGGATACTCTCCCACTTGAGCTTTTCATAGCTAGACCATCTTGAGAGATTTAGTAGCCTCAAACACCACCGCCCCGACATTGTCGCTAGGTGTAGGTTGGAATAGGTTGAGAGCTCTTCTCCTTTGAGGCCGTTGTGCCATTCGAGTTAGGCCGATCCGCCTCGAGTGTCCTTGTGACGAGGTGATTCGGTTCGAAGTTGTAGTCCCGTTCTTGTTGGAATTGAACGGAGCGCGCCCTTTCGTGGTAGCGGAACTCCCGGAGACGTACGACTAAGGCTAGCTTCTTCTAGCGAGTCGGAACTCCGTAATCACATCGCGTGTTCAATTTCTCTCTCTCTTTCTCTCTTTACTTTCCTTGCATTGTGAATTGCTTGTGTGCTTGCTTGTATTGGGTACCAATTGAATTGTGTTAGGATAGTTCATACCAAACCGGTCTAAAACCTTAATCGCTTCCGCTAAACCTTGATTAAGCCGCCTCCTTTAGGGACATCATTATATATATCCATATTTATCTTTACATCAAATAATTCTTTAAAAGATAGAAAAAATTAAATAATTATACATTTTGATTTTTTTAATAGTATTTTAATATGTATATCGCATTTAGTGGTACGGATTGGTCATTTGAAACATAAAATTATCGATCCGTGAACTAACCAACTAAATTTCCTTAATTATGCTCGCCCAAAATACTAGTCAATTTAAGCCATGTTGGTATAGTTTATCTTTATTTCTTTTCTTTTTTTTCGTTTGAAATGCTCAATATATATTAATAGAATTTAGAAAGTCTTCAAAAAATTGGTTTTATTGTGATGGAATAAACATGCTTTTATGATTAAAGAAATCTAATGCATACTATACCTTGGCAATATTTTATTCCCACACTAGTGGCTTTTATTTTAGTAGCATCAATTCATCCTAGTTTCATCACATTTTGCAAGGATAGTTGCCGACGAGTTGCCTTTGTTTAATTATTTTTTTTCTTTTAATTACATTATTTGTTATTAGGATGCTCAACCCACCTAAAGTTGGTAAGATTAGATTGCCCCTCTAACAATAACTAAAGTAGTTACATAACTTCTCCATGAGTATAATGCGAAGGAAAACAATTAAAAGGCAACTATGATTTAATTGGCATGATGAATCTAAGTATAGATGGACCATTACGCAAGAGACAAATGCAGGTTCCTTATGTGGGGTTCAAAGGGAATTTGTGCACTAAGCTTATATCTTTTTCAATTTTTTTATTACAGCACTCTCTTTTGTGATTAAAAGCTAGATCAATATACCCCATTACGCACCACTGCTCAAGGAAAGGAACTAACGATATTAGTGATTTGATAAAAAATAAAATAAAATTATTGTCACATCTACTATACTGTGCTAGCATTAGCGGAGTGCATAGTCAACCAAAATTTTAAAAAATAAGTACAAAATTCCGACGTAATGGCAACTATTGATTATTCTACACTCGAAAGAAATAATACGTTGGTCGCCTAAAATGGCAAGATTTTTTAATAACACCAAGGGCAGTCTTTAAAGCATGCAAAAATTATTAGAAAATATTGGAAAAATGATGGCTTGAGGAAGAGCAACATTAATTCATTAAAATAATAAGAGTTAAGTTATGGCGCTATGTACAAGAATGATCAACACAGTGCTCGATCGGCTCAAAATTCTAGTTTGTACCAACCGGTCAGCAGTAATTTGTTAACTTTTTGTTACACTTTTTAAATAAAAGAAAACTTTTAACCTTAGAACTACTAGGTTGATTACTTGATCGACCCCCAAATTGAAATATTCGTCCAGAAAAAAAAAATTAATAACTACACAATTTGATTTACGATGAGATCACATGTAATTCAATGATAAGTTAGACTTAGACCCTATTTAGAGGTGCATGATCAGCATATTTAACACTATTCTCTTTTTGCATCGATCGATTGATTCTCTATATAGAAATATAGCATAATAATTAATCATTTGTACCGTATTCACGTGCAATATATTATGCAAGTTGCAAAACGATAACATTAGCAATTGATGTTGTACCAAAAGTAATTTTCTAAACCAAAATAAACTTATCGAATAACAACGATATTTGAACAACAAAAATTATTGATATACTACAAATTATAAAATGTTTTATTTTTCTCAGGACAAAACTATTAATTTCACGACTAAATGACAACAACGATATTTTAACCACCCTGTACGATCTCTAGAAATCTTCGTATTATTATACGAATAAATAACCTCGTTTGTGCCCTTTGTATACTTCCTAGATGGCGATGTTAACCCTACAAAAAGGGCTGCTGCTTTCAAAGACTAACCACATTACCACACGGCAGCAGCAGCTGGATATTTTCATGTAACCAATAGGAATGAAGCATTAGGTGCGTAGCGTTGATATTGGAAGTAATTTTCTTGGTCCAAGTTTGAAGTTTCCTTTCATTGTTTAGGTATTTTGGGTCTATGTTTGTTTAATTAATTAATAAAATTAAGTATTGTTTGATGGTACTATTCTCACGCTACTCGGATCTCATGCCCTGAGCACTCTTAGACTCTGACCCATCATGTTCTTGTTCTTGGACTTGCTAACACTCTAAGTCTCTAACAGCGAATGAAATTTTAATTTAGAAATGATTCTCGGCACCACATCTGCTTAAATTTTGTAACAAGGTCTAAATACAGATTGTTTATTAAAAATTATGAGCAAAAATAATATAATATTTCCTTCCAAGATAAAATTATCAGTTGATTTTTTTTTTTTAGTAATTAGGCTTTCGTTTCAAGAACTGTTTAATAAAAATTGAAATAATTTCCAGAAAAAAATATAGAAGCGTTTTGATTTTAGAATCCATTCAAAATTATTAGATATACATTTCCCAATTTATTCTCCTTTTTTTTTACATTAAGCCTTGGAAATATAAATTAAAGTGTCGTTTGAATTGGGCACTATGATTGCCGAAATTATTTTTTATAGGAATTCAGACGCAAAAAATTTTGATAGAAAGAATTATTATTATTTTTTTAAATAAGAAGAAAGTTCGAACGCATTTTATAAAAGCGTACAGTCTCTCTCCTTCCTACCCGTTTATAAAACGCGCTCGAAGGTTTCGAACGCGTTTTATAAACGGGTAAGAAGGAGAGAGACTGTACCGCTTCAGTTACGCCTCAAAAGGCTGGTCAGAGTTTCGTACTTGTTTATAAAACGCGTTCGGAGCCTTCGAGCGCGTTTTATAAATGGGTAGGAAGGGATAAATTTTTCGAAATGGAGTCATTACCATTTTTTTTCAAAATTAATAGGAAAATTAATGTGAAAATTTAGGTTAAATTTATTTTTAAGGTTAAATTTACAATTTTTAAAATATCACATTTAATTTCATATTAATTTTATTTAAAATGACATTAGAATATTAATTTTGACATTAATATCATTTTGTTTGAATAACTATCAAGCAAGTCACTTGATTTACTGCATTTCTCTTTTTAATGATTAATTTATGATTTTAAAAACTTTTTTAGTAGTTTAGAGTGGTTTTTAGGTTTGCAAATTTTCAAAGTGGATTTTGGAGGTCTAGAGAGCGTTTTTTTGGCTCCCAAAATGGTCGTTATGGGGTTTCACCCCTGTAAAACGTGTAGATCTCGTCGCCAGCTTTCTGGATTGTGTTCGATCGCCCCAAACGGACCTTCCTATCAAAAGTTATGCCTGTTTAAAGTTTTACTGTTAAAAATTTTTTAAAAAAATTATATTTTAATTATTTCCATATTATATATTATTTGATTATATATGGCTAACATAAAATAAAAAAAAAGGAGAAACTATAATGCAAAAGATAAGTTTGTAGAATTAAATAGTAAAAATACAGGGTCATCGGCGAATAATTATTCAAACAAAATGATATTATACACATGTTAAAAAAAATATGTGCAATTAAATGCATATTATGTGTGATATATTTCTTATATCTATTTAATACATCTTTAATTGGAAATAAAATTTTGAGAATTTTGTAAATATGAAACATGCAGGGACCTTGTTGCAAAATATTATTTTTAATAAGTTAAATGTTGCGACTTGAATGAAAAATATGAAAAACTAATAACACGTTTATAAAACGCGCTCGAAGGATCCGAACACGTTTTATAAACGGGTACGAAGGTCTGACCAGCCTTTTGAGGCGTAACTGAAGCGGTACAGTCTCTCTCCTTCCTACCTGTTTATAAAACCCGTTTGAAGCCTTCGAGCGCGTTTTATAAACGGGTAGTTCGAACTTTCTTCTTATTAAAAAAAATAATAATAATTTTTTCTATCAAATTTTTTTGCTTCTGAATTCCTATATAAAATAATTTCGGCTATGATTGGAATGGGCAAATTGGTATGGGAGGCATCTTTAAGAATAATTACCGACTTGAGGGGGCGTTTGGATGAGAGAAGAAGAATGGGGAAGAAGGAAGAAAGAAGAAAAAAAATTATAAACAATCCAAACTCTTCACAAAGTTACACACTTCCCAATACTTCTTCCCATTTCTTCCCTTCTTCCCTTCTTCCCACACCTATCCAAACACACTTCCCAATACTTCTTCCCATTGGGTGCGTTTGGATAGGTGTGGGAAGAAGGGAAGAAGGGAAGAAATGGGAAGAAGTATTGGGAAGTGTGTAACTTTGTGAAGAGTTTGGATTGTTTATAATTTTTTTTCTTCCCATCTTCCTTCTTCCTCTTCTTCTTCTCTCATCCAAACGCACCCATTATAAATATTTGCATCATTCGTACAACTGTGACAGATGACAAAGTGAAACGGATGAGAGGATAAAGTCAAACTTTCACCAATGTGAAATTGTTTCTAGTCAAATATTTATCCTTCCCGTGGGATTTTGTTGTACAATTTCAACTCATGTCAAAATCGCCACGATTTTCTCTTTGTGCTGTTCATTACCTTATTTTGATCACAACGCGGCCAAATTTTATTATTTTTTATTTTCTCGTTTGGTACTTGGTGAAGTTTCCAATCAGAATTTAAAATTATATTTCTGGTTTTCAAGGCAAATACAAAGTTCCTAAATGGGACCGATAATTAAAATAAAAGATTTTCACAACGAAGCTAGGTTACTCCGGTACTTTGAAACATCAGCCGTACCCGTACCGGGTACGAATCGGGTACTGGTACCGTACCCGGTACTTACCGATACAGTAAATGGTCAACAGTTAATATTTAATATGTTGATATTAGTGTTTATGATATTTATTTATGTAAACTCCAAGTTGATATCATTTATTTGTGTAAATTCAAACCTTAACTACACAAAATTATGCTATATACATTATATTTTATAATATAATTATAGATCAATAAATTATTCAAATAATATATATATATATCGTCGTACCCGTACCGGAGATTTTTAAAAATTTTCGTACCGCCGTACCCGAGTCGTACCGGATACGGTACTCGTACCCGTACCAATGCAACAAATCAAGATGCTCTGTACTATGCTATGTACCTTCATTTTTCAGATCTTTGTATTCTTCGCTAATATAAATAGATGCAGTTTTAAATATATATATATATATATATATATATATATATATACACACACACGTTACTCGATATTTATTTATTGCCCACTTACATGTACTGATTTACATAGATTTGGTAAAAAATATTATTAAAATAATTGAAAATTACAAATAATAATGATAATGAATTCCAAAACCGAAATGTAAAAGGCAGGACAATAATATTGTAAAATTGAATATTAGAAATGACGGAGTCAAAATTATGAAATAAACATGCAAAATGTGATAAAGACATTGAATTAAATTGTTCTAAACAATTAGTTAATGCTATATCTTCTGAATATAATAAGATTCAACGTAATTTTAATTATATGGAAAGGCTTTTAATGCGGCATTTTCTTTTGGAAATTAATTAACACTATCGCTCAATTTGCCATCGCTGTCATCGCACGTCAGCGAGCAGCGCTCTCTTTCCTCTACTCATCCGGTGCGCACATTATTTTTTATTCATTTCGTTATTATAAGTGTTCACCTTATTAGATACAAATGTTCAGTTTGTATTATAATTGTTCACTGTTTTATAAGTGTTCGCTATGTTCACTATGTACATTTTTTTTGTCCAAATGTTTAGTTTAATAAGTACAAATATTCTGTTATTTAAATATAAATGTTCAGTTAAATGCAACAGAAAATATAACTGTTATAAGAAAAAAAACCAAGCGAAGGGGTCACGAACCAGACAAAAAACACATGAAAAAAATTAAAAGGGGTCATGAATCGATCCGGTTCAAATTAATTTTTTTTTACTCTACCCCTGCTTCATGGCGCAACTCTCTCTGATCCACGCACGACACCCTGGCGCAATTCTGCCCATTAGTTGACTCATTTAACTGAACACATGTGATTATTAAACTGAACATTTGTAACATACAGCAGCGATGATAGTGATGGTTTATTTAGCGATGGAAGTTATAATAGCTTTTTTCTTTTGCATCGTGAGTTGATGCAACTTCTCTTTCATTTTTCAAAATCGAAAACCAAAGTACTTCTACTGTGAAAATACTTGATTAATTTGTAAAATCTTAACCTGGTTAATTATCTTTCTGATTGTACAACTTTTTTTCTTTTCTGCCATGGACAAATGGGCATTCTATTTATTCAATCTCGCTTCTTCAATTTCTTAAAACGTGGTAAAAGTGAAATATAATTTTTTTAAAAAATACTAGATCAATTGTCAAATGTAGGGATGGTAAAAACAAGTTCGCAGAACGTACGTAATTCGTCCATTTCAACAAATGTTCATAATTAGTTCGTTTGAATCAATTTCAAACATTAATAAACCGAATTATTGAGCTTGAAAACTCAAAAAAAAAAAGAAGAAAATAACTAAATCCAGCTCGTCAGAAAAATACTCTGTAAACCAACACAAGTAACACATATACTACTAGTTGATGAACATTTATGCCTATGGTTCTTCTTTTAAAATCTAATATAAGGGTATAAGTTTATTTTTATTTTTTTTTCTTGCTTTGATCTAAATCGTTGAAAAACTCAAAATATTCGAAGCTAGCTCAAAACTATATGTCTGATCTAGGTGTTGAATGCTTTGGTTTCTTTTTACAAAAATGATCAAGCTAACTTGATTCAAACAAGCTACCTTGAGTTGTTAGCAAATCTAATTAAATTGCCACATAAATTTAAAATTCTAGCTAGTTCGATTTAATAATATTCCAGCTAGGTTATTTGTGTTATTCGACTAGTTAACTTCATTGAAAAATTGTGGATCAAAATTATTTGGTAGTGGGGGCAAGATTTTTTTGACGTCTTGATTTAAAATTCCAATGAGTAATGTTAGAATAAAATGTATTTAACGTCAAATGCGATCTAAGAACCGCTAAATATGATCTCCATAATGAAATTATCTTGAAAATCAAATTAAATATTTTTTTCCAAAATTTTTAGCTATTTTTCGTAAAATTCGTATTTTAAAAAACTGGATGGTCCAAAAATTAATTAGATTGAGAATTTTCTAAAATTCAAAAAAATAGTAAAAAAAAATTGAAATAAAATAAAATGTAATATCCAAAGTATTTTATCATGAAAAATTGAGTGTTTTGAATTGACAATTATAATTTTAAAAATTAAAGTTCATCGTATTTGATGGACTCTAGCATCAAACCATTTGACTCTAGCATTACTCAGATCCCAAAAACTTATATGAATTACATGTACTCATTGGAAATGGCCGCAACCCACCTAATATTATCAACAAAAAAAAGCAAAAAGAAACGCGCGCACACAGAAAAGGATAATTTTTAACAAAGACAATTATACTTTCCAGAATTTTAAAAAAGACAAAATATGACCAACAATTTTAAATTGAGCACAACTATAACGGTAATAGCATTACCGCTATAGCGCAGCACTATAGCGGTAATGTTATTGCCGCTATAGGGCCTTATAACGGCAATGACTGTACCGCTACATGGTTTTTTTCTTTTTTCTCAGGCTTTGATTGGCTTTGATAAGCTGGTGCCATTGTCTTTTCTCTCTTCCCAAGACAAAAGGAAACCTTTGACCTTTAAATTAATATCAAAATGTACGAGCTACATGAAACTAAAAATGTTACTTTCCTGAAATTGCTTTATGGATCGATAAAAGTTGTTTCCCTGAAATTGCTACATGAAACCAAAATGTTACACTGAAAGCGTTTTCCTCATTAAAAGAAATTAATTTGATCCAAGTAAGCTCAAATTAATAGTTAAAATTTTGACGGACGCAATTATTTATTCTTAATTTAAATTATGTAAGAAACAGTAACTTATTTGTGTAAATATAAAATTATTTAATGAACAATCGAATTATTTAATAAGTAATTTATTGATGTTAATTTGAAATTATTATGAATAGTCAAACATATTAAATGAACATTATAAATAAGTAACTTATGTATTCATGTAAATGTAAAATTATTTAATGAACAGTCAAATTGATTAATAACCTATTTATAAATAAGTAATTTATTAATGCAATTTTAATTTATTGAATGAACAGTCAAACTTATTAAGCGAACAACTTATACTTAATTTATTCATATAAATATAAAATTATTTAATGATTAATTCATTAATGTAAATTTTAAATTATTTAATTAACAATTAAACATATATTTATGCACAAAAATTTTAATTTGTGCTATTGATGGGGTTATTTCTGTTATATACTCTTCTAAATCAACACTGCTATGCATGAATAGCTCATAATTTCAGAAGCTATGACGTATAGTACACCTCATAATTTTTTGGTTATTTTTTAAATATGGTAAAATATTTAGTTTGATATGCAAAAATCCACAAAAAGTATTCTACGAATTATAATAATTTCAATAATTATGATCTTAAAAAATTTGAAAATCGAATATAAATTTATTTGAAGTCTGAAATTACTTTAAGAAAGATATTAATTTGGCAAAAATATAATAAATAAATAATTTTTGTACAGTCAAAATGTACATATGTAGAAAGATTGTTATAACAAAATGTGCCACGATTGTATTAAGGAAAGACAAAATATAACAAGATTGTAGTGCAAATGCATGCTAAGTTATTTTGGCTTGGGTGGCTTCCTGTAAACAAAAATATTATATATACTTTTAAATTGTAACGGAGATAGGATTGGTTATGCACGGGAGTTTACAACTTTATCTGGATACAATCATACAATCGTGCGAGAGAGGTGTCAATTTCGAAAATCATATAAATGTAATGTTAGCATTACATTTTGATATTAATTTAAAGATCAAAAGTGCCCTTTCGTCTTGGAAGCTGTGTATCTCAATTTGGGAAGAGATACAAAAGATCAGAAAATACATGCACTTGGGCACTAAGGAACCGAAAATACATACACATAGGCTGTACTTTTTTTTTGTTGTTGCAGTTCATTCACGGAGAGGCAACAAGGAACATTTTTTTCTAAGTAATATGGCACTATAGCGGTAATACCATTACCGCTATAGCACTGCGCTATAGCGGTAATGGTATTACCGCTATAGTTGTGCTAAATTTAAAATTGTTAGTCATGCTTTGTTTTTTTTTAAATTCTGGAGGGTATAATTGTCTTTGTTAAAAATTTCTGCACAGAAAAAGACCACTAATACAGATAAAATATGAACTTTTCCTAATGAGTGGCAAATGATACCAAAAAGTGAAAACCTTTCAAAAAACATATTGAAAAGTGAAAACATTTTAATGTCCAAAGAGGAACTAAACTACCTAGCACATGAGTTGACCACTGTGCTAACCCACAATTATAAATTCTTTTTATTATTTAGGTGGTTAGGCCGTAGGCAACAATTATTAAAATTTGGATTCAACACATAAATAATCTTAATGGAGCGTTCATGCATTGATCACTGGATCCCCTTTTCTCTTTGAATATTCTTTCTTAATGGGGCATTCATGCCTTGATTACTGGAGTGGCCTTTATGCAATTGCATTAGATAATTTTCTTTTGAAATGACGCTGATGCATTAAAGTGACTAGGGTGTGTTTGGTTGCCTCCACAAAGACTGTTCGCGAACAGCCGTAGTTTGCACGAACCAAACAATTCACGAACTAGGCGAACAAGGAACTTTTTGACTTGTTCCTTATTCTCCAATTTTCACAAACTGGGCGCTGTTAAACCAAACACACCCAAACTAATTAAAAAAAAAAGATGATGGGTTCTATGGGCCAGGTAAGAAGGCCCATGGGCCTTTAGAGATGGAACTGGAATGAAGAAAGAGCAGCGCAAGAGTTTGAGAAGAGAAAAAAAAAGAAAAGGAAATGAGAGGAGTCGCAAGAAAATTCGGTGGTGGGAAACCGGCGGTGGGCACACCGTCTCTCGCCTGGTCGTCCGTCGTGGTTGTCGCCTCTCTCCTCGGCGGAGCATCAATTGTGCATAACATCTACAAACCTGACCTGGTTAGTGCTAGCGCAGTAATCTCGTCGCTGTATTCTTGTGCACGTAACCTGTTCGACGAAATGCCCCAGTGAACCTATCTTTCTTACTTTACCCTACTATTAGAATTTAATAAAATCATGCAAACATCGACTGGCCTGATCTCAGGTGGGATTGTTATTGTTATTTCCCAGGACCTGGTTCAATACTTGTAAAACATTCGATGAAATGCCTACTGATTTTGTTGTTTAATTTGTTTGCTTTCATTTCACACAGACTTTACCACCGGTGGAGAGTGAAGAAACGGATTGTGGGACGAAACAAGTTAAGGAGAAGCCTAGTGGCAGTTAGTTGTACCAGCTTAAATTAAATAAAAGTACTATTATTTTGTTTTTTATATTGTTTGTCAGTTATTTTTTAGATTGATCAACTGGAGAATGCCCATCTCCGGTGGAAATAAGTTGCTGGCTTTGTTTTTGGTGTCTTAATTTTTCTTATATGATGGTTATATATGAAATGTGGCCCCTTGTTTGCTTATTATTGTATGTTATCCTCTTTTAGTATAGTATTCATTATGATGAAATAACATAGACAATGGTGACACCTTTTTCCTATATTTGCATTAGCAATTCAACTTTCAACTTTCTTGTTTTTTACACGTTAGAACTGAGACGTACCAAATTCAGGTGCGATTTTTTTTTGTGGTTTCAACGATTGGGATTTTTTGTGTGTGATTTTGACAACCTGACAATCAGACAATGATTTTTCAAAAGAGGTTAAAATATTCATTAAGGCTTAAAAAAGAATATTATAGACATATTATCGATCTTATAAAAATACTTGTATATCGAATTTCACATAATTTAAGTTTATGTGAAATTTTATTAAATGTCGTAAAATATATATGTTTGCAATTTTCAATTTAGTTTGATAAACCGTAAAAGAAATTAATTTTTTTTATATAATGTGCAATTGCGCATATAGTAGTAGATAAATTAAGTGTCAAATTTCTAAATTATAGGTATTTATAATATGAAAGTAATGTCACAGAAGAACATATTCTACATGAGGAACTTTTGATATAGCTGGGTACTAATACATGCTTCGTATATTTGTTTTGTTTGGTGGATTGGTGGATGGCGTTGTTTACCGAGAAGCGACTATCATTTATCAAGCAGGAATGCAGGAGGTGGCCGGTGGCGGCGTTGTTCCCGTCTGAACTTCTATCTGAACTGTTAAAATTGTTCTGAGCTTTCAACTAATTTTTCTTTTTTCTTTCCTTTTTTAGTCAAAAAGGGTTGGCAAGGGGTACCAAACTACCAATTGTGCTTTCTGTTTCTGATCTTGGATCTTGGATTATTTCTGGGATTGCAACTACTTAAAAAAGACTTCTCGAATTTTTTCATCAATTACAATCCCTGTAATATTGAATATTCAGGCTAGAGGCACATCTTTTAAATTGTTCCCTTTGGAAATTTCTAATTTCTAACATCTATTGCCCTAGAATTTCCAACAATCACGACGTTGCATAACGTCAAAAAATTTGAGATTGAAACCCCTTACGAAATATTAATCAGATATATGGTGAACTAGGTCCCAAACAGGAAAATTGCATTGGCCGACTAATTTTATTTCAGATGTAGATTCAAACATGAAAAACAATACCAATTCAACTATCACAACTAAGAAAAGAAAAAAAAAAAATTCCACGACCTAATCAAGGTTTCCATGAACTAAAAGCGTTTGAACAGAGCGCCCTTTGCTTCCTCTATTAATCTGTAGACTTGATATGAATTAAAAATAATTAAACATTGAAACAAGCGACGGCGCCAATTAAAAAAATGACGAAACCAGCCAAATTAGTTTTCTCGTAAGCACTAAAAGCCACTCTTTTATAATTCATATAATAATCTCCTTCCCAAACTGTCCGCTCTACATATTTTAGACTGATCTGCTTCTCCCAGTCACCAACAGCAGATCCAAGAATCCAAACTAAATACAAAATAAATAGGAAACAACAACATACAACATTTCGTAGCCGACATAGCATCCGAGTATTAC
Source organism: Rhynchospora pubera (assembly GCA_028095005.1). Taxonomy (NCBI): domain Eukaryota; kingdom Viridiplantae; phylum Streptophyta; class Magnoliopsida; order Poales; family Cyperaceae; genus Rhynchospora; species Rhynchospora pubera. Next base: position 188,492,518 of record CM051461.1, read on the forward strand.
TCCATTATTAGTAAGTAGGATAATATCCTCCTGCTGGATTGTACCCCGTGGGCATTCCATAAGGCATTGCCGGGTTTGGGACGTATCCGTACCCATTACTCAATTTGTTCAAGCTAACCTGTCCTTGCATACCACCCTGCTGGTACTGCTGCCACATCATCTGTTCTTGAACCAGCAACTGCTGCTTCTTCTCTACCTCTGCCATCTGCACATATGCTGGTGGCGGGACACTCAATGAGGCAGCGAATGGGTCACCTCCAACTGTCTGCATTGAACCGTCAGGTGCCGGGAGAGCCAGCATTTGTGTTTTTGCATGTGCAGGACCAGGCAAGGCAACACTACTTGCGCTGCCGACTGACCCAGCCTGGCCACTGACATGCTGGCGAACAATTCCTTGGTCATACATACCATTAAGCAATAATGGATCCATCCCTCCACCCATAGAGGCCTTCTGCTTAGAGAGGTTACTCGCTGTCTCAACAAGAGCCAGTTCCCAATCAGCCTTGCCAGGCTCAGCAGCTGGTGTCTGCCATGCTGAAGTAACTTCGTCTTTATCTGATGGAAAGGCCTCCCATTCACCTTTTCCACCTGCAGGCGGACCTGAGAAAAGAGCTAGAGCAAGTTTGTTTCCTTGCGCATCAGCAGTATTATTCTCTTCTCTGAGGTCAACTAAATCAGGTTGTTTCACTGGTGCCATTTGAGGAGCTGGAGTTGGATCTTTTACTTCGGGCTCAACCTTGACGGGTTCTGGTTCAGGTTCAGGTTTGGGTTCTGGTGCAGGAAGTGCTTTGATGCTGTTCATATCTGGCTCTTGTGGCTCCTCAATCTTAGATGGCTCAGGTTTTGATTCTCTTGGTGGGCTCTTGGCCCGCTTGGCCCGGTCCCGCACGAACTCATCCAAAGATTCTAATAATTTCTCAGTGATACGTTGTACCTCAGGGTATTCTGATGAGCGGGCCACTCCCACATCCTTGCACCATGCATATAAGGCAATCAGCTCATCAATCTGTTTGGCTGCACTGACATGTGCCTCGAAAGCTTTAACACAATCCTGATACTCCATTTCAAAAAATCTATCCAGAAGGACTGCTAAGACTTCACAAATATCTGCATAAATTTGGAAGCTGTCCTTTACTATAAGATATAAAGAGATCAGAATCAAACGATTGTGCTTGGCAGCGCCAGTGGGGCGACATGCAAGAAACCGGTCAAGAAGTTGCTGAAGCTGATGCATGCGACCAATGAGTCTCTCAGGCTTCATATCTCGTACAGGGGTCAGTGGGCGTACACCATTACTGGTACTACCATTGCGTCTTTCATCAATAGGGGAACGATAGTATGGATCTGTGGTGTTGGGGTCTGAATAGTTGTCGTCCCAGCGGTCCCGAGGGGACTGTTGACTGGACCTGCTATTGGAACGAGCAGAGGTCTTGGTGTCATACTGTAGGAACTCAAGCCGCTGGTCAAGGAAGAGAGCATAGGTACGTACGAAGGTTGAGTGATCCCAGGAAGCTGAGTGGGCCTCATCACGGAAGTCTGACAAATTCAGCAGGCGGGCCCCACGCCGAGTTGCATATAAAATTTCCTAGTGATATTATAGAGAATGGTGAGAATAGTCGGGGAATAAAGTCATACATGATTTCAGCATATTTAAAGGATGCACTATTGTCTTTGTATATTAGGGATAGAACATAGCTAACATAAAATTTTGCAGCGTACAATCAGAATAGTTAAAAAGGAATTTTGAATTCCAATTTCATCCTTTTCTTATTCGCAAAAAGTTTCCATTCTCATTCTAAAATTAGGAATGCAAAGGTACAATAATTGTATTTATAGAAAATACTTGATTGCACTACACACACGGCTTTACGGCTATTTTGCAGAGAAACCCCAAAAAGGAGTTAACTAGGCATTATTTGCTTGAAATACATCTCATAATAACTAATTCAAAGTACAAAACCTGAAATTCTGTACTCCTACAATATCACCAAAAAAGGGACAGCAGTTCAAATGAGTATCATTTTGAAATTTATCCTTGAAAAGAAAAAAAGTGCACGATTTTACCTGGCGAAAAGTAGGACTGCCGTCTGAAATGAGCCTGTGAACCAGTGACAGTGACTTCAAGGCCACAACCCAGTCACGGGTGCGGGAAATACGACGAGAGATGGCTGCCACGCAACTGGCGATATGCACGGGGGATCCTGAGGTTAGGGAAAGGATTTCTCTGATGTGGCGATCCTCTGCTGGCTCGGCATCATGGCTGGTGGCCTTCACGACAAGAACATCAATCTCAGGTGCCGAGCTATTAGAGGACACCTTCGCAATGCTTATGCTTGTCTGGTCCTTTATAGCTCCTAGCGCACTCCTTATTCCCGACATTATATACCAGATTTCCTTCTTTTACTTGATTCAATTCACTATAGAACAAATAATTTGTTATACTAAATTTCCAACAAACTAATTTTAGGGCACGTATATATCTTTCTGAAAATTTGGTTTCTAACAATAGGTTGCGTCACAGATTCACGTATATACAACTACAGAAGAGGAATCAATTAACAAGCTCATCGCTTAGTGATTCGCTACACGAAGCACTACATCAGACACAAACCCCTAGCTTTCTTACCTCTTGGTAGCTTATAGATCTAATCCAAACAAATCCACACAAATAGCAAATCTCTAGCAATTTCAAAAATAGATCTGACAAAATTCCAAAAAAAAAAAAAAAGAAGATAGACAAAATTTCATACCGATCAAATCAAGAGATGGAAATCTTCAACGCGGCGCCGCCTCGTTGGATCAAAGCTGGAGCTTTTTATCGACTCTAATTGACTTCAGCTTCCCGCTTACGATAACTTTTTATCAAAAATCTCCCAAAAAGAAAAAAAAAACACAAAAACCAAGAAGAAAAGGATCGAATTCGATTTGGGTGCAGCTAGATCGGACAGGAGTGGAGTTGCAAAAGACGCAAATCTAGAGCGAGAAACTGGCGCAGAGAGAGAGAGAGAGAGAGAGAGAGAGAGAGAGGAAAGACTGAAAAGAGTAAAGACAAATGAGGAGAACTGGAGAAGGAAACGCTTTTGGCGCCGTTGAAGACGCGGTCGTATGATAGATCCAACGGTGGAGAATACTGGTTATATCTTCTTTCACTGGCGTTCTCTAATAACCAGAGACCAGTAAGACAACACGGGGATAGTGCACTGGGGTTTATTAAAGTGTTTCTTTATTTTTATTATTTATTTGTTGTGCTATTTTTGCGGTGTGGGCCCACGCGGTAGGCTAGGCAAGGGATATACTCCTGGAATTTATTAATTGCGTTTCGGCAGATATGGTCAACCGAGATCTCAGGTTTCAATTTGGTGGTGATATGAACCGGAATTCAAAATTTATTTTTTTTCCTAATCATGTGAATCAGCCATCTATTTTTATTTGATAAACATCAAACATACATACATATGAATATTAGAAAACATACTCATTCATTATGTGTAGGTAAATGAAAATTTAAAATATATTTATACTTCCAAAAAAAATTATAATTACAATATCAATATAGAAAACATAATTTAATAAAAATATACATTTCATTAAAATAAAATTATTTAAAATATTATAGGTATAAATTTTTTTCCATATGAACTCTCTTTTCAAAAAAATTAATTATTATTCTAATCAATGTTTCTTTCTATTCTATTGTAAAACCAAATGATAATATCTTTCATTTACTGATTGCATCCAGTCACAAGTCAAACCGGTCAACGGTATAAGGTGGGTACACATTAGATGTAGAGATGATTTATTTTTAGATCCATGCATTTATAAGGAGTGGGATAGGAATATGAATAAAACCAGATATTGTGAAAGATCACACAAAAATGTAGCACAATAACTAGAAATAAGACAGATGAAGCTTTGAAGCGATACACAATCTCATTAAATCCTATTATGATTTATAAAATAAAAGTAAAGAACAAAGTTTATTTATCTATAAGCGCGTTAATGGTATTATGCATTGTATAATAGTGGGTGTTACGTTTAAAAAATTTCGAGATATATTTGTGATTCTGTGACCGACTATGTTTCTTAATTTGATATACTCATCAAAATAAATTTTGCATTTTGAAGAATTATACTATTTAATTGGATAGAAGAAAATTATACGTTCAAGAAACTAGACCACCAAATTAGAATGATTTTCATATTAAAAAAGTTACTAAAGAGTCATTAAAATATAATTTTGGATATCTATAAGGTTTCTATGTATTGTACATATCGAATTAATTGGTTCAGATTGACTGTTTAAATTTTATTAAAATTAGAGATATGAAACCATCAAACCTGCCGGTGCTATGCCCGGATTATCTTTTAATCTGTTCTAAAATTTGAAAGATTCCATGGCTCTAAACCACATGTGCCACTCAATGCAACAAAAAAGGAAATAGCTAGCCAACCAAAATACGGATAATGAAATATTTTGACGATTGAAAATTTTCTCAATCTTGACATTTATTTTAATAAATAAAAAATATTTGAGAACTAAAATGTCTAGATGCGTTGTAGGATTATAATAATCTACTTCTAAAAAATATCTAACAATTTGCTAGTTGTTTTGCCTCATGTACTTGGTAGCTGCTACAAGTTTTTTTAAAACAAAAATAAGAAAAACAATGGAAAATGTATTAAGGATTATTCGATTTAGACCAGCCAAAAAACTCCCAAAGTCGTCCAATCAATAAAAATCAATATTGAATATTAACACTTTTTATAGGTGATGCATACCAAAGTTCATATTTAAAGAGCTAGATTCCTTTGTTTGAATTTTGCTTTCAATGGTTGTTAAGATAGTGGAGTAAATATATCGTCAAGAGATTCTAACAATAAATAAATTAAGAATGTATATGAGTAGTAATCATCAATTAAGCTAAATTACGTACTTTGCACATTTGGTACATATATTGCTAAGATCGAAATAATAAGCCAATTAGAACAAATTATTAAATTAATTGTTTGAGTTATATTCAAAATTTTCATGATTCATGAGTCACTTTATGCAGTAATAAAAAAAAGATACGATGGTATAATTTTAACAAAAATTAAAGTTGGATTCACAAATATCGTATTGATTTTCTTTGTGATTCCAAATAAATGAATAAATAAACAAATACTTTACACAATTTATAGTTTGGACATTTATATTTGTTGTATAATTTGTACGAAATTTCTTTGTTTAGTTTTTAGAATGAGGAGGGTTCTAGAGCCACAAATTTTTGGTGCCACTAAGGTCACAAATGCGTTGTGTTATTATTATTACTATTATTTTTTTTTTGAGAAAAATGTGCTTTGTGTTATGGTACATTCCAGAAGCACTAATGCCCTAATGACTATTAAATTTTCTGTATCATCAAATAAGTGAAATTATAATAGACTTATATGTAATAATTATTCCTTTTCCTGTTTCTAATTATTAATTGAATCTCTTACAGGATTTTCATGAAATTTCTTGTTAGCACTAATGAAATTAGATTTTACATCACGTATAGATGATACACTACAGTTAACAAGATCTGAACCGTTCAATTAAAGCTAACAGCTCTAGTAAATTTGCTCTCCAAGTTACATCAATCAAATGGTTTAAATTCTTAGTTGTTTACATCATGCTATTTATTATATATAGAGGATATGAACCCAATGAAACTGCTGAAATCAGAACATTTCAAACAAGATATAGCTGCCGCCTTCATGGACCGGTTTCTGGCCTAGCTTCTAGCAAAGGATTAGCGGGACCCAATTGACATGTATTGTTTCTTAAATAAATTAATTAATAGAAAATGATCCACCGACGAATGACGCTTGTGTTCTTGACGCATGGTTTATTTTTCCAATCGGGTGCTGTAGTTGTTAGGAGTTGCGTCAAATGACTGGTCAGATTTGAACTTTGTGGTGCAATAAGTAGTATATTAGTAAATGTTATGACGCAAATTGTTTTGATTTGTTTGAGTCTGCATCTCAAATTTATTTAGTTTCTATACTAATATAATAATATTTATGCAATCCGTTACAGGGAAGGCGTCGTTAGGATAAGTAGTTTATTACTAAATTATTTACATTTTTATAATTCTACATTTCTACTTGTACAGTTGTACTTTCGCATGAAAGATGCAAAGTAGTTTTTGGGTGATTAGGCTGGTTCAAGTGATCTAACAGAAATAATTCAATTTATACGATCGAAAGCCCAAACAAATTGGCCCAAGCCTAACAAAGACGATGGTAATGTTGGGCCGAAATAGACATATTGAGCCGTAACTTGAAAATGGCATATTTCTTTAAGAGAGAACGACTTTTGGAAAGTGGAAACAGAGGAAAATAAAATAAATAACTCTACAAGACTACAAAAATTTGAAATCACTTGGTTAGTTTGTCTTGATGAAAATACTGCATTATTAATATGAAAATCTTAACGTCTAGCTAGATCAGCAGTTAGGCACATAAATTTTGTGTTCACGTTGTACTTATCCAAATTATCTGACCGAAAATTGAACGATTCACGTGATACAGTTGCTTCTCCAGTAATTATTTATCACATGATTGAACCCCCGTACATTTTTTTATATTAATTAATTGATATATATATATATATATATATATATATATATATATATATATATATATATTTTGCACTCGCCAACCTTTTAAAAAAAAGATTCATGAGCTGAAATTAAATGAATTTCGAAAATACTTATTGTAACATGATTGAGCTGACATTAAACTTGAAAGATACTATAGCAATCTTGATTAAAAACTGTATGTCTAAACTATTGTCTTTTAAGATAGGCTTCGGAGCGCAAATTTATCTTTCTTTTCATTTGTTTATTTGTAACCAATGGTTTATCTTAAAAATTTTTAGATTTAGTCTCTTTATCACTGATTATTTTTTTAATACTTTGTATGTTATAACTTTGTTAAATAATATCTACATAATCATGAGATAATACCAATAACTTTGATAATTAACATGTGATGATGACATGAGAATCAAAATATTACGATCCAATGCACCTGCATACTTCGTTCGAGAGTAGTCATAAAGGTAAACAAGAAAAACTCTATGAAAACTTTTATATCCAATGGATAGTTACTTGCTTTACTTTCTTAATTGATTAGATTAATTTAGAGTTAATATAAAAAATAATATTATCGCACAAGAATTAGTGATTACGTACTTTACGAGCTAGATTTAGATTCACTAAAAGTATTTAAGACTGTAACCTATATAAAAAGAAACTTTTGCTCTATTATAAGGCATGCAAGAAATGTGGATTGATCAAGTTGTTGTCAGTTCAAAATTCATTTTATTTCCTATTTATTTTCCAACTAATATAAAGTATTTTAAATGCCTTTTAGTCAAGAGACCAAAACACCCCGTCTAACTTTCTAAAATTCACTGACAAATCATAAAAGTCGCTTCTCCAACACCTTCATGCATGTTCCTGTAAATTTCACCCAAAATTTTCATCAAAATTCACTGATGCTAATCTTTCTAGAAACATAATCATACAAGTCGTAAAACTTTACCCAGCTTGTATCTCTCCGTCCGCATTTCGAAATCAAATTTACCTAAAAATATGAGTAGAAACTAACTCAAACACCTGAAAGATCGCGGATAATTTCAATTGAAAAGAATTTCACTTGTCAATCGGTTCATAATGCAGTATGACTATATGAAGCATAAAGCCAATTATAATTCATTTTAGATACTGATTGTACAATCATTGCAACATATTCTGATTCTTGAGGGTATTATGCTTTACCATTCTTTAATCAAAAGTGGAATATCGCACGTTTGTTTTTTCTGGTGTAAGCTCCTTTGCTCCAACCAAAATTAACTGTAAAGATACACTAGTCATGACATGATTGAAAACTTTCTATTGATTATGCCTAATTGCTCTCTTCCAAATTAAATAAATCAAAGGGGAATTATATTTAATTATTAATTACTTGGCAAAACCAATCCCTACGTAGTGCATATAGTAACTGCATGTTGGGATTGGGATGAATAATCATCTCTCTTTATCATTGTGGATGTAGTATCACTAGGCCCAACTAGCATTAAATGTATCCGGCCCAAGCCGCATTAAATGCGTCCGGTCATGTTTCACACCCTTGCATGTTCTTCCATCTTTTTCTAAGATCTGTTCTTCCTTCATTTGGTATCATGTAAATTGCAAATTAAAAAAAATTAAAGTTCACAATTTCTTTGACGTACATTGAATGGCACTTTATGTGGCAAACCACTGAAGATAGCTCAAAAATATGAGAGGAGCAGAAACTGTGTAATAATTAACTGATGTGACAACTACACATGGCACACAGTCAACCATGGTGGTTGTCTCAGAAAATTAGATTTGGTGATGGTTAAGGTTGGTACAGCTATCTGGCGGTTTAATTAGCTAGGCGCATTTCTTCTGTCAGAAATTCAACATGACATGTGAATGAATTAGTCTATCATGCATATCTTTCCCTTTTACAGTAGGATCTATTAATTACGCACTCATGTATGGATGAACCTCAGAATCCTTGATATTAGTAGGAAACATGCATAAAGCATGTCCGTAGATTTTGCATCATGCAAGTACGTACTCTATTAGATGAATCTATTATGATTTATGACCCTAAAACTGGAAAACAGCTATAAATATATGTACAATAAAATAAAATGAGAAAGTTTAATATGCACCATATATAGTGGATAGGGCATTCTGTGCACCATGAACTTTCTCGGAGATATTTTTATAAATTGACAAATCTAATTTAACCAATCTAATCTACATATTGAAATCTCATAGCAAACCAAATTTTAGCAAACCAAATTTTACAATTTTTAAGATTTTATTACTATTTTTTTTAATCTTTTAAAACATGCCTTTTTGGAATGTTGTACAATATGAAATGTTCTCAATTTTTCAACCGAAAAAATAAGCAGCTCTTGAAGTTTTCATCATTCATGTGAAAAATTTGATAGATATGAGGACAATTATATATTTTTTATTTGGAAGGTCACAAAAATAATTAAGCATAAGGAAACATATGTAGATGAAATTAAATGTACGTTTATTGTCTTCTATTTAGGCCCATTTTTCTTGTTCTCTTTCCTTGTTTTGTTCTTTTTGGGTTTTTTTTGCTTTTGTGGGGAAGACTTGAACAATTGCAGGTTAGTACGTGAAAAGCACTGCGTTCGCTTTCTGTCTAACTTTTGCTTTCACTCTCAGGAATCCTTTTTCTCTCTCTATCTCTAGGGTCGCTCAATCAACGATTTCCTCACAATTCCTACAACGAAACCTTGAGCGAGGGTCGTTCAATCAACGATTTCCTCACAATTCCTACAATGAAACCTTGAGCGCGTGGCTAAAATACCGAATCCCATCAGAACTCTGCAGTTAAGCGTACTTGGGCAAGAGTAGTACTAGAATGGATGACCTCCTAGGAAGTCCCTATGTTGCATCATGAGCGCGTGTATTGTTAACAAAACATATAACACACACATAAGAAAAAATAACTGAGTTTAACCTTGCCTTTGTCTGGTCATATATACATGTCTATTCTTATCCGTGCACAAACCTTTTTTTTTTTTTGAGGAAAAAATGAAGATCTTGTCTCCACCTTTTGATTAATAAAAAATAGTTTACATGATTAAGCCAGTAGCTAAACAGTTTTCAAAAAAATAAAACGAAAGAAAAAGAGCTAATGCAAAAAGAAAAAAAGAAAAAAAGAAAAGGTCCAAAAGCAGGGAAGTGAGACTCTCCGTGCACAAACCGTTTTTTTTTTATTCTGATCAATAGGAATATTTACCTGTACTTTTCACCAACCATCATTGAACAACATATACTGACAAGTGTATATAAATAAATCAGAGAAATAATTAAAAAAAAATATCATTTTGTGCATTGTATGCCAAATTTATACAAATTGGAAGTTTCATGATGACATGATTTATATAAGTTCTGATAAAACTGAAACCACGTACACTTCATGCTCATAATTCATAAGTGAGTAATTAAATTTAAAAATTACATCAAATTTGGTATAAAACTTATTTAAATTATAAAGAACATATTTATAATTTAATTTTTATAATATTAATACCTATGTGGTTGTCACCGTTGATAATTTAATTTTTATAAAGAACATCCTTAGTTAATTTGTTCTGGTGGAATTAAAAGAAATCAAACAATATTGACAGACATTGGTATCTAAATTTGAACCCATAATGTCAATTAATTATAATGTTTTAACTCATTTCAATAGGTTTAGTGCTCATATATTTCTTTTCAAAATTTCTTATCGGTACATTTTATTCTTTTCTATATTTACCTAGAAAATCAATAAATGTTTTCTAAGGATGGCTTTAACTAACCAACAATTAATTTCATTATTCAAACAATTTAAAGGATAATTACATCAATATTAATAATCTCAGTAAAATATAAGATAAATCAAAGCTGAACCCTGAAAGACAACCACACAATTTAGAAAAGAGAACTTCATCTCAAAACAATAGCATTCATTCCAATTCAGCATCTCATCATCATACATATATACGACAACACCACAAAGTACGTATACTGTTCCGTTAGGACCTGTAGGGTGCATCCCGGCCTGTCTTTAAAATTAAATTTTAAAATTATAATTTTTTTGCTGAAATTTAAATTCGAATATATTAATTAGGATTGAGCGCATGTCATCGTCATCAGTTTCTTAACCAAATAATCAACATTTTGGTACATAGTTTTTGCTCTCTTAAATAATTTCCATCAGTGTAACTTGTGGCTTTAGAATTTTATGTTTATATGCACCAACTAAATTAATTTGTTTGCCAAAATATCAAAAGCCCTTAATTAATTAAAATATATAATTTTATAGGTTCCAAACATGTGGTGATGGAAATAGTTCATAGTGATTGGAGGACTAAATCTAATACAAGTTAGTCAAAACATTATTTTTCATATCAGTGATATAGATTCCAAATCTAGCTTCGGAAAGAAAGAACATTAATTAATTGTATCTTTTCAATGAGACTTGTTAGTAGTTCAATGACACACATCAGTGAACACAAAACTGGTTCCGCGGTTATCGACTCCAGAGCTTTACATGTGAATTTCTCACTACAACAAAAAGGGCTTATGGCAAGAGACGAAAGTCTAGCCATGTTTCCATATGTGCGTTGCTAAATTATTTGGCAAGAGAGATTTTAATCTTGTTACATGTAGTGTAGCGAGGTGTTGTGGCAAGACAAATTTCCTATGTTGGTAAAGATTAAAAACGTCTTGCAAATTTAGCAACACGGACTATGGCAACGCCGATTGGTCTTGCGTCATTCATTTTTCATAATTATGCACTACAATTGCAAATTATATTATTATCATCATTGCGAAACCAAATAGTCTTTGTACGTTGCTGGTAATTAACACTAAAAAAGACATTTAGCAAACATTAAAATTCTAATAAATGTTATACTAATCCACATTTGCACACAATTAAATTGATAATACAAATACAATTGAATTATAAGAATCAATGCTATTTCATCATAACACAAATAATTACAATATCACAAAGAGAACTCTTCAAAATATTAACAATAAAACCCAAAACTATAGACTTCCCAATCTAATATTCAGTATTTTCTATTGAATCTTGCTTCTGTAGCCAGTAGCACAACCTGAAAAATCGAAAGAAACATTGCATAAATTAGAATTGGCGCAGTAAAACTAGTTGTCCTTATGGTCATAAAACTCAATTAAACTTTGTCCTTTGACCCATTGCAACTATACCTTAGTGATTCAGTCTAATTCGATAATGAATTTAATTAAAACTTCTTACACATAATGAAAACAGAACAATTAAGGATGTATATCCAAGTTTTGAATTTGGTAAATTTGAATAAGATAAATTGATTCCAATTTAGTCCTATCAAGATCTAACTCAAAAGCAATAAAGCAAGCTTATTTCGAAAATAAAAAATGAAAATAAAAAGAATAAAAATGGTACTTACTAATTACTAAAGGACCCCAAAAGGAAGCATAGCAAAGGTGCCTTGATTGCTCGTCATTCCATCTCTTCTGATATTGCAATTCATAAGTCAATTTTATCATGTAGACTCAAAATGCAAAAGGTGAAACATTCCAACATTGAAATATATGGTCACAAAATTTGAACATAACAGTAAAGGAATAGAAACATCCAAGATCCAAATTAAAACATAATTTATTAGAAAAAAAAATTACATACTACGACATCTCCAATATCAGCAAGTTATAGCTTAAGGTCTCCATTCCTCAAACAAGCCTATCCAATATATAATTAAATCGGATTAGCATCAGCAAAAAACCAAGAAACATTGAAGATCGAAGGCAAGAGAGAATAATAAAAGGAGATTAAAGAAATACCTCAAATTAGTAAAAGGAAGCAATATCTTGGCTTTCCTCCTCTACCAAATCACCACCCGATGGTTGATACAAAAGAAAGAAGGGATGAAAGGGGGCTTTTCACGGCCGTGGTGTGGTCCAAACAGAAGATCGACGGCCTTTGGCTTGAGGTCGATTTAAGAGATGACAACGGAACGAGAGCATACAAAGGGAAAATATCGGGTCAATAAGATAAAGTGAGGGACAAAGAGCATGTCGATCTTATCGGATTCAATAGAGACGAACGAGAGGCGGTTGCGTCGGATTATCTCGAAGGGGCAAAACCCTAGCCATGTTAGAGAGAGGTGAAGGAGATGAGGCGGACTCCAAAGCTAGTGACAGAAAGAATAAATTGAGTAAAGGGAAAGGTTTGGAGTCCGGGTGATAAATGCTAAAAGAAATTGAACGGTCGACATAATGGATATATAAACATATGACCTACGGCTTTGATTAGCTTAGACTTAAAAATTTGTTTTCAAGTTTGAATAATTAAAAGGTTAGCTATTTTCGAATTCTAAATTAGATTCCAATAATAAATTTTAATTAATCAGTAAGTATGTTGTTGTATTTTCCCTGAACGTTTCATTAGATGTTATTGATTTAAATTTTTACTATCAATGTTCAAAAGATAATACAATACATGGTATTACAATTTGGCGCCAACGTGACTTGTAAGAAAAAATATGAAAACTTATATGTCCAATTTAATTTATCAACCAGTACTTTTTCCATATATAAATTTGATATTGTTCATTGGTCTTGCGAAATTGGTCTTGTGAATTAAAAAATTATTATTTTTGACACATGAAATTTGATCTTGCGAGTTGGTCTTGCCATAACATTTATCTTCCCAACATTATATTCGTCTTGCCAATAAATCTTGTGAAAGCATATAATTGGCAAGACCATGAAAACATCTAGCGACCTTAATCTTGTTATATCCCATTTTTGGTGTAGTGTCTGTGACTAGATTGAAAATTGATGAAAGTGAAATAAGAACCACAACATATAGATCAAATCATCAAACAGAGGAGAGAACAGATGAAAATGGCAATGCTAACTTTTCTTGATTTTAGAAAAAGAAAGAACCCATCCAGATTCTCTCACATGTCCACAACACGCATTGAAGCACTTAATATTTTACTTTTATAAATGAACAATATATAATATATGTTATTTTAACTTTTAACTACAGCTTTAGCTTTTATATGGGTTCTACCTTGGCTTTTTGTTCTTTCTTTTGTTCAAATTGCAGCTTTGTCTAGTGTCACTCTATTACAGTAAGCACAATGGTACAAAATAGGATTACATGTCATGCAATTACCATCTCTCATGCATGCACTGAAAATAATTAAATCGTAGTGTAGATGATTTCACAGTCTGTTTAAAGCAACACAAAAGAGAGTTGGTACAAACCGTCGCACAACAAAAAGAATTTGTAGTTTCAAGTTACAAAATATTTAAGCAAAGATTTAAATAACAAATTGAAAGTTCATAGAAATTTACCATTGTTCATGGCAAATAGCGGATTGCGATCTGGACATAAGAAAATATATAAAGTCCAAATATTTTGCATCCAAGGTGATCTAACTAGTGTTTTACAAATTACAAACTAATTAGTCTAAATGTTCAAAAAAAGATGCCGGGCAATGGAGAAGATATATTGTATATATCGGTCACAAATAATTGACAACCATATATATATGACAATTGATGAAAATTATGAATAAATTATATTTACTATAACAATATATGATTTACTTAATTAGAACCATGCATGCATCAGTGTAACTAATTTTGTATACCTATATAACTAGTTGATTCTCCACTACTATACCTATATATGGTCAATTAATGATCGGGAAATTATTATAGAAAAATAAATTAGCAGTCATCAAATTAAATGCTTTCAAGTATATACTATTGAAGTTCGTTCAACAGTTTCTGTTCCAAAGTAGAATTCTAATGCCAAGTATAATCATTATACCTTTATCAAGATCCCAATGGAAATTGCATATATAGGTGAAGAAAGTTCTTTATTTTCCTCTTTGTTTAACAACGAATCTTATGATTCGAACTAAGAATCATGCATACCATATCTTTTTAAAGATTTATTATTTTGGCTCCTATAATATATTATACTAAATTGCTAAAAGATTGATACAGTCATGGCGTCTAACATTCCGAAATGCTATATATATATATATAGTAATCACCACGACTGCTAGCTAGTTAATTTTTTTACATATAGTTAAGTACTTGTATACACACGCCATGCGTTTGCACACATATACGAACGTGCCTACATCAGATGCATAGCTAATAAAAATTGAAAGAATAGAGAGACAACAATTAGAGATGCAATCTTCAAATCTTTGTAATTCACTTGACATGTACATAGGATGGAGATTGTTTCGAACTGATATTCCATCTGAATTTGCGATTCAAAGACATAATTCACATTATATATATGGAAATATTAAGTAGGGAGATCTGAATAATCTACTTGTCTTTTCGCAGACAGTTCGACTTTCAGGTCATGCATGAACATGGTAGATGGTAATTAAAATGTAGCAATATATATATAGCTTCTTGCATCTGTGATTAGAGAATAGGATTCTCTAAAAAAGTTAAAATTGAAAGAATTACGCTTAGGATATATATTATGTTTGTAGTTCAGCTCAATTAAATTCAGTCTGTGGTAATCCAAACTGTCTAAGAGCAGGGAGCTGAAATGGAACTCTTTTAATCTCAAGCTTTATTCAGGGGATCGGCTGGGTTAAATATTAAATGAACAATTCCAGATCATTAAGATCCTATTTAATAAAAGAATATTGGCAGCATTTAGCAACCCAATTAAACCTCATAATAAAGAAGACAATTGTATCTTAATTAAAAGAGCAAGGCTCTAGTACCACTACTTTTGGTTGCCATAATTTACCACAACTTCATATTTTATCAATATTTAAAAGTTTTAAAATTCAAAGGTTGAACTTAACTGTTGATCTTGTTAAATTTAATGAGCAATGTGTTTCTATATAAGTTTTATAACTTTTGGAGTTGATTTGATACTCGATCAAGTTGTCAACAAATGAACGAATCTGGTTAACTATGACTGATTAATTCTAATACATTCATCATTTTAATCACTTAATCGAGTATCAAATCAATTCTAAATTTTATAAAGCTTATATGAAAATACATCGCTCGTTAAATTTAACAAGATCAATGGCTTAGAGATTTGACGTTTGAATTTTTTTAATTTTTAAATATTGATTAAATATGAAGCTGTGGTAACCAAAAGTGGTGGTACTAGAATCTTTCTTTAATTAAAAATGAAAAATATCAAAAAATTATGATGTATAAAATTTTCAGGATACTTAATTAGCTTATATAACTACAAATGAGTTTGCTGTTTTGAGCTTAAAATCTCAAGTTCAAATTAAGCTTTAGTTAAAGCTTAGCCTACATGCTGTGGGATATTAATTGCACTTAAGCTAATTAAGTTATCTACTTATCTTTGATACATAAGACTCCATGCATATATTCACATGATGGTCGGCTATATATATAACAACTTCAAATTTTCTATATAATTTTTTGGTTTCAGCAGATAAAATGATAATGCCAAAATCTCAGTAATAAGATGTCTTTCTCTGCAGCATTGTATGCCTACTCGGAATAGAGAAAGATGATTAAGAAGCTTCATTATGTACATATATATGTTTATGAATGGATGCATAAGGCAAATAACAATAATCAAGACCTAAATCCAATTGAAAGTACAAAGAAATTAGTACAAGTTATCTATATATATAGTAACACTTACTCATCTTCTGTTCATATTTTTATGATCGTGTTTCCTATCTCTTTTAATGACAATTCAAACTATACAACCTTCATACTGCTGATACCACCCTATGCATGTGAACTCGAAACCAAAGTTATATACAGAAACCTAACTATGCATGCATATGGTAACTTAAGAAACAATAATATATCACAAAGTAGCATATCATATTCTTCGCAAAACTCTCTTAAAATCCTTCTAAAACAAAAATATCATCACACTGAAAATGATAAAATTAAGGTCTTCACATTTCACAAAATTCATACAATTTTATAAATACATACTTACTTCTATATAATCGGCTATCATATGTGATTCCTTCTTCATGGAACTCTTGGAAAGAATCAACACGTACAACTATGGAAATAGATTTCCTGGAGAAGAATAGTTAACACTGGGGAGACCTGCAGCTGGTTGCAACCCATTGTTATTGTTGCTTCCAGTGCTGGCATTAACACCGCCTGTGTTATTACTGCCACATAGAAGCTCGTCATATCTTGAATTAAGACCCAAGTGATTACTTAGACCCATTTGAGTTGGAAGTGAAGTTTCCAATGCCCCAATAAAAGGAAACTGAGGCAGCTTCAACTGTATTGGCATTTCGCGAGCTCCCAGGCTTACAGTTGTTGTTCCAAGGTCAGGGCCCAAAGATGATGTGCTGACCTGATGGATACTAGGAAGGGCCTTGCTGTTAGGACGAGTCGATTTGGCATTGGAGGAGCTCACTTTACTGCGTTTGCAGTTGCGGCGCGAACCACCACCTACTGGTACATTCCTTAATGTGCCACCACGAGTCCAGTATCTGCGACAGGTGCGACAAAAGTGGCGTGGCTGGGAGAGAGAATAGTTGTTGAAGTAGCAGAATTTGGTGTTGGTCGAATCACACCTTGGGCACTTGAGACCGGGTTCAGGGTATGGAGACTTATTTAGACGAATCGGGTTGGCACTTAGAGAAGTTGGATCAGCAGCAATTGGGTTTTCTCCTGTGCTGGATGCAAGTGCAAAGTCAGGTGGGAGTTGAATTGCATAATTTCCTGACCCACTTGCACCACTGAAAGTGCTGCCAGCCTGATCTTGAGCATGGGGCGGTTGCTGATGATGTAGATTAGAAATTTAGAATAACATATAGAAAGTATGTAATATAACAGAATAATGTATATGTAGATAAGATCAGATTGAGAGGCAATTCTCTCTATATGATCAGATAAATTTATGCAAAGATTATTCCATGTTTCATCAGAAGGGAAGAAGAGAGAGACATCTAGTTATGGTTGTAGCAACATGCTCAAAATTCAGAGAGAGACCCTTTTTATCTTGAGAAATGAACTAAAAGCTGGACATGTTTGAAATTCTTACTTGGATGGCTTGACAAACAAGGCCAAAGTTCTAAAATTCTGTCAAGACTTTTTTTAGGCATATAAATCTCAATCTTTTCATAAAGATGGCATGTGATATAAAGAAATAAAGGGGAAAAAGATTTCACAAAAAGAGAAGAAAGGGGGAAAATTGATATATTCTCCTGATAAATGTCTACCTGGTTCCAATTGGAAGGATCTGAATATAGGGGAGCTGAGGTGAAAACCATGGAGCCTTCCTTGCTTTGTTTTCTTTTCCCTTTTCTTTTTTGTTTGTTTTCGTTTCTTTTGGGAAAGGTTGATTGCTGCTTAGAGATGGTGGAGAATCATATCTCTAGTGAGAACAAATGAGGTTCTTCTTCTTTTTTAGTCACCTTTATATGCATTGTTCTATCTCCATTGGGTTCAGAGAGAGACTTCAAATTCAAGAATAAAATAGAATTTAGCTTTGAAAATAAAAATATATACTATAAAGGAATAGTGGAAAGAGAAAGCAGCTCTCTACGTCTGATCTGTTAGCATTAGACCTGTCAAACGTGGTAAAGGGAAACGAAATTGGGTGTTCCGTTTACCGTATCGTTAAGGGAATGAAACAGAATTCTCTGCCATTTACCATGCCACTTTGGAAACGAAACAAATTTCGTTAAATGGCATGCATAAATTTCGTTAACGGAACACATTTCACTGCTATTTGCCGTTTCGTTTTCATTAACGAAACAAATTCCGTTGCCGTTATTTGATCTGTTTCGACAAAATGAAACGGCATAACGGTTTATGATATACCATTAACAGCCCTAATCGGCATTCATGTACAGAAAATTTTGTCATGTGCATGTTATGAATGACGAGAAGAAATTAATTACCCCAACGTTACTTCGACCTTTTTTGTTACTTTTACGGTAGGAGTGTTTATCTATACAGTAACTAAGGCAGGCTTAATTTTGCATTCTTTGTCCCGTTTTGTACTTTTTTTTTCTTCCTTTACTGACTCATTTTTCTTTGAGCTAACCGCCACCATACGATCTTCAAGTTGTTACAAGAATAGCAAGCTAGCATAGTATGTTTACAGCAACTTTGTATAGTTGAAATTTTTGTATGTACTCTTTGCAGTAATTTTTGGCACTTCAACATAGATCCATTCAACAAATGTTTGTTAAATGAACATTGGATTAACAGTTCGAATGTTCGATAATCAATAACTTGTTGTTTCTCATTATTAATTAGAGAACTAATTTTAATTTGATTTGGTCAATATATATAACAAATTTTTTTTGTCGAATTATATTCGAGGAGAAATCCGATTGATCGGAGGATTTGTAAATATTTATAGTTGGAAAACTCAGCTCACTGAATTTTATATACCAGAAATACGTTTTTTTTAAGGCTATTGAGAACATATATACCAGAAATACTTATTTTATCAGTATCACTATTTAGCTTAGAAATCTTTCTTTTGTGCTGTCTCTTTCGTAGTATGGTACCATTTATTCTCCCTTCAGGCTTCAGATAACCACTTTAAAGCTGCTTTACTTGGGGAACGGATCCCCTGCAATTTCACCTCGAGTACAGTAGGAACTCCTAAAGCTTATTGCTGTATAATAGTTCAGTGTGCAATTTAGCTCGATCTGAATTTTAGTCAGCATATATATATAATTTTTAACGTGTATTGTTATGAAATTCAGATAGTACTTTATATATGTAATGCAAAACAAAAAAAAATTAAAGTCACTATTAGCATTCCTAAATGAATCTTAGTTTTACTAATTCAAAATAATACTAAATTTACCTCATAATTTCTTCTAAATATTTTAGCAAGAGATTGAATCATTTAAGATCGATCATTCAAGACAAGCATTTGAAGAATTAAATACAAATATTACGAAATTTCATGTCAAAAATCAAATCTTCAGTCTTCTAAAATTTTTTAAAATTTGAGTGGCCTTGATTTAAGTTCAAGATCCCTCTCTCCATATATCAGTGTTTTGAAAATTATATCGGAAATAAAAAAATCCAATACCAGATATATCAGTGTTTTGAAAATCATACCGCTTATCGAAAAATTTCGATAATATAAAAAATCAGAATAGTGGGTGAAACGACGGTATCCAATATTGTTAGAGGAAATATCAAACAATTTTCGGAAAATACCAGGAAATACAAAATTTTGGCCACCTGACTGGTAGGAATTTCGGTATGATTTTAAAAACACAGCCGTATATACATGTGAGTCCCAGAAATAGGTAACCTAAAGCCTTTTGATTATATATATATAAAAAAGGAATATTTTTACTTTGGTAGAACGATAATGCAAAAATTATTAAATAAGACAATAGTAAAAAATTAGTTTTAATTTTAGTGCCATGAGCAAATAGCTAGGAAATGTTAGATTAAATTTGGAACCAAACAAATTTAGACACAAAAATTTATTTCATTGTGTAATCAATTATACAAGTTAGAAATAAAATTACAAAAGATATTTGATTCCAAACAAAATTTCTACTATGGTATTACACATATTTTATAAGTGTTTCTTATGCCATTTTTTATTTTAATCCTTAGCGATTATGTTGATGGATGAAAGAATTGATTCTCTATTAACTCACAGTATCTTTTTTCGCACTTGGTGAACAAAACTAGAACCTAGAGGATGTGCATGCATTTTAGAGGAGGTACATGTTTGAAATATCTAACAGCCGTAGGTTGGTGGCAATCTGGTCCCTTAGCAAGTGCTTGCGAGTTGCGAGGGGGTCTACGTAGGAAAGCGACTTGCAAACTTGATAAGAACAGAAGGGATCCTGTACATGCGTCGCGTGCCTATGCATTGGTGTTTTTATTAATCCTTCAGTCTAACGAGAAATACGTTATGTTTCTTTGGCTAATAAAACAATTTTGTGTTGACATGTAGTTTTCAGGTTGTCTTTCAGCAAGAATTCCAGTAATATATAACCGGTTGGTACGTAGGTTGTGGGAGAAATAACTAGTAGATTGACATGTACAGCCGCAGGTTCAATTTTCTCACAAGTCACAACCGCCGTATGCAAGGAAATAACTAGATTGATCTGTTCATTTATCTACACAAAAAGGAAAAAAAAAGAAGGGATACTATCACATCATGATTGTCGCCCCATATATAATTACACCTAGTCCAAAACACAACTACGACCAAAGGTTTAAATAGCGGATAGCGGACACGTAACAGACATGCTAATATCATAGCAGATAGCGAATAGCGGATATTTAGCGGCCGTTATCAGACCATAGCGGATTTGCACACACAAGTGTATTTTGAAGGTCTAATTAAGTCTAAAATAAAAAATTAAAATAATTTCAAGCAAGTAATTAACGCTAACTAAAATAATATTTATTTTATATGCATATTTGACCATTAAATTTTAAAAATTTGAAAATGTTCAAAACGTAAAAATTGTGGTCAATTTTTTAAACTTTCTATAGAACTTTGAATCATATCAATCGGAGTTCGTATGCGAAAGTCATGCCCAAAATACTACTGCTATATCAATAAATTATAAACTGCACCGCTATTTCTGCTATTATACCGCTAAAGCACCCGTTATTTCACCGCTATATCCTGCTATTTTCAGCTATAGGTCGCGCTATTGGACGGGCCGCTAAATCTGCAGCGTTGTAGCGGTGTATCAAATAGCACCGCTATTGCGGTCGCTACGGCCGCTATTCAAACCTTTGACTACGACACTTAATCCAGGGGCATATAATCACATGCTATACTGCAATGCATCTATATTTAGTGTTTAAAAAAAAACACGGCATATCCAAACATAACATGGTATAGATAGACGATACGATATGACAAGACACAAATATTGAAACGACACGAGAACTTAGGAGTGTCATGTCTGGTTTTGAAGAAATAGACACTGCACGACACAATATGATTCGTGAATTTTTCAAACACGACATGACATGCCACGAAACACAACACAACACCGTACGAGACACAACATGACACTACACGAAAGATACACACCAAACACGAGAAAGAGACACAATTTTGGCTCTATGTAAATATAGAAATATGTTGTATTTTTTTATGATGAATTTCTTATTTTATGTATAGACTATATATAGATATCTTTTTAAAAAACTCGTCCAAAATACATTCAAGTATAAATAAAAAATTATGAAAAGATTTCATTCCGGAATTATTTTCTGTCATTTTTTTCTCTTCCATCATCCCATCATCCCCTTCTATTTTTAGAAAACACGTTTTTTTAAAAATAAAAGAGGATGACAGGATGATAGAAGAGAGGAGGATGATAGCAGAGAGGGATAGAGGGAGAGTTCAGAGAGCGAATCAGAGGCATGGGGAGGGGAGGAAAGAGACTGAATCAGAGGCATGAGGAGGGAAAGGGAGAGGGAAGGAAGAGATTGTTCTAGTTATATATATAATTGCTGTTTTAGTTATATATATTAACTGTTCTTGTTATATATATTAACAGTTCTAGTTAATATATATAATATAACTAGAATAGTTACGGTTTTAACTAGAACAGTTATATCTAACAGTTCTAATTAATATATATTAACTGTTCTAGTTAACGCCTATGTTTCATGTCATTTTCTCTGTGTCGCTCCCTCCCTTCTGTGTCGTTGCATCCCTCTCCTCTGTGACATGTTCTCTTTCCCTCTGTGTCGCTGCCTCCTTCTCCTTTGTGACGCGCTTTCTGAAAATAAAAAAACGCGTTTTGAGGATGATGGACATGATAGGATCATCCCCGATTTCATTCTAAGTGAAGCACTTTTTTTTTAGCAAATATAACTATTTTTTCTCATCAAAATTAAAATAAAAAGTCAACTTTATTTTTATTCAATTATAAATTATGTTTATTTCCTTAATTTTGACATACTTCATCACGATTTTTAATTTCATAAACAAATTAATTTATATTAAGAAGTTAAAAGTGTCTGAACACACTGCACGACATGTTTAAAGAAGATATGATACGAGGACATGAGACGTGACATGTATTTAGATATGCCGTGTCAATCTCTTAGAATTTAGACATGACACGATACAACATGTAAAAATATTTAGACACGACACGACACGTAATTAGAACTCTACCTGTATTAATGTTGACTCATATCTCGAAAATCAAGCTTAAAACAACTAATTTGATCATGCATGTATCAAAACAAACTTGTATATTCTTAAGATTTTTTACTATTTTTTTTAGATTTTAGAGAGCTGATATGTTTTATTTATGCAAAATAAAGTTAAAAACTCAGATATATATTTTTCAATTGATTCGATTCTGTTTCAAAGTCGGCGACAACTGACAAGCTGGTGACCTTGAAAATTGGAAATTCCGGGGCGGTGAACCTTCATGTTTTTTTTTTTTTTTTTCTTTTGATTGAAAGCCCCTAGGCATGACATTAAAGTATTAAACAAACACTACCACAAAATCAGCTTTTAGCACCGCTCCTTTTAAACCGATTTTTTAATATAAGTGGTGCAAACAAAATCCACTGGCATAATGGATATTTATATTAAAATATTTAACACCGGTTGTTATAAATTAAAGGATTAAAAATAAAAACAAAAAAATATTAATCGATTTGAACCGGTTTTATAGAAAAAAGGTGCAAATCTTTTTTAAAATTAGCAGCGGTTATTACATCAAAACCGGTGTGCAACCAATTTGCACCGGTTTTTATTTAATAACCAGTGCTAAACTTAAAAAAAAAAAGATTTGCACCGGTTTTTAAATAATAACCGGTGCAAATGGATTAATATTTTTTTAATAAATAATAGTATAAAAACCGGTGCAAAGTTATTAGGTTTTTTTATTCGCCAGCCCCATATCCGCCTCCATCGTTGATCCATTCTCCATTAATGGTGCGACACAAATCTTGAAATATTACCATGCGAGGAGGAATGACAATTAAAGGCGAATTAATAAGAATTACCATGCTGCATCATGAATTTAATAAGACACAAATCTTACAAGTTACAACTGTTCCGCCAGATGAAAATATGGGAAGATAAAAAATTGATTAAATTAATAATGCAAAAACGGAAATATTGAAAGAGGAGATAACAAAAATATTTGGACGTATTCTAGGGAACCAAAATAGGAATCATTTTATATATAGTTGGGTACGATGGGTACGTTGAGTATGGTACCAAGCTGGTACACACGTTGATTATATAGAAATAATTGCTTAAAATAATGCATAATTTATTTATGTAGTTTTAATCTAAGAAAAAAAACACCGTCAGAAATAAAACTTTTGTTGATTCTGGAACTGCATGCATATATAAAATGGTACCACTCGGTACAAAGCCTTCAGCATCAGTGCGGATGGATTTTTAAAAATAAAAATTAAATATATTTTTTTAATTGTTTGGTGGCTATGCCTATAAATCTTACTTTGATATAAAATACATTTCGACTATAATTTCTAATTTACAGTTTTTTATTTTCCTTTTACATGAAAACAAATAAAAGACGTATGTACAATTTTTTTTTCCAAAATAAAAAAAGAAGAAAAATATAACAAAACACATTACATTTAATTCCAAATGGATATAATTTCCAAAAAAGAAGAGATAATTTTTAATTCCAATTGGATATAATTGCCAAACAGAACAAAACACATTGCCAAACGGAATTGCTTTCCGTCATCCACCTCATCTATCATCCCCCAACCAAATGCGTTAATAACTGAATGTCATCCTCATCCTCATCTCCTCTGGCGGTAATCTCCGCTTACTCAGAGAGAAGGGAGGAAGGAGGAGGGGAAGGGGGAGGGGGGAAGGACTGAAACAGAGAGACGCTAGGAGGATGAGCGCAAATCAGAGGGGAGGAAAGGGGATGGGGAGGGGGAACAATTAGTCTATTAGCTAGAATTTTTATATATATTAACTAGAACTATTATGTATACAAGTAGAACCTTTATATTTTTTAAATAGAACTGTTATGTATATAAGTAGAGCCTTTATATATATTAAATAGAACTGTTATGTATATAAATAGAACCTTTATATATTTTAAGTAGACTGTTATTTATATAAGAAGAACCTTTATATATATTAACTAGAACTGTTATGATATTAACTAGAACATTTATATATATTAACTAAAATATTTAGTATAAAAATAGAACATTCATATGTTTTAAGTATAACATTTATGTTTTTTAGTAGAACAATTATATTTTTAAGTATAAAATTTATGTTTTTATTAAATAGAACTTTTATATGTATTAACTAGAACAATTAATGATTGTTATAATTAGAGAGAGAGAGCGAGCGAATCAAATGAGAAGGAGGGAGAGAGGGAGAGAGAGATGAGCGAAGGGATGGAGAGGGAACGAAAACAGATGGGGGGGGGGATGAGCGTTGGGTTTCTAAAAACAGAAATGGTAGTTACAATAAATTTCTAAAAATAGAAACACGTTTTCAGGGATGATGGAGGATGATGAGATCTGAGGATGATTCTTATCAGCCCCGATTGCCAAAGTAATGAAAAAACATTACTTTTTTTTTAACACGACCAACAAAATGAATTCTGGGAGGATCCATGATAAAAAAATTTGAAAACTTATCACCCAAATCTTTTTTATGTAATTTTAATACTCATAATTTAATTATTTATACGCCAAATTTGAGTACATCTCAAATTAATTGGTCCACTAATTCTGATTTGCATAATTTTCCGCATGAAATAACGTTTAAAATTGTTTGGTAAAATGGGAAAAATATTCCATATGCCTCGCATATAATGCAAAGAAAGACAAAATATGCTTTGTTTCCATAAGCGTCACATATATATTCCATAAGCCTCACATATATATGCTTTGTTTCGACTTCACATTATTGATATGAGATTTTAATATATAGATTGGGTTGGTTAAATTAGATTTGACAATTTGTGAAACCGGTAACCAAAATGTTCATGGTGCACGAAAGCTTATATGAACCATGGTTCACAATAGATTTACTCATTATTTTAAATAAACACCTATAATATTATTTTTAACTAACTTATACATTAGATTTCAAATCAAGCAAAAAAAGTTAGCACCAATGACAAAAACAATTATACAAATTTTTTTTATTAGCTAGAAAAAACGTTATGCACATATTTTTTTTTTATTTTTGACTAATTAAAGCAACATAAATTTAATTCCATTTGCAAATTATAGCTTGTAATTTTGCAGTTAGCCATTTGTGTAGTAATTTCCAAAATAAAATTATTTGCCTATTCAGAATTTTATTCTGTTCCAATTATTTCCCTCCTATTTTTTCGTCCAATTATTCTGTTCCCTCTAATTTTTGGCTATTTTTTCACCATTCCCTCTTTTTCTCCGCCATAAACCCTCTCTCTCTCTCTCCAACCCAAACCCCCCTCTCTCTATCTCTCTAGCTCCGCCAAACCCTCTCTGTGTTTCTCCATCGACTCTCAGCTCGATTTCGTGGGTTTCGAAATCACAAACGAGTTAGCCCTCCATCGACTCTCACCTCGATTTGTCTCCTTGAATGTTAAATAGGGTTTTATGTTTCAATTTCAATTTCGTGTATTTTGGATTTATGCTGGTACCAGATCCAACATGTGTAGTTGGTTTCGGACTAGAAATGTTTAAGCCCTATTCAATTAAAATTATTCAATTAGGTTTTGTTTCCTTTGTTCAATTAAAATTATTCAATTAGGTGTAATTGGATTTATTTGGATCCT
This sequence comes from Rhynchospora pubera, assembly GCA_028095005.1. Classification (NCBI taxonomy): domain Eukaryota; kingdom Viridiplantae; phylum Streptophyta; class Magnoliopsida; order Poales; family Cyperaceae; genus Rhynchospora; species Rhynchospora pubera. Next base: position 188,518,904 of record CM051461.1, read on the forward strand.
CAAATTGTATCATTCCAGATATGCCTTAGTTAAACTCTGCTTTTTAGTTCTGTTTAGTTCTATTTAGTCATTGAATAGCGTTTTATTTATGTTTTTTTAGTTCTATTTAGTGTAGTAAAGAGGATTCCCTTTTCAAAACCTGGTGCTTGTATTGTAGTGCATTATTAACTAGCTGCTAGTTATTTCCTTTTTCTAATAGAAAGACATAGCTGCTAGTTATTGTGTACTAAGACATTGTTACCTTGTTGCAGATATTAACCCTAAGTACCAACCCTCATCTCAAGTACAATGGTCTCGCATACTCCTTCGACATCCTCAAGGCCAACCCTCTTCTTAACTGTAAGTCTCTCTCTCTCTCTCTCTCTAGAGATTCAAAAAAATGATGGCCTACTGGGGAGTACATTAATTCTTTAACTTGATGTTTATAACCTAAGAAATACATGAGCTTAGATGTTTACAACCTATGAAATACATGAGCTTCCTCATTTACTAGCTGATAATACATGAACTTAAAAAAACCTCTGAACTTAAAAAAAATACATGAACTTCCTCTGTTGTATGGTTGCTTCTCATAATTCCTTGTCAGGCCTTACAAATTTGTAATATAATTGCTTTAATTGGATTGTGCACTCCATTCTTTTTCTTGCTTTATTATTTGATTTTCATCAATTACTTGCCTGAATTGTACTTGTGCTTATATTGTTGCTTGAATAATTGCTTGTGTTTGAATTAATTGACAGCCATGTCATCGCCGGTCAATTCTCCAACAGCAATGTCATTGGATGAATCTGCATCAATATCAAAACCTTTCAAAAGGTCGAGAATTTATTAAAAGAAAGGTATCTTACTATGCTATTCTTGTCTCTGACAATGTTTTGGCAATTTTATCAGCAAACCCCTTTATTTCTGAATATAATGATACGAACTGTTTCATGTATATTTAAGGGATATGTATTGTCCAGGAAAATGCTATTTTGCATTTCTGACCAGCATCACAAATACAGAGGTAACACTTATGCACTAACAAGTTTTATTATGTACAGTAAGCAATAGTAAGTGGAAAAATATGACTAATCTAGCATTTTATGTTGTCTTCTATGCTATTCTAACATGATTTCCTTTTGTGACAGGAGTCGATGGTTAGATCAGTTGGTTCACTTACTCCTAAGCAAATCTTGATTACCGTGATTGGAACACCAGATCATTTGGGGAGACTGCGAGGATTTTCTGGGTGGTCTCCGGCGTGTATGGGAGATCCAACTCTGGGGACCCACTGTTTACCTTGTGGATTCTCTAAATCCTGAAGCTCTACCAAACTTAGAAATCAAGGCAGATCTCGATACGTAAGTACCTTCATTTATAAACGATTACTGGTTGCATTTGATCAGGCATAGCACTTTGATTATTGAGACGGTCCGATCAGATTTTGATATAGCAATTAGCAGCAATAGAAGTGTGTTATTTAATCTTTCTGGACTAAACTGAATAATTAACAATTAGCATCATAACACATATTATTGATTAACTGAAGCATAGTGAGGTACTGATACCTGTGGTATTTAATCCAACAAATATACTGTTTATATGATGCAATATTGGTTTTAGCTCATGTTTTGTTTTACTAGAGGTTAAGATATGGAAGAGGCATGTACTGCTTAATACGATTTGATATTAGAGACATTGATATTGATAATCTGTCTTGTAAACTAATAGCTATTTTTTGATGCTTGGGGATGGCATAGAAATTTGCTACCAGTCGGTACTAAGTCTAGTTTACTCACTGCTACAAGAATACTCAGGTTCAGGGACTTGCTTGTGGGTAAATTTTGATGCCAGGGACTAATCTTTAAATCAACTAAGGGAGTTGATTTTTGTTATTGTTGTTCTTTACAAGTATATGATGAAAAGTCTAATTTCTTCTTTGCAAAACTTTGATTGTGGGTATTTAGTTGATATTAATACTAGGATTAGATTCCTTAGCCATATTGTCAGAATAAAATGTCATAGCATTACAAGTATTAACTGATTCCTCTTTAATTAATTTATTTATTTGTCTTAAAGAGCGCTGCGACTTTATTGGATGCAACTCAAATTAAGGTACACAACTTGAAGCTATGAGAACAAGAATAACAATTGCAAGCACAGATAATAGCAAGCATATGCATGAGCACCCACCTTTGGTTCACTTTGTTCAGAATTGCTCGTCTTTTTTTTTAACCTTTGAAGTCCTGAGTTAGTTTATTTCGGCATCATCATTCAAGTTATCAATCAATCTTGTATGCAAATCCAACTCTTCATTAACAGCTAATGCAATATGCTTAGTGCCTGATAACAGTTTCCTCTAAATCTCAACCTCATCTTGTTCTCTCATAATTTGCCTCTGCAAATTATCTATGCCTTGGGTATGCTCTTTTGGGTTTGTGTAAAAGTGTTTTGTGACTTGATGCAAGCATGGTACAAGCTCTGTACCAGCAGCTAAGTAGTTAGATGTGTATGAAGGTCTGACATGATGCAAATGGATTTAGAATTGTTTATAGTACTCTAAATTTATATGAAAATAATGATAAATTAATAGAGTTGTTTTATTTCTTAGAGTCCTGGACAACCAGATGGGAAACAATGTGGCTATTATGTTATGAGATCGATGTATAACATAATAAACAATTACCACAATTCAAACAAATTGCCTTCGGTACGTAAATCAACTTTTATTCTATGTTTTCTCATTTCTGAGCACCTTGTTAAATTTACTTACAGGATTTTCATTTTATTTGGTTGAATGCATGCTGGTCCTTCCCCCAGGTCCATATCCTTATCAAGATAAGGAAATTGATGAGGTTAGTGAAATGTTTGCCGAGTTCATGAGGAAAATTATTTGATTTATTATTATTATGATATGTGTTGTATGTTTTGGCCTAATAGGTTGGGTGTTATAATATTAAGAGGATGCATGCTTCAATTTGTGATTGTATTACTCTTAATCATAATTGGATATCAATGACAAATTTTAGGTAATTTGTATGCATGATTTTTATGTTAAACTGAATTAAATATGTATTATTTTCTTTGATTGAATGTCTGATTGAATTTGAGAAATTCCATAATTATTGTGTTTTATTATTTATTTGATTGAAATTTGATTGGTATCGATATGTAATTGTTTGATGATTAAATCCATTGACTAGATGCATGATTGAAATCCATTTTATATCTGATTGAAAATAATATATGGTTAGCAACATGGGCTAGCCATAGAGAAACAGGCGCTATATTCTGAAAAAAACTGATTAAAAAATAAACTGAGTTTAAAATACGTAGCACCTGTTGTTATTTCAAAACCGGTGCAAAATTGCAATCCTTAGCACCTGTTTTTATATCAAAACCGGTGCAAAACTAGATTGACAGTGCGCACTTAGCACCTGTCGTTATTTCAAAACCGGTTATCTATTTCAAAACCGGTGCAAACTTATATATTTTGCACCGGTTATTATATGGAAACCGGTTCTAATCATAAAGCTTTAACACCGGTTTTCATATAATAATAGGTGCTAAGTCTCCTATTAGCACCCCCTTTTTTACATCGGTTTTGTTAGAGTTATGTTCTAGAAGTCAATAATTTGATGACTTAAATATTAGTTTATGTTATGGGTGATATTTTATCATCTGTTCCTAGGTTTATTATTGACAGATTATTCAGATTGAGGATCTGAATTGTAGATCTCTGTGGATCATTCTTTAGAATGACAATAATAAATCTAAACGGTCCATAATCTTGATAATTAACAAGGAACATTAATTATCATATAAAATTAGTATGCAAGTTAACTGATGATTAAGTTCTATAAATCATAGGTAAAGAGTTACCAATTTAATTGCATATGTGTATGTTATGGAACATAATACAAGACTTGATCCAACGAAATAAATATATAGATTGTGTTATGTGTCATTATTTATTTCGTTATGATTTTGGTTCTAAGTTTGAGATGTTTATCTTTTCCACATGAGGATAGGTTCAATAAATATTGTCTACCGCTGATTCCCGATAAGGGCTGCTATACGGACTTTATTTATGTACTCTTGAATTGTGCGGAAAAAAAGCTAATCATCAAGAAAACCGTATGTCCCTCATTAATTCACTTAGTGAGTGACGATATCTGTTTGGGCCCCTTGATGGAGTTGGATCGTATGCGCGCAACTAAGCGATCAACTCTAGATCAAGAAACGTATAATCTGCAAGAATGACACATTCCTATCTTGGATTATACGATGATATTGTGTGACATAAGAATCAAAATAGAGAAATACTTTTATTCTCTGCAGGATTTAAATACTGTAGCAGTACACTATTTATGCGAATTGAGAATCATAACGTGTTGCTAGATACCGCTTATGATTATTGGAATTAAATAACGATTTAATTTCATGTCCAACATAGCATAAATCCTCAAAGGGTCACACATAATAAGGTGTTTAACCATACGTGCATTATATATTTATTTGCAATAGTGAATATTTCAAAATATGATAAGTTGATTAATTAATTAAATAACGTTATGGACCGTTATAATTAATTAAATCAAATGGATCATATAGAAATAAATTAATGCATTGTCTAATCTCTAAATAATTATTATTAAGTTAATAATTATTTATAAACAACACACTTAATTTAATTAAATTAATTGGGCTTTTATTTATTGGTAAATTAAATGTCCAATTTAAGTAGCAATTGAATGGGCCTTTAATTAATTGAATTGAGGTACTAAAGAGATGAGCTTGTGGCACATCAAAGCCCAATACAAGGCCGGCCTATTAAGGGTGGTAGGTGGGGTGACACACTTGTAATTAGTGTGAACTTTGTGCTAGGGTTTGGAGGCAATATAAGGACCTATATGGAGGCTCCTATGAATGGCTCTTTATTCCCTTCCCTAGCCGCCCCTCTTCTTCCCTCATAGGCGCCTCCCTTTCTCTTCTCCCCATTCTATTGCTCATGTGTTGAGCTTCCTCTTCCACAAATCAATTGGTGAATTATTTGCAAGAAGGAGAAAGCTTTGGGATTAGACTTATTATTCTCATCGCTAGCACGATTCGAGAATAACTTGGTTAATATCTTAGTGGACTCGAGACGGGCGATTTGGAGGCATTTGGAGAGCAACCCCATCGATTTCTAAGCCGTAGGATCGAGCCTCTTGATTACAATATCAAGAAAGGTATAAATTCCTTCTATTCTCTTGTGTGTAAATTGACTTATGTACTAGATCCTTACTTTCTCTTTGTTTAATTGGATTAATTAAGTATAATTAGTCATAAAATTAAAATTGAGCGATTTTCTAACAGGTTTCTATTCTCATTTACACCCCCTCCATACACACCTCTTTGCAAACCGCTGCTAATACACTTTATAAACCGGTGCAAAATCAATTTTTTCTAGTAGTGAAAGTTTTAGGTAATACAGATTTCCCCCAAATTACATAACAAATATCCTGGTGAGTAAAATAAAAGAGACCACAACATCTCCAACTAGCTTACAGAACAGCAAAGGATAAAAAAGGAAAAAACGAAGAATAACAAGCACTCAAAAGATTGGAAGTTACCATAAAACAGAAAAATCCGAAGGATCACCAGGATACATGAAACAACTAACATATCAAGGGGGTCATCCTGAACCCTCTGGAAAAACTTTTCATCAATATCCTTCTTCAACTTTCCCCGCTGCTGTAGCACCATGTGTGGCCTGCCTTGATATGTCAGTGATTGTCTTCTTGCCAAGCTAGCCAGTTCATGTGCTTGTTGGATCGCTTCCCTTCTTGCAAAATGTATTGTCACATCAGTTTTTGTAATCTTCAATTGCTCAATCAAATGGCTGACTACTTGTACCGCTCTCCATGAAGGCAATTCTGTGTTGTCTCCCTGGTTGAATGCTGTAACTAGGTTTAAGCAATCTGAGAAGAATTGCACCTTGGTTCCCTCTGGTAAGTTCAAATCAGTGAAAATATATGCCATGAAAAGAGTCATGCATAGAGAAAAAATGCAGCCCCACTCCGTGCAAAATTCCTTTGTTGTACACCACATACCCGGGCCCAACTTTCATAGAACAATCCCATGAACCATCGATTATCACCTGCCATCCATTACTATTGTACTCATACTGTTCCTGAAACAATTGTCTAGTGTTTATGGGCTCCAAACTCAACTCCATCTGTGAACATGTTGTAATCGTCTTGATTCTTTGGATTACAGCATGTGGCTTGAAAATGCACCTTTCTAAAACAGCTTTGTTCCTCTCCTTCCATATTTCCCATAGTGCGTTAGCAAAGATTGTATTTCCTTCTTCATCCAAATTTCCCATAATTTGCTGAATTGTTGTATTCACATTCAATGACATTTCATGCACACTCAGCCCCAATTGACTGGCAAACCAAACTTGTCTAGAGATATTACAAAAAAAGACAATGCATTTCATACTCGTTCTCCTCATTGCATCTTTGACAAGTCAGTGAGAAGGCATTTATCCTGGTATGCATGTTCGTAGCTACTGGTAATCCTCTATTTAATAATCGCCACAAAAAAATTTTAATCTTTGGAGTTAAACTCCTGCAATTCCAAATCAATTGCCAGCTGAAAATTTGCAACCCCTGCATTGCCGACTGTGGTTGCATTTGAATTAGCTCCTTATACCCTTCCTTCACCGAGTAATTACCAGTCTTTGCTTTGGTCCACACCAATCTGTTCCTCTGAGTGGCTGTAAATCAGGTTTGTTTTGGGATAACAGTATGCTTTGAACTTGATCTGTCCGAAAAAGCCTTGTCAGTTCTTGCAATTTCCAGTCACCATTTGCTCATCTACTAAGGAACTCACTTTCATCTTTCGATCAGTGTGGGAGGCTTCCTGTTGAACTGTTCAGTGCCTCTCAACGCAAGCGAAAATCCTAAATTCCTAATTGGGAGAAATAATTGGCGAGATCACCATGATATTATTTTGGACCTGTCAATTCATCTTTTCGGGCCGAATAAATGTTTAAGCAATTAAGCCTATAGTACTGTCGATTTCTTGCATGTTTTCTATCTAGCTGAATTGATTGGTAATTGATATTTACCATCCAACTAATTACCATTCAATAAATCATCACATAATAGTCACATAATCATCACATAATAGTCACATGACCTATCCAACAGATGTATCCCTTCCTATTTCATTTCTCTCTCTCCTCCAAAATACAAAAACTAGATCTAGATCCATCTCTTCCTCCCTCGACTCGCAAACATGGCGTACGAGTGTGTGGTGGAGGAGGCCAGTGTTAGGAAGTGTGTTTCAATTTTAGTTCTAATTACAACTAATTTAGCCATCGAAACAACACACAAAACGGATCATGCACTCAAGCTAGTTTTACACAAAGAGAAAGGGGGTGGATTTTACCTCTCTTGGTATCGCAACCAAGAGGCTTGTTCCAACGGCTTTGGTGTCGGTGGCGTGCTCTCCAAGCACCTCCTAATCGCGCGCCTCGAGTCCACTAAGGAATTAACCACCTTCTCAACTAATTATGCTAGTAATTAGGAGAAGTGAGTCTAATTCCCAAGCTTTCCCTCTTCTAGTTAATTCTCCAATTAATTTTAGGTGGGAAGCTTGCTCAACACATGAGCTAGATGGTGGATTAGAGAAGAGAGAAGAGGAAGAAAAATTTTGAAAATTTTCTTTTTCTTTGAATGGGTTCGGCCAAGGGAAGAGGAGAGAGAGAGGTGTGGTGGCTTGGGTTTGCTCCCAAAGAACACCCCTTTATATAGGCCACTCAACTATCTCTCATCCAAAATTGCATGGACAAAATTGTCTCTTGCCCTAGCCGCACCTACCAACCTCTTGGTTGGGTTGGACCTCAAGTGTAGTTGAACCCAATACTCTTCCATTTAATTGCACCTTCCATTGGACATTAAATTAACCAACTAATTTAAAGCCCAATTAGCTCAAATAATTAAATTTGTTGATTATAATTAATTATTAACTATTTAATAATTAATATGGAATTAGTCAATGCATTAAATTATTTCTATATGATCTATTTGACTTAATTAATCATAACGGTCCATAACGACATACGATTAATTAATCAACTTATCATATTTTGCAAAACCAATTGTTGCAAATAAATAATTAATGCACGTGTGGTTAAACACCTTATTTTGTGTGACCCTTTGAGGATTTATGCTATGTTGGACATGGAATTAAATCGCTATTTAATTCCAATAATCATAAGCGGTATCTAGCAACACGTTATGATTCCCAATTCACATAAATAGTGTACTGCTACAATATTTCAATCCTGCATAAGAGAATAATTAGTTTCTCTATTTTGATTCTTATGTCTCACGATATCATCGTATAATCCAAGATAGGAATGTGTCATTCTTGCAGATTATACGTTTCTTGATCTAGAGTTGATCGCCTAGTTGCGCGCATACGATCCAACTCCATCAAGAGGCCCAAACAAATATCGTCACTCACTAAGCGAATTAATGAGGGACATACGGTTTTCTTGATGATTAGCTTTTCCCCTCACAATTCAAGAGAACATAAATAAAGTCCGTATAGCAGCCCTTATCGGAAATCAGCGGTAGACAATATTTATTGAACCTATCCTCATGTGGAAAAGATAAACATCTCAAACTTAGAACCAAAATCATAACGAAATAAACAATGACACATAACACAATCCATATGTTTATTTCGTTGGGTCAAGTCCTGTACTATGTTCCATAACATATACATATGCAATTAAGTTGGTAACTCTTTACCTATGATTTATAGAACTTAATCATCACTTAACTTGCATACTAATCTTATATGATAATTAATGTTCCTTGTTAATTATCAAGATTATGGACCATTTAGATTTATTATTGTCATTCTAAAGAATGATCCACAGAGATCCACAATTCAGATCCTCAACCGGAATGATCTGTCAATAATAAACCTAGGAACAGATGATAAAATATCATCCAAGACATAAACTAACAATCAAGTCATTAAATTATTGACTTCTAGAATATTACTCTAACAGCCAGAGCCCCGCATGATTCGGCCCCCAGTGGGCATGATGAGAATTAGAGAGCGAAAGGGTTTCAAGTCTTTAAAGAGAGCAGCAGCAGGAGGCCATCATCGCCGTCATTATATCATCCTCGTGTCGAGGTAAAGCGACAACATGTGGGACTGCCAAAGTTGCCTTCTCTTCCCTTCCTTATTTTTCTGTGCTCATGCCCCCTGTTGTCTCTTTGTGTGGGGACATTCATTTTTTCCGCTTCTCTAACTCTAAGTAGTTCAATATCCATGATTATTATTTTTTTTTTCAGCCAAATGGCTAAATTGCCCAGCTTAAAGATATTCCTTGTGTTTATTGTTTTACTCATTTATGGGTGGCGTTCAATTTTCTAATTTTTTTTGCGCATATTTTCAAGAATATTTATGAGGTACATGTTTATGTTGTATATCCCTTCGTTTTCTTACATAAATATTCCTTCGTTTTCTTAATTGGGGTGTTTTAATCTATTTCAATTTTGAAAGATTTATTAATCAATGATTAGATGTGGTTAATTGATTTTTTATTATCTAATTTTACTTGTTTTGTTGATCTAATTTAACTGATTTTTTATTATCTAATTTTGTTGATTTTTTATTATCTAATTTTGTTGATCAATTGTAGTTAAACTTTAAATGTTTAAGTAATTCATTCATTCATTTGTGTTGAAAATCAGTTATTGTTTCATCTAATTTTATTGTTTCTTGGTTCTGGTTATCTCTCATTTGTGTTTAAGTTACTATCTCTAAGAGATCATCTTGTTTCGTTATGTATTTTTTTTTAAAACTTCACATGATCTGATTGTTCATTATGTATTTTTACTATCCTTAATTGTTCAGTTCTTTAAGGAAACATCTTGTTTCATTATGTATTAAGTTAGTATCTCTAAGGGATCACCTTGTTTCATTATACTGTTCTATTCTCAAAGGGACCATCTTGTTTTAATATATGTTAAATTAGTACTTCTAAGGGACCATCTTGTTTTAATATATGTTAAATTAGTACTTCTAAGGGACCATCTTGTTTTGTTATATTAACATTGCAGAACTAAACCGTCATATTAACAAACTGAACACACAACTCAATTTAACTCATCCCTTAACGTGTTCATATTTATTTTTGTTGTTGTAAGTGTTCAGTTTATAGTTGTAATTATTCAATTTGGTGTTGAAAGTTTTCATTTTATTTACGAATGCATCTAATTGAACACGTAACGCAGTTTAACTCATCCTTTATGGTCATTATCAGAACCAAAATGTCATATTACCACTGGATCTAACTGAATATATAACTCAGTTTAACTCATTATTTATGGTCATGGTGAGAACTAAAATATTATATTACCACTGCATCTAACTGAACACATAACACACTTTAATTCATCCTTTACGGTCATTATCAGAACCAAAGTGTCATATTACCATTGTATTTAACTGAACACTTAAATAGTTTAACTAATCTCTTAACACATCTAACTGAACACAAAAATTCGTTCATTTGATGACGTCAGCGTGCGAAAAAAAAAATTTAGAAAATTTTTTTTTTCACAAAATTTTCTTTTTGCAAAAGAAATGATGACGTCATCACGCGAAAATGATAACGTCAGCACGCCCAGACAGTCCATAATGGTCCAATTTCAGTCCCTAGTCTAATTGGATGGTTTGGATGATAAATTAGTGGATGGTGTATATCACACCTGTGATGACTGCACTTAAATTTTACGGCCTTTTATATATTTTTTCTTATATTTAAAATTTTAAATACACAAACTGCAGGTTTTGATTAAAATAAATGTTAACGGAATGAACCTTTCCTCATAATAAGTCATAACCCAGAATACTTGAAAACACATTGCATGACTAAATATAACGTATTGCCAACAATGTACCCATCTTAAGGCATAATTAAGCAGCTATCTATACATCATCTACAGGAAAAAAGTTAATCAAGCAGTTGATATAACACTGAAATTCGATCAATAAATACGGCTGCGACAAAGCTTTTTACTATGTCACAACTGGGCCCCTAGCTTGTCTGCATTAGTCATTGTGCATGCTACTTTTCTAAGGGGCTGTTTGGATTTCTCAAGGAATTTGAGGAATTTCATCTTCCTACCATAAATTTATTATAAACAATTCAAACTCTTCATAAAATTACACACTTCCCAATAAATTTATTCCTAGGAATTGCAACTTTCCTAAATTTTTAAGCGATCCAAACGGTCCCTAATATGTTTTCTTTGAGGGTCTCCTCTCTAATATTTTCAATATACATATATATATATAGAGAGAGAGAGATTTGCTAAAATGTTTTGCAAAGTATAGAAGGGTTGTGCTTTAACGTTTTGTATCGTCCGATCGCGTCAATTTTTGTGCTCAGATTAAATCTGTCGGTTTAGATATAGAGCGCTGAGACGTTGAATGGCTCGTTTCTTCCCGTTAGTTTTATTTGTTTCCGTCCGTGTACTCTGTTAAATGTGTCTCACATACAGCACCTCTCTCCCTCTCTCCCTTCGTTCTCTCTAAGCTTTCCCCGTTCGAAGAAAGCCAAAACCTAGGCGCAGCACCTCGCTCTCTCAAGTCTCACGTCGTTTCTCTCGGCTCAGCTTCCCACATCTCTCTCCACCTCCCCTCCTCGCGAAAACCCTAGGTGTTCCTCGCTTCGTCGACCGTCCAAATTGGTGGTGACAGGTACCCTTAGCTTCATTTCCCCTCGCTACTAACAATTTTCTCGTTTATGGTTTTCATTTGGTTCAATTAGATAAAGGCTCACAAGTTACCCGTCCAGGATAGTTTACTTTGCTCCTTTTCACTTTGATCTATTATGTTGCGATCTGCAAGCTCTATGGAGATAGCTGATTCTTTTCCACTTTTAATTTCTCGGACTTTTTCATTGGCTTCCCTCTCTGGTACGAACTAACAATAGGGTTATATAATGAAATAATCAAAGAAATGAGAAAGTATTCATATTATTGTGAATTTGTGTAAATTCTGATTGCTAATTTACAAGTTCAATAGACAAGAACCTGATCTTGTTTCAGACAACCTATGTATTATTCTGGTAAGCCTAATAGTTCTGGTTGTAGATAGGGATTGAGCTAGAATTTTATGAGTGAAACACCAATCTGAGCAGCTCCTGTATCTAATGACAAAATCCAACTCCTGTAATTTCATACTATGGCTAATATATCTGTGTACTACCTCTAGTGTCAGTAGTTAAAAGCAACCAAATTGGCATGCTAAAGTTTGTAAGCTAAGGCTACATTTGTAGCAGCAACGGTTCTTCTCTTTTTGATGGCCAGTGTATCAATAATGGAAGAAATAATATTAAGATTCTTGTTAATTTCATGTATATATAAGAGATGGTAACATGTCAGCAGATAATCCGTCGGAGGATAAGGATTTTCTCGATTAGCCGAGTCATTTCTGCTGTACCAGTTACTATTCATACTGGTTTTACTCCATGGTAGTTATTGTTTCAATGAACCTGGAGATGGTATATATCGTAGCTTTTAGTACGATGTAGTAATGTGTATTCTTTGTTATGATTTACAGAATTTTCTTAATGGTCACGGCTTTTTACTTGGATGTTCCGTTCAGACTCCCATCAGATGCTCGCAACAGAAACATTCAAGATGAGGGATGTGCTGTTTGGCTAAACATAATTTTTTTTTTTTTTTTTTTTGCTTTTTTTTGTTATAGTAGAATTTGAGCGAGCATGTTTGTGTCTTGTTTGTTAGATGGCAGTTTATAATAATAGTCATATAAGAACTTTGTGACTAATACATTTTTTTTTTGTGAAACCCTTGATTGGGGAGATTGTTAATTACAAAAATTCTTGTATATCAGAGAAGTGATGTTTATAACTTTATATTATAAAGGATTATTCTAGTCTAATTAAGCCTAGGATTCAGAAAAAAAAGTAATGACAATGAAGCCTAGGATTTAGCAATTAACAAACATGTATAGTAATGAAATCTAAATTCATTTATCTTGCAACTATACGAAATGCAAATCATATAGTCCAGTTTCCACTATTAAACTCTTCACATAATATAAATAATAATAATAATAATAATAATAATAATAATAATAATAATAATAATAATAATAATAATAATAATAGTTAAGTCTGACAAATACTACAAATTATTTTCAGCAAACAGAAAAATGAAGTTTGGCATAGACTAAGTCTTCCTCTTCTATATTGGCCAAGTCCTCTTACAAGTTTACCAAGTCTTCCATCTTCTCAGTTGCCAGCCTCATTGTCTATTATCTCTTTACCCTTTCCTTCCATTTTCTTTAGCTAAAAGTAAAATAAATAGATAAATAAATAAATAAATAGATTGGCTGTTTCAAATAAAGATTTATTTAAGCAATAAAAAGCAAAATTAAATTATCATAACACGAAAGCTTGGCTGTTTAAGCTCACCCCAAACCATGCACATGTTGAACTCATGTATCCTAAAATACTAAAAAAAAAAAAAGGAAAACTACATAAGAGTATTTTGGTTTTAGACGGTCCTTGACCTAATATGTATATCTAACCTATAACCATGCATAGGGTTCAAATATACCGCAGCGGAAGTTGATCGATTGCCTAGATTCTTCTCAAAACTTTGCTGCAACCTTTTCTTGTCTCTTAATCTTCCTCCGTATGCAACTGGCACACCACAACCTCAAGACAGGGCTTGGCGTCACCTTTCACGAATCCAGATGTCGGTCGACTCGTGCGTGTGCTTCCTATTGGCTCCTCGCTCTTTCTGATCTCTCTCTGGTCTCTCTAGGATGGTGGTTATCTCAAAAGACATGAATTCCAACCTTAGAGACACTTCAAAAGAGAGGGGTATAAATAGCCAACCTGGAAACTAACTTTCCAGATTCATAACCGTCATCTGGGACGGTCCGGTCCGCCCCATCCAGTTGGACCGGACCGTCCCAGAGTTGGAACTGTCCGCCCCAACTCCAATGCGACAGTCTGGTTGCCCAGCAGACCAGTTCGTCCGAAACATGGCTCCACACACTTTTTCTAACAGAGTATAAATCCATGTACATGCATCACGATTTGAAATTAATTGGTAAATTTTTGTCTCAATTAAGCGCCAATTTGTACAAATTCCCAATTATGTTCCAGCCACAATTATACAATTTTTGCCTCAATTAAGCGCCCTGATTAACCAAATTTTTGTAACTAACCTCAATAAATCAATTTAACCTTATTTTGTCCCAATAATGCAATGTAAGCATATAGGCCAAATTAGAGCATGGTCGGTACTTTAATTTAGTGTATTTTTCTCAATTTGTCATAAATGAGAACTACTGAACTAGTGGTTTACAAGTTACACGAACAATGAGAGAGAAAGGATGAATAAGAGGCCACAAAGAGATAAGGGTACAGGATTCCCACACAAGCGCTTCTAAGTCTACAGAGACGTTGATAGAGCTTCACGAGGCAAAAAAAAAAAAGTACCTAAGGTTCCATGGAAGAGGGTCTCGGCAGACAAAGGAGGCGGAGAGAGCTGCGAGAAGGTGGAGAAGAGAGGTGCTGGTCCACTGGAATTTTTCTTCGTTCGAAGAAAGGTGAGAAGTTAGAAGGGATTTTACTCTGTGCTTTAACGAGTTAGTATCCTCTGGACAGTGGATTTTTTTTTATCCGAGTCGTCCGATCTAATTTTTAACGGTTAGATCTTTTCGGGTCTATCAATCTTAATATTATGAACGAGAATCTATAGTCATTGAGATTAAATCAGACGGCTGAGATCGAAAACCATCCCCATCAGAGAATGTAGTTCCGTGCTTTAACGGTGAAGAAATGGAACGGAAGGAAAAAAACATAACGGAGAAACAGAGCGACCTCAGCTCATCAGCGCTCAAATAATAGTTGTCAGATTCGATCCCAGCTCGAATTTAAACCTTATCCAACGGCCTTAAATGTTAAAGCACAGAGGTCCTATGCTTTGCAAAGCATGTTAGCCAATCTATATATATATAGTCCCGTATTTACTCACCATCTTATGAGTTTGATCGAGTAAGCACCTCAGGTTCAGATAAATTAGGGTTTGAGGACAGATGACGGAAGTTAATGCCGAGGTGAGAACATATGCAAAAGGTGGGAAGAAAAAAGGCTACCCTGATTTAATCTTCTTGCAACTTGCGCTATTTTATATGGATATTCCAAGGAAAAAAGGAAGACACACAATTACACATGCATTCTCCTCGATCATAAAAAAACAAGTGAACCAATAAGAATCTTCAAGATTACTCGCACAGTTTTTTATTAAACACTAGGTGGGGAAATCGAGCTTCGCTCGATATATGCGGTATACATAATCAATGTAGAGGAGGAAGAAATACGTTATTTTATTAATATACGTAATAACATAATTACTTAGGGGCAGGTCTTATTACGGGAATATTAAAAAATATTGAGAAAAAATGTGAATGGTTTATATGAAGAAAAAACAAATGGGAAAAAATAATGGCAAAACGTACAATTAAATAGAACATTAGTAAACCGTAATGTGATTTATATAACCTCTCATTGCTTATGTAATAGACTAATCAAGCTCCGCTCGATATTTGAATTACAAATAAATATTCAAATATGTTATTAATAATTTAATTTGCAAAGATTAACATACCTAATATTTTTTAGTCATGATGGAAATAATGAAATATCATGTTTATATTTTTACTTTGTGGGTACTAATTTAAATTGAGTTAGTATTAAAATTGAAGTTTACTACGTGATGTATATATATATATATATATATATATATATATATATATATATATATATATATATATATATATATGTCAATATCTTCTTAAATAATGAAAATTTTTTCGTGAATCAAGTAATTTCACACACTGTTTGGGACAAAAGGCTTAGTTGTTGTTGTTGTTGTTGTTGTTGTTGTTGCAAGTAATTTCACACACTAAGAGAGAAAAGAGAGTAAAAAAACATTTGAAATTGAAAAATTTAATCGCAACTTAAATGATAAATTATTGAAATGTACATTGGTGATAGCTTCAAAATTAAAAGTTTAATTTCTACAGTTAATGTTCAACATCATATATGTCTGCAACGGGGTCTTTCTCGTAGTCAGCATAGTATCAATTATCTTCCATTATGGATTCATAAAAATCAGATGTATTGTCATAATGGATAAATGGAAGAGGAAACAGACCTAAAATATGATGGTTTATTCGTAATAATTGCTACAATTTTTTTAAGGCTTTAAAGGCCGAACTTAATGTGTGCCATGAATGTTGTTAAGAACTCATTAATTGTTATCTGAGACTCCTTGAAACCAAATTGTGGATTGTATTTGATTTGGATCATGCAATGCATGTATAAACCTGAATATGAGAGTCTCGACTTTCCATAGATTATGTCTAAAAACAAATTTTGGATTAGTTTTTTTTATAATAAAATCATATTTTAGGAACTACAAATGTTCCACTTAACAAATAAAGTAACAATTTGTGCAATTTAAAACCCGAAGAATAAAGACCACCATTAAAGAATAAAAGAGGAATCAGAAAGGAAACTGAAAAATTAAAGGAAAGAAAACACAAAAAAAAATTAATTGATTCCTTCGGACTGGTATAGAAATTTAAAAGCTGATATATATTGACAAAGAAAACATTTAACAATTATTACCATTAAAAAGGAATAACATGCATAGAGTTAGAACATTTTCAAATCCCACCATTAAATGTATTAAAATTAGTTAAATTGTCCATAAGATCAGCATCAATGGGTGGACAGCCATAAGTATTAGCATAAATGGTAATAGCTGACGTCTGTTAAAGTTCCCTGATATAGCTTGTCACCTGTAAGAAATTAAAAGCATCACCAAATTTAGGCTTTTATCCAATTTATCCATCAATTAATCTAACATGATGCAATCATGAGGAAACAATAATTTTGTGAACTCAATGTGATTGTATTTACTGAAAATTAGGCTGAAAGATGAGGCCTTATCTAAGATATGAGTTCCTCATCAGTCACCACCATCCGTCCTTTCTCCCACATTATGCTAAAAAAAAATTAGTTAATTTATCAAAATGAACATTCTGAAACTTTATCCAATTGATTACCCATTTATCAGTTGAAGAGAAAAACCTATGAAATCAAGAAAAGGCAAAATAAGGTTCATAGCTCAATTAGGTTAGACAGACTGAATTGACCAAGTTCAGCCATCATTAATCTAATTTTGAAAAACTAAATCTATAATACAAAGCTAAAATAGTAAAAATTATCAATTTGCTAAAATGCCATACCTCAAGAATCCACATGAACTGGTACAGTATTCAATACAATCCCTATAATGATATCATCCACCATGACATTGTTGTTGGTGTTAACATCATCTTAACATGATATATAGTTCCTTCTCTCTCCAGATGGCATGCACCTCATGTCCGAACCTCTGCGTAAAGGTTGTGGTGATGCCATGAGCGAATGCAAGAAGGGCAGTATAATAGCACCATTATCAATGGCACTGAAGAAATCCAAATTAATAATCAAATGAAATTAAAGAAGGGGAGCAATACCTTGATGCAAACATCCTTTGTTGCCTTGTCCTCTTTGCTAAGCACCTTGGCTTCAGTTTGAACCATTAGATGCAGTGGAGCTGATTAGATATCTATGTCCGCATAGAAGGAGCTTCAGCAATTGCCGCCGCAAGGACACAGTTATTCTGTTATTGTGGGAGGTGGTCAAAATTAGGAGGTGGGAATAAGGATCAAGCATAGAGAAGAGGTACAATGGAGAGGTATCATTGCCACAGGTAAAACAAATTTTTCAAATGAAAATGTCTGTGACCAGAAATAAAAGCATTGGCAATGTATAAACTAATTAATGAGACCAAAATAAAAGGAATCGATGATGCTCCAAATGCAAAGTGGAACTTTTTAAATAATGTTGGCAAATAAAAATTTACATGGTCCTTGCTGGTATAGTGTTGGCACAACAACATTTATTAGTTGTTGGGAATACCTACGTGCCAACACTATACCAGCAAGGACCATGTATACCTGTATAATATCAGTTCATGAATTTTTAAAACCACTATTGTTACCGTCAATTACTCTAAATTACTTTCTATTAAACAATATTCATAACTACTATGAACCAATAAACCAAGTTAATGACACGTCTCTCATGCTTTTGAAGCACAATTTGATTAAAAAATTAAATTTGAGCACTAATTCATATATAAAAAAGATAACCTTCAGAAGATGCACTGAGACTAGACCTAGGCAACGTATTAAGCGGAAACGGAATGAGGCATTCCGTATTCCGTTCCATTTCAACAAACGGTATGTACCGGCTGATTCGTATTCGTTCCGTTTGGACGGAACGTAGCGGAACGGTAAAAAAATTTATACTGTATTTCACATAAACGAATCATGAATTACATTCCGTTTTCCGTTCCGTTTGCGAAACGGAATGAAATTTTATTCCATTATACGTTTCACATGGACGGAACGGAACGGAACGGTTTCGCGTATTCGCGGTATACCGCGCCCACCCCTAACTGAGACATTTGTGATCAAACGATATACTCCAATAAATGCTCATAAGAAATGACCATTGACTTTTTTTTCATAAGCTTCCCCTCAAGCATTTCAGTCAATTTAATAATAACAATTGCATAAAAAGAGGAACGAAATTTTTCTTTCCAAGTAAAAAGAATCATATTAGGAAAAAGAAACCTAAACGAAAAAAATAATGATTAAAAACAATAAAACCTGATATTACCTGAAATTAATAGTTGTTAATTTTAAATCACACCATTTTGTATGGAGTAATGGAGAGAAGCAGAGGATGGGTTGGCAGAGGAGTAGGAGGCGGAGCCGGAGCATCAAGTGGAGAGGGAATAAGGAGGAACAAAAGGAAGGAAAGCGAGGGAGGTGCTGCGGCTGCGCCTCTTCCTGTACCGCTAGCTGGCCTTTTTTTTCCTGCTATAAGGAAAAATTTTGAAGATGGCGATTCCAAAAGGTAGTGCCAAAAAATTATGTACAAAAAATATTGCACGTATGCATGAAACGGAGTACATCACCGGCACTCGTCCTCTCCCTCTCTTCCTGCTGCTATGCCTTGTTTGTTTTTTTTCTCTCTTCTTGGTGCTCTCCGACCCCAAACCCTAGACTGGAGAAAGAGAGAGGCGAAGAGGCGTTTGTCTTAGAAAGAGTAACTTACTGAGAGGCCTGATTCTCAGAATTAAGAACAAAGAAAAATTGCAAGTGTCGTGAATTTAATGTCGTGTTAGAACTCAGAACTCAGAAGCGTGAAGACTCAACATTAAGATGTAGGGCTAGTTGGAGTAGGCACACAAAGAGACGGAGACGAGATGGATTTCAGAATAGATTAAAGGGGACGCATAGTTCAAAAATAAAATAATGGGTTGCCGAAAACACTCTTTTTGGTGAATCGGGTGAATACTATGAGCGATAACACTCGGAACACACACATCTACAGAGTTTACGTTGCACAAATAAAAAAATACTAAATCTTGTTGCACAAAATATTGCCGTGTCGGGCTCTGATTTAACAAAGTAATCTTCGATACCCACGCCTCTTTATTTATAGGAAAAATTCGCCATATATCCCTCTAATCATAGCCAATTGAAAATATCCCCCTCTAGGGTGCGTTTGGCAACCCAAGTTTAGCCTTCCCTTGATGTTAGTACACTAATCTACATCAAATATGTTTGCCAAATGAATCAAGGTTAGTGGGTTTAGTTACTAAACTTTCACTGCCCAACTAACCTAGGAAAATGATGAGTTAGTCTTCCCCTTGCATTCAAGTGGAGAGAGAAATGTATAAAAGTTATTATTTGCAATTTTTTTAATGTTGGCTTGCCATCTTTAATTAATCCACCAGGTTTTTTTTTTCATTGCCATGAGAATTATAAATATTTAAATAATCCTTAATATAAATAAAATATGATTGATTAATAATTAATAATTAATAATAATAATAATTAAATTAATTAATAATTATTTTAAAATAATTAATATTAATATTAATACTAATATTAATATTTAATTAATAATTATTTTAATAATGATTTATTTCTATAATTAATAAATAATATAATATTTAAATTAATTAATTAATAATTAATAATAAAAAATAATCAATATTTACTGCAATAATTAATAATAGTTATTGTAAATAATAATTAGTAATTGATAATAATTTTATAAATTTAAATAATCCTTAATATAAAATAATAATAATAATAATAATAATAATAATAATAATAATAATAATCATGATGATGATACTTGATAATAGTTATTATAACATGTATTTCTATAATTTATAATTAATAATTAATAATAATAAATTTAATTAAAATTAATAGTAATTAATAACTACTAATTAATAATAGTTAATAATAATAATTATAGCATTAAGGAATGATAGAGAGTATTTTGTTAGTATTAAGAATATTATTAATTATTAACGTTAATAGTAATTAATAGTAATTTTTATTAAAATTAATAGTAATTAATAACTACTAATTAATTATAGAATTAACGTTTGTGTGCACTTTGATGACATTTATAAAACCAAAAGTAATCAATAATTTATTTATTTTTCTTCATAACTAACCTCAATATATCACACCAAACAACATTTACTAACCTTAGACTAGTACTAACCCCTTCCATTCACTACCGTTACCATTCTACCTCTCTAACCCCAAAAAGTACTAAACTTACACCACTAACCATACTAAATCTTGTTTTGCCAAACGCACCCCTAATCTTTAAATTTAGAAATATCCCCCTCCAATCTGTTAGAGTTATGTCCTAGAAGTCAATAATTTAATGACTTAATTATTAGTTTATGTCTTGGATGATATTTTATCATATGTTCCTAGGTTTATTATTGACAGATCATTCAGGTTGAGGATCTGAATTGTGGATCTCTGTGGATCATTCTTTAGAATGACAATAATAAATCTAAATGGTCCATAATCTTGATAATTAACAAGGAACATTAATTATCATATAAGATTAGTATGCAAGTTAAGTGATGATTAAGTTCTACAAATCATAGGTAAAGAGTTACCAACTTAATTGCATATGTATATGTTATGGAACATAGTACAGGACTTGACCCAATGAAATAAACATATGGATTGTGTTATGTGTCATTGTTTATTTCGTTATGATTTTGGTTCTAAGTTTGAGATGTTTATCTTTTCCACATGAGGATAGCTTCAATAAATATTGTCTACTGCTGATTCCCGATAAGGGCTGCTATACGGACTTTATTTATGTTCTCTTGAATTGTGCAGGGAAAACCTAATCATCAAGAAAACCGTATGTCCCTCATTAATTCACTTAGTGAGTGACGATATCTGTTTGGGCCCCTTGATGGAGTTGGATCGTATGCGCGCAACTAAGCGATCAACTCTAGATCAAGAAACGTATAATCTGCAAGAATGACACATTCCTATCTTGGATTATACGATGATATCGTGAGACATAAGAATCAAAATAGAGAAATACTTTTATTCTCTTATGCAGGATTTAAATACTTTAGCAGTACATTATTTATGCGAATTGGGAATCATAACGTGTTGCTAGATACCGCTTATGATTATTGGAATTAAATAACGATTTAATTCCATGTCCAACATAGCATAAATCCTCAAAGGGTCACACAAATAGGACATTAATCACACTGTGCATTATTTATTTATTCACAGCAGTAAGTACTGTGAAAATATGATAAGATTGATTAATTAATTATATACCGTTGCGAACCGTTATAATTAATTAAGTCAATGGATCATATAGAAATAAATTAATGCATTAAATAATCCTAAAATAATTATTAATGAGTTAATAATTAATTTAGTTCAACACAATTTTAATATAAATGGTTATATTAATTAATTGGGCCGTTATTTGGTAGCAAATACATAGCCCAATTAAAGAGCAAATAAATGGGGCTTTAATTAATAGAATTAGAGACTAAATTGAATGGATTAAGTGGCCCATATAGGCCCATTTCGTGGCTGCCCATTATGGTGGATTAGGCTTGTTCTTTGGGTATGCTAGCACGTACCTTGTAGAACGTGATTAATCCTCCTTGGTGGACTCGAGGGTGGCTACTAGACGTGGTGGAGACGGTGGAGAAGGCACGCCATCGATTCCCATGCCTTGGTCGAGCCCCGCGAATACGATTTCGCGGGAGGTACAATATTCCACCTATCTCTTTGTGTCGAATGAGCTTTTTGCACTAGATCTTGTGTTGCTTGTGTTTTAATTGGATTAATTAAGCGTAATTAGTCACAAAATTAAAATTGAGCAGTTTCCTAACACAATCATGATTACTTTAGATATATACCCTTTTCGTTAACTATATCGATTTTTTTATTCTGAAAAATCATTTTTATATTTTGTGGACAAAAGTGCCCTCAGCCCCCAAACGATTGAGCTTCCCTTCTATTTTATCCTGTGTAAAATGTAATGTGATATATTTTTCCTAACATCTCATCTCGTTCCTTCCTCCATTCTAATTAATATCTCCTTAATCTATCGTCAAAGGAAAAAGTTTATTTCTATTGAAAATCTGCAGAGAAATCTTTCTGAATCCATCGCTGGAGCAATGAACCCATCGTTGGAGGAAATAAGTGATTTCTTCTGATCCACATTGCTGTCGCCTTCACTGATTTGAAAAACATTTATTTTGTTTATCATATGTTGCTGGAATTTATTTTATTGTAAGATCTTTAAACTTTGTATGAGTCGGAGCAAAAGTATACGCTTTTGGAGTATTATATGCGGAAAAACTATCCTTGTCTATACATAAATAGAAGTGAAGCATAAATTTATCTTTTTAGGTTCAATTGCAACTCTATTTATGTAATAATCTGCTCAACTGACAACATTCTCATTTCGTATTGTATTTTTGTAAAAAAAATGCATAGAAGAAGAGAATGTTCATAGGCCAGAAATAAATGCATTCATAACAATTGCTGCTGCTTTAATTTTGATGTAATTACACAAAAATTCTTTGACCCAGATTGTCCCTAAAGAAAAAAATATTTATTTCTATTGAACATTAATTATTGGATGTAGCCTTTTCCTCTTAACGATAAAATAAGAAAGGAGATGTTAGATGTTTGGAAGGAGATATGAGATAATAGTATATTTCTTTCCTATTTTAAATTTTACATTTTATACTGGAGAAAAAAGTGGGAAGCTCAATCATCTGGGGGCTGAGGGCACTTTTGTCCAAAAAGAATAAAAATGGTTTTTCGGAATTAGAAAACTGTGATAGTTAATGAAAAGGATAAATATCTAATGCAATCATGATTAGAGGGGATATTTCCAAATATAAAGATTGAATGGGGATATTTCCAAATGACTATGATTTGAGGGGTATATGGCTAATTTTCCCTTATTTATAATACTGATTTGTGCTTAATGTATTTTCCAGTGGGGCTTTCTAAAGTTTTTTGTTAAAAAAAAATAAAAACATATGCATCATTAATTACAAATAAATAAAATGTACCATATATATCCATATATATACAAAAAAGTTATTTGATGATGGTTATTTCCATATACTCAGAGGTTAACATACTGACTTCCCAACAACATAAAGTTTGGGCTAAGCATACGGCACAACATAGGCTGAATTCATCTAGGCTCTGTTTGGATTGCTTAGGAATAAGAAGAATAGCTTATTTCTAGGCGGAAAGTATTGAAAACTGTGAAATTTTGTGAAGAGTTTGGATTGTTTATAATAAATTTACATCTAGGAAGAAACTATTCCTCCTATTCCCATACGATCCAAACGGGACCCTAGAGTCCGTTATATGTATGTGAATAATATTGGTGTTTAAAGTAAAATTAATTATCTCAAATTATGAAATAATTAAAAGAAAATAAGTTTTAATTACATTCATGTATGTATATCACTTGTTAGCTTTAATAGCTAGACATTCCTCTGACAAATTTGGCATGCTATTCATGGTGAACTGGTGTGTGTGTATATGTATATATATATAAATCTGGTTCAAAATGACCGATCCAAACGGCTAATATGATCTCTCTATTGAAATCTCCATGCATACTAAATTTTACATTTTTTCAAAATTTTTAGGTATTTTTTTGAAATTTTAGAAAATCGTTAATCTAATTAGTTCTGTACCATTCAAAAATTGTCATTTTTAAAAATTTGAAAAAAAATACTTAAAAATTCTGAAAAAATATAAAATTTGGTTGCAAGAAGATTTCAATAGCGAGATCATATTGTACGGTTTGGATCGATTATTTTGAACCAGATTTATGAGTTTTGATCGCATCACACGGAAGGTTTTTTGTGATGCATCTCACCATAGCTAAATTATATATATATATATATATATATATAGAGAGAGAGAGAGAGAGAGAAAGAGAGATTGGCTAAAGTATACTCCAGCATACGGATCAAACCCGTATGCTAGAGTCGTTTCTGAAAATCTAAAATTCAAACAGTCGATCCAAACCGTTCAAGTTGTTCTCCATGTAAAAATATCCTTCAAGACCAAATTTTACATTTTTTCGATTTTTTTTGCTATATATTATGCTATTTTCAAATTGAAGGGCCAGAAATACTCATTTACAACTCTTTTATAATGTTTTTTTAAAATAGCATAATATATAGTAAAAAAATTCGAAAAAATATAAATTTTAGTTTCCTAAGAGATTTCAATATGGAGAACAATTTGAAAGTTTCGGATCGACTGTATGCATTTTAGATTGTGAGAAACGACTCCAGCATACGGGCTATCTATATGCTGGAGTATACTTTAGCCAATCTCTCTCTCTCTCTCTCTCTCTCTCTCTCTCTATATATATATATATATATATATAGGGGTGATAAAATACACTCTGGTGTACGGATCGTCCTCGTACACCAGAGTCGGTTTTGAAATCCAAAAATCAAACGGTCGATCCGAACCGTTCAACTTGTTCTCCATATTGAAAAACTCTCGGAAACCAAATTTTATATTTTTTCGAATTTTTTTGCTATATATTATGATATTTTCAAATTGGAGGGCATTAAATACTCCAATTGTAGTGTTTTTTGAAAATATCATAATATATAGCAAAAAAATTCGAAAAATGGTAAAATTTGGTCTCCGAGAGTTTTTCAATATGGAGAATAATTTGAACGGTTCGGATCGACTGTTTGATTTTTGGATTTCATAAACGACTCTGGTGTACGGGAGACGATCCATACACCAGGGTGTATTTTATCAATCCACTATATAACAGACATAAGCTCGGCGCTAAATATGTCTTTATATATATTATTTTTTAAGCTGGAATCGCCATATTTCAATTACGCATATACAGCCATGCAAAAGTTCATCTAAATAGAACTTTATTCGAAGAATGTTTCGAGCGTTTTCAAGCTCAGTTAGATTTCAGGAGTCTTAATAATGTCATTTTATTAAAAACTTCACGAAAAGAAATTTCATGTATTGAGCTTTTTTTTAGCTAGAAAATAATCCTAGCAAAAACGAAAATGACGGTAATACAGTATATATTTTAGCAATCTTTCTGCCAACATATGTTTATTTTGAAAAATCCATGTTTTAATGCTATCATCAAAGATAAGAATCTACAAAAGTACAAATTATATAACATATCTTGATTTATCAAATGATATAACGTATCTTAATTAAAACAATTGTGGTATTAATTGGATTAAATTTTAATTGATGGTACGCTAGTGTTTGAGATATTAATAATGTGGTATGCATGCTATCAAATTTGAGATAACTAAGAACAGAATTATGACATTTTCTATTACAACTTTGGCTGTATTTTTATATATATATATCATAAACATTCTAACTTGAGGTTCTCCTTGAGGAAGGTCTAGATCTCCAAATACTTCATCTAGACACAAAATGTTAGAGAAGTAAAATTAATGATGATCAAATTGCAATTCACTCCATGATTCACACCTCAACAACACAAAGGACAAAATACAAATTTAGAACTGAAGACACTACTCGGAGAGAATGTATAATATATTGAAGCTATAGCAAAAAAAACTATATATATGCTTTTTAAGCTTCAATTAATATCTCTCATGCATCAATATCACACGCTAATATTTCATATCCTTCTAAAAGAGATGCACACTACGACTCAAACAATAAAATCAAATGCATATTTAGTTGTTGGACACATTAATTACTAATAAAAACATAAAAGAAGTTCGCGATGCATACTTGTATCATGCAGTGCAAGCCGCCTGTTCCAGATTTAATTCCTCCTTTCGTAAATCACTCATTAGAAATTAATTAATTTAACAAAGAATGTTGTTGGAAGACATTGCCACAAGATGAGGAGACAACACTCGGAAGAGACCCTTGCGATCCGGCTCTGTTACTCCCCATGCTAGTTACACCAGCATTCATACAGACACCTAGAAGCTCTTCATTTTTTGAACTAAAACCCAGGTGGCTACTTACATACAACTGAGTAGGAAGTAAATGTGTAGTACTTTCAATTTCAAATGCTCCAGTGAACGAAAACTGCCTGAACTGCAACTGCATTCCAGAAAATCCAATCCCAATGCCTGGTGACATGCCTATGTGATGGCTATTAGTATTAATATGTGCATGCCTGCCGGTTTGTGCTGATGTGGCTGTGGATGTGCTCGCTGTTAATTATAACATTAATGTGGCCTATATATTAAATATAAACCAAGTTCATTTATGAAAATTACCTAAAGGGTACATTGGATTTTGATGGAAAATCCAATGGACCAGATTAATTACAAATTCTGATCCCTTTAATTACCTTAGTCAATTATTATTTCTCTCTCCTGTCATAATTTGGCATCTCTTCCCTAAAATTTCGCCTAAAAAGAAAAGACAGAAAGTGAGAAAAACGCCATTAATTTCAGCCATCATTTTGGACTAAGGGAAATTGGAGAAGATCAAATTTCCGCATCAAGATGTCTTCTCTACAAAATTGTAAGTTCTAACTTATAATTTATTTAATTTTATATGAATTACGTGATCCTTATTAAGTAATTTCAGAAATATTATTATGAATTAATATTTCAATTATCTATCATTTGGTATCGGAGCGGTACGTAATTTCATATAAAATTCTTACAAAATTTTCGGATTCAATTACTGAATTTTAATTGTATTTTTTTTCGTATTTAAATCAGTAATTAACGGTAATTTTTGAATCAGTATTTAATGGAATTTTACTGAATATTTTCGTATTTATTTTCATATAAACTTCTTTTGTGTGCACGCTATGAAGTTGTATAACATATATATCTCTTTATGATTAAAATAATATACATACAATTTTCCCTCTCTGTCAATCACGAGGGCGTGGCGCACACAAAGGAGAAAATTTCTGTTGTTGATTGTATGCAACTCTTGGGTATAGTTTTCTAGTCCAAACCCTATCTTAACTCTTATTTTCAACAATTATGTCGGTACTTGCCGAATTTTTTCGAAATTGGATCAGGAATTGTACAACAAGTGAGGACGTATGCTTATATTCCTAAATTGTATCCGATCAATTGTTTTATTTTGATTCCTTTTGCGCATCACGCGTCTGGTCCCACTGAAGAGACGCTATGGTGTTCAATTAGACAAATTAAGAAAATTATATTACTTAGTCCTCAATTTTGTTGTGTATACGTCACTTTATACAGTGACTTTTCTATATGATTTAATAATTCATATAGTTTATCATATAATATTATTTTATGTATTTATTTTCAAAACCGTATACAAAGTTCGTATGGTTTTACATATGATAATATTATACATATATGATTCTATATTATATATACCAAGTAACCCAACGGTACTATGTTATATATAATTTATTTTCATATTAATTTACTTTTAATAAATGGTCGTTATCAATTTTACCAACTTTAATTGTGACCGCCATTTTATTAAAGAAAACTATGTTTTACATTATGTCTATTGTATTACTTATGTTTACATTTAATAAATTATAAATGTCAATTTTATCAACTTTAATTGTCAAGTATAATTTATTAGATGAAATTTTAAATTTATGTTCAATTTATTTCTGCCCAACGGTGATATGAATTGATTTTAGTGGATCAACTATTAAACCTGAAATATTAATTGGCGTTTTAGTATTTCAGATAAGTTAATTATTAGTCCCCTAATTATAGTTGATCTAATTTATTTAATTTTATATGTCTGTGGATTTTAGTTAATAGTAAGCATTTTATTTGTCATGATGAATTTTCAGCATTGAACAATATTAGTACCCAAATGTCTGGAATACCATTGTTGAATGGAACTAATTTTTCAACTTGGAAAGAGCAACTCGAGATATGTCTTGGTGTTCTTGAAATGGACCAAGCATTACGTATGGATAAACCTGAGAAACCAAAGGATGATGCTGCAGATGAAGCAAAAACTGCTTATGCAAAATGGGAGCGTTCTAATCGAATGTCTCTCATGATTATGAAAAGCACCATTTCTTTGGCGATTCGGGGAGGCATTCCTGAAAAGAATGTTGCTGGTGAACTTTTTACTGCTAAAGAATTTTTAGCCTCTGTTGAGGAGCAGTTTAAGAGTACATCAAAGGCTAATGCAAGTGCTCTCATAATGAAAATGCTCACTACCAAGTATAATGGGACTAGCGGTGTACGTGAACATATCATGATGATGAATGATATGGCCGCAAAATTAAATGGCATGGACATGGCAATTTCTGAGGGGTTTTTGGTTCATTTCATTATGACTTCTCTTCCTGCTCAGTTTGGTCCTTTCAAGATCAATTACAACACGCAGAAAGAGAAGTGGAAAATGAGCGAATTGATTGCCATGTGTGTTGAAGAAGAAGAAAGGCTTAAGACTGAAAAACCTGACTTTGCACATGCAGCCATTGAAAGTCCAAAACAGAAAAAGAACAATGGTAAAGGAAAGAATAAGAAAGATGATGGTCTTGGTGTTAACAAAGCAAGTACATCTGGTACAAAACGTGTTTTTAAGTGCAATCACTGCAAGAAACCTGGACACGTAAGGAAGGAGTGTACCAAGTTCAGAGCGTGGCTTGCCAAGAAGGGTAATGATTTTAATTATATGATTTGTGAGTCCCTTTTAATTGATGTTCCCTTAAATACGTGGTGGGTTGACACTGGTGCCTCTGTGCACATTACGAACTCATTGCAGGGATTCCTTTCCGTGAGGATGCTGGAAAAGGGAAAAAGGAAGCTTAAAGTTGCCAATGGATTAGAGGCTGAAGTGGAGGCCGTAGGAACTCTTCGTTTAGTCTTGAAGAGTGGCTTTATTCTCTATTTACATGATGTAGTTTATATTCCTAGTGTGATTAGGAATTTAATTTCTGTTTCTAGACTTGATGCTTGTGGCTTTATGTTTCAGTTTGGAAATAATGAGTTGAGACTATATCATAACTCTAAGTTTGTTGGTTCTGGATTATTATGCGACAATCTATATAAATTATGTTTGGATTCTTCCTTTTCTGATTCTTTATTATCCCTGAATGTTAATTGTGTTGATCACAAACGTGGCACAAAGAGAAATCGTGATGTTGGATATTCTTCCAAATTATGGCATCGCAGATTGGGTCATATTTCAAGAGATAGAATGCAACGTCTCATTAAAAATGAAATTCTCCCAACATTACATTTTTCTGATTTTGAAAACTGCATTGAATGTATTAAGGGAAAATTTGTTAAGGGCAATAAGAAAGGAGCCACTCGAAGTGGGGGACTATTGGAATTAATTCACACCGATATATGCGGTCCTTTTCCCACTCCGAGTCTCAACGGACACAAATCATTCATTACTTTTATTGATGATTACTCACGCTATGCTTATGTGTTCTTAATTTCTGAAAAATCTGAGGCATTAGACAAATTTAAGATTTTTAAGGCTGAAGTTGAAAATCAGCATAATCTTAAAATTAAAGTAGTGCGATCAGATAGAGGCGGTGAGTATTATGGTAGGCATACTGACTTAGGTCAAAGTCCAGGTCCATTTGCTTTGTTTCTTCAGGAAAGTGGTATTATTCATCAATTCTCTATGCCGGGTGATCCTCGGCAAAATGGAGTAGCTGAAAGGCGTAATCGTACATTAATGGATATGGTACGAAGTATGATATGCAATACCACTTTACCAGAATTTTTGTGGTCTGAGGCTTTAAAAACAGCCACACATGTTCTCAATCGAGTTCCTAGTAAGTCTGTTCCAGCAACACCTTACGAATTGTGGACTGGAAGAAAACCGCAACTAGGATACTTACGTGTGTGGGGCTGTCCTGCTGAAGCAAAAGTCTACAATCCACAAATTAAGAAACTGGATTCCAAAACCGTTAGTTGTTCTTTCATAGGTTATCCAGAGAGATCCAAAGGTTTTAGATTTTATTGTCCCTCACATACCACTAGAATAGTTGAGACAAGACATGCAGTATTTTTTGAAAATGGCAACATTAGTGGGAGTAATGAAAAACGAACTATAAACCTCGATGAAGAAGACCAAATTTATGTTCCAATTTCGGTCATTTCAGAGGCGGCAAGTTCTGTTTCTCCATTATCACTAAATGAAGGTACTAATGTTAGTAATGCTCCTAACAATGAAGTACCATTGCTGCCACAAGAACCTTTACGCAAGTCGCAAAGAGAACGAAAATCTGCAATACCTGATGATTATATTGTATACCTTACTGAAGAAGGTGGCGATATAGGTCATGGAGATGATCCTATCTCTTTCAAGGACGCCATGAAAAGTGATAAGTCATCTCAGTGGCTGGAAGCCATGAATGATGAGATGAACTCCATGCAACAAAATGATGTTTGGGATCTTGTTGAGTTACCTAAAGGTGTTAAACCCGTAGGATGTAAATGGGTTTACAAAACTAAAACCGATTCTCATGGTAACATCGAAAGATACAAGGCCCGACTGGTTGCTAAAGGCTTTACGCAACAAGAAGGTATACATTATGATAATACTTTTTCTCCCGTCTCAAAGAAAGATTCATTAAGAATTGTTTTAGCTCTTGTAGCTCATTATGATCTCGAGTTGCATCAAATGGACGTGAAAACCGCATTCCTTAATGGTGACTTGCATGAAAAAATTTTCATGAAACAACCTGAAGGTTTTGTTGTTAAAGGCAAGGAACATATGGGATGTCGGTTGAAGCGATCAATTTATGGGTTAAAGCAAGCTTCAAGGCAGTGGTATCTCAAGTTTGATGAGGTCATAACAGAATTTGAATTTCAAGAAAATACTTTTGATCAATGCATATATCTCAAGGTTAGTGGGAGCAGATTTATAATTCTTGTTTTGTATGTGGATGACATTTTGTTAGCAAGCAGTGATTTAGACATGTTGTACGAGACAAAACATTTTCTTTCAAATAAATTTGAAATGAAGGATCTTGGTGAAGCCTCTTATGTCATAGGTATTGAAATTCACCGTGATCGGTCTCGTGGTCTCTTAGGTTTATCACAAAAGGCATATATCGAGAAAATGCTTAAGCGCTATAACATGCAAAATTGTTCTCCTAGTGTTGCTCTCATTTTCAAAGGTGACAAATTCAGTAAGGCTCAATGTCCCAAAACTGAATCAGAACGTAAGCAAATGGAAAAGAATGAGTATGCTTCGGTTGTTGGAAGCTTAATGTATGCTCAAGTTTGCACACGTCCTGATATTGCGTTTGTAGTTGGCATGCTCGGTCGATATCAATCAAATCCAGGACTGGATCATTGGCGAGCTGCTAAGAAAGTCTTACGCTATTTGCAAGGGACTAAAGACTACATGCTTACTTACAGAAAGTCCGATAACCTTGAGGTCATTGGTTATTCCGATTCGGATTTTGCTGGATGTGTAGACACGAAGAAATCCACATCAGGATACATATTCATGCTTGCAGGGGGACCAATTTCATGGAAGAGTGCTAAACAGTCCTTAGTTGCATCTTCCACAATGCAAGCAGAATTTGTAGCGTGTTTTGAAGCTACTGGTCAAGCAGTTTGGTTGAAGAATTTCATACCTGAACTTCAAGTGATTGAAAGTATTGCGAGACCGCTCACGCTATTTTGTGATAATGAGGCTGCTGTTTTCTTCTCTAAAAACAACAAGTCCAGCGGTGCTACTAAATGGATTGACATCAAGTATCTTGTTGTTAGACAGAAAATTAAAGATAATGTTATTGTCATACAACACATCAATACAAGATCTATGTTAGCTGATTCTCTAACAAAAGCACTACCACCTACTCTTTTCAAAGAGCATGTAGCCGGCATGGGTTTGGTTAGTGACTTGTGATGTTGTAATGAACAATAATGTATTTATTAAGTTATGTATTGAAGCTTCATTTATGTATTGACTGAATTTATATTGTTTGCTTATTTCTTATGTTTGCGCATTAATGTAATTTATATAAGCAAATATACTTATGTGGATCGAATGAATTTAATTAACCATATGTTGGAAAGAATGTCATTTCTATAATTAATAGGGATCAAATAACAGTTTTAGTTATTTTGATTATATTAGTTTAGTTTGGTATTTCTAACTGAACAAGGTTGAAGTTTTTATTGGCCAATTCTGAATTTGTGTTTCATTATGATATTTTATAGGCCAAGTGGGAGAATGTTAATTATAACATTAATGTGGCCTATATATTAAATATAAACCAAGTTCATTTATGAAAAATTACCTAAAGGGTACATTGGATTTTGATGGAAAATCCAATGGACCAGATTAATTACAAATTCTGATCCCTTTAATTACCTTAGTCAATTATTATTTCTCTCTCCTGTCATAATTTGGCATCTCTTCCCTAAAATTTCGCCTAAAAAGAAAAGACAGAAAGTGAGAAAAACGCCATTAATTTCAGCCATCATTTTGGACTAAGGGAAATTGGAGAAGATCAAATTTCCGCATCAAGATGTCTTCTCTACAAAATTGTAAGTTCTAACTTATAATTTATTTAATTTTATATGAATTACGTGATCCTTATTAAGTAATTTCAGAAATATTATTATGAATTAATATTTCAATTATCTATCACTCGCTCTAAGACAATTTTTGGTACGGCGTGACCCACCACCTACTGGTACATTGCGTAAAGTTCCACCTCGTGTCCAGTAACGGCGGCAGGTGCGACAGAAATGCCGTGGCTGGGAAAGAGAATAGTTGTTGAAGTAACAAAATTTGGTGTTGGTTGAGTCACATCGAGGGCACTTCAGACCAGATTCTGGGTGCAGAACCCGAGTTAGACGAACCTGTTCAGGGGTAAGAGAACTTGGAATTGGTGCAAACAAGTTGGGAACAAGTTCGGGTGATAGTGCAATTGGTGAAAGCTGAATTGCATCGTTATCAGATCTGGTTAAGTTGCTGGTGTTCGTGCCCAGTTCATGAGGTTGTTGCTGCTATTTATAAGAAGTGTTAGGTAAAAACATTGTACATAATGAAAAGATTTCTCTTCGTGTAAATCTAAGACGATAAAGCAAGAATTAATGCTAATAGTACATATGTAGCTATGTTTCATCAAGAAAAAAGAGATGCAATGATCCATTCTAGAGTTTCAGATGTATCAAAGATAATAAGGCTTTGTGATCACTGATTTCTTGCCTGAGAAAAAAAAAAAAGTAAAAAATCTCTTTTGAGAATTTTCTTTAGGTTTGTAATATCCTTTAGCTTTTGCAAATTAAAGATGACAGGAAAGAAAGGAACAAAGTAAGCAAAAGGTGATAAAAAAAGTAAAAAAAGGATAGGATGACAATCATAGTTTCCTACCATATATGTGTACCTGGTTCCAATTTGAAGGATCTTCATAAATAGGAATTAAGGGGAAAATTATTGAGCCTTTCTTTCTTTTGTTTTCTTCCATTTCTTTTTCGTCTTTTGAGAAAGGTTGATTACTGCTTAGATATGCTGGAGAATCATAAATAAAGAGAGAAGAAAAAATGAATCAGGATCTTGCTCCTTTAT
The DNA here is from genome assembly GCA_028095005.1 of Rhynchospora pubera. Classification (NCBI taxonomy): domain Eukaryota; kingdom Viridiplantae; phylum Streptophyta; class Magnoliopsida; order Poales; family Cyperaceae; genus Rhynchospora; species Rhynchospora pubera. Next base: position 188,552,999 of record CM051461.1, read on the forward strand.
TGCTTTTATAACAATATTCTATGTCCACAGGGCTGTGTGCAGTGTGTGTGTGTGTGTGTGTGTGTGTGTGTGTGTGTGTGAGAGAGAGAGAGAGAGAGAGAGATTAGGACTTTTTTTTTTGGTTGCTGGAGACTTAGAATTGAAGAATTATGTGAAAAATAGTGGAAGCAAGACGGCCCAAAGGGAAAGGTGAAGGAAAGAAAATGCTGTTTGGAGCACCCTGACATTAGAATAGATCAATAGATAACCAAAAAAAAAAAAAAAAAAAATTGCAAAAGGAAGATCAAAGATGGACGTCTTTATTTTAGGGATCGATTGAATTATATTTCGTTTGTACTTGGACATGAGATTTGTTAATGTTTATAGTTTATTACTTCAATGCTTTTGCCATAATTTGTGATATCCTATATTTCCTCAAATTTATCTTTATTATGATTTCAACGAAAATAATGGATGGAAGATCAATTGCTAGCTTTAATAATTGTTCCTGATCAGAAAAACTATTGGCAAGAATTTTTAGAGAAACATAATTTGATGTTTCAGAATTTTAATATGTTACATAATAGTTTTCCTTAAAGAAGTTACAATTGTATATATGCAATAATCGTTGTGATGTAATATTATGGTTCAACCCTTGAATTTTGGCTTTGAGATCCATATATACCTTATAGAAATAGATTAATGATATGTATAATAAGCCTCCTATGCATAAGAATAAGAAATCGGATAAGAATAAGCTCTAAATTTTTTATCCTCGTGAAATTCAAATAACACAAGAATAAGAAATTTGAGACTTATTCGGATTCATATTCATATTCTAACAAAACCATAAAATATGAATAAAGAATATCGATAGACATACATTTCTAAATCCTTATTATTATTCCTTATTCATGGGCAACATCCAAACACAGAATTAGAATTATTATGTATACACTGTGCGTGTATTTAATTATGTTTGTCTGTAATGGCAAACCGCAAACATGCATATGGTGTTGATCTTGTTTTATGCATAAACTTATATTTGAAGAATCAATTAATAAATATACATTTTAGCTGAGCAAACTTGTATTGCATCCCAAGATCCATGACTATAATTAACGTAGTTAGGGCTGTCAAACGTGTACAATGTACACGGAAACAACATCTTACGTTTCTATTCTGTTCATTAGCACGTAACAAAATTAATTTACGTTGATGTTCCATTATTACAACGTAATTAAAATTTCTACCGTTTTCGTCCCATCAGATTTAAACGGAACAAACGTTAATAACGTAAAATTTTGTTACTGTTTGAAATGTCATTAATACAAATCACAATACAAATATTTTTACACCATCTGGTTTCATTTACACTAAATATCTAGATTACAACATAGAACAAAAATAAAAAAACAACTACAAAGATAACATGTCTAATGAAAATAGCTAAACAGGTACAAAGTTCAACTAAGCTGCTGAAGCACTAACCAAAAGCGAAAAGAGTAAAATAAAGGAAATAAACACCACCCAAAGCACAGTTGTGAATTTCATGCTGATGTCGATTGTGCTTTCATCCATTAAACACCAAGCCAGTGAAGAAGAAAAAAACATAAACCCTTTTGCTGATAAACCCTTCATCCTTGCCAAATTTGCTAAGCCATGCTCTGTGGGCAGCAAGTCCCTTTACCAGCAACACAATTAACAAATGGTAAGAAATTAATCAAAACCTAATATGATACATTAAAAAAAGATTTAGAGATCCATTACGATTCCACAAAAAATTAATAAAAGAAACGAGAGAAAGGAAAACGAAATAACTCGAACTCCATAAAAAATGTGACAAATATTTGTAAGTAAAAACCCAATCTATTCTGAAAATCAGCGAAGGTGTGACTGAAACTACTAACCTGGAGTTTCTGAAAACCCAATTGACATCAGCACGGAATTGATAAGTGACAACTGTAGTTTCTGGATCAGCCATTAAAGAATGTACGTTGGGTGGTGTTTACTGGTAGTCTGGTACTGGTTGGACTTTGTGTGGTGCTCTTCTCTCTATTATGTCTTCTCTCTGTCATCGAGCTGCCACCGGTTGTGTCCATTGACAGCCACAAAGTGAGGAAGAGTTATTGTGGAGAGGGAGTGGTGAGGGAGTCCATCGGAGAGGAGAGAGAGGTGAGCGAGCAGAGGGGTTTGGCGAGTGAGGGAAGAGAGAGGCGACGAGAGTCCATCGGAGAGGAGAGGGAGGTGAGCGGGCAGGGGGTAGCAGAGGGGTTTGATGAGTGAAGGAAGAGAGAGGCGGCAAGAGTCCATCGGAAAGGAGAGGGAGGTGAGCGAGCACAGGGTTTGGCGAGTGAGGGAAGAGAGAGGCGGCGAGAGTGAGAGAGAAAGACAGAAAGAAAGAGGTTCCCATGCATCTGTGCGGCTAGGATATCATCCCCACCTCTATTTCTCCGTCTTTTTTTTAGTCTGTAATTCAAAGATTTCAAAACTGTACAATTGGAATGGAATAACGTGGAACGACAGAACGGAATCAGTCCATTTCATTTACGTTCCGTCCTTACCAACGTAAATGATTTTGTTTCCAATTCTGTTCCGCTGAGTGAAACGTAACAAAATTTCGCTCCATTTCCGCTTCGTTTTGGACGGAACGGAACGGAAACGTGCGAAACGGTATGAAATTGACAGTCATAAACGTAGTTCATTATCTGTCAATCTTGATACCCTGTTTTGTACAAAATGCGTTGTCTACTCTTTTTTTCAGAAAAATAAAATGGAAAGCACAAAAGCAAAAAGCATCCAGCAGTACAGCAAACTCTGAGGAATCATTAACTGTGTTCCAATGCACAAAATTAATAACGTTCAGAAAGGTTTATAGGAGGCAAATTAATTGTACATAGCGTCTGACCAAAGTACGGAGTCTGGATCTTTAATTTTTGGGGAAATTGTTTTTATGCCACTCCAAAAGAAGGAAATTGTGAAAATACCACTCAAAAGTTAATTCTTCCATAAATGCCACTATGACCATATAAAAGTGCTACATGAACCCCAAGAATTGTCCCCAAGAAGAACCAGATGGTATAATCAAACCTGAAAAGGCCGACCTAGAATATTTTTGAAATAAAAGTCATTTAAGAATAAACCAGTAGAAATTCTAAAAATCCTTACAAAATTTAATTTTCTTTATGAGTGACTGGCGCCTCAGTGCAAACAGTACAATTTACAAAGAAGCGCTTAAGGCAACAGAAACAATCCACCTACCGGCAGTCGGTTTTGTCAAGCCACAAGACATCACCGGGCGAGCAATAGACGTACAATTTAAGCAAAATAACACTATTATCCAATTGTTGCTTAAATTGACCGAAGAAGTTGAAGATCTGAAAGCAGCAGTTAAGAAAATAGAAGCTACGAAAGGAAAGAAAGTCACTCAACCTGACGACCTGACTGACTCCCTAGATCAGATCCAGCAACAACTTCAGAAGCTGAGCTTAGGAGAGCCTAGCAAGCCGACAGTACCGAAACCGAAAGGCAAACTTTTTGTGCTCAAAAACCCAAAAGAAATATTTGAAGCTGAGAAAAAGAAGGCAGTATGAGCAGGACAAAAACAACAACAGAGACGGCAAGACCGTCAGTATCGGAAAGGGACATAAACCAAACTACCACTGTAGAAGATCAGATCCGTGGCTACCGCCTCGGGTCTAGACTCAGATTTGAGGCTCAAAGGAGGCTCCCTGGTCAATCTCGACGGTACCAGCGAAGCCTTGAGTCACAAATGAATCCTGATGCTGAGCTCAACATCTCCCAATACAGACTAGCACAGCAAGTCCCAGCAGAAACTCTGTACCAAGCCGGATGGTCAGAAAGCAGACACCGGGTATACCAACATTACTCGGATGAAAGAACATTGGTCACAGATGGCCAGCAAGTGGAGTTACCTTTTATTTCTGAAGAAAGCTTTAACAGGCTTTTACAAGAAGGGCTCCAACATTTGCATATCGGGCTAATTATGGTTCGGTTATACACGCTGCACAGGCGGAGTGCAGGTGTGAATGCACTAGTGTTAATCAGGGACACTAGATGGCGAGATGATAGAGCTGTTATTAGTTCTTTGGAAATAGATCTTACATCTGGAACGCAGTTGGCATATACTGCTCCAGATATGACTCTAAGTATCCGTGACTTCAAAGATCACATTCAACTAGTGATTCAAACTCATGGGTATGAAGGATGGCAAGGTGGTGAGAGTAATCTTTTACTCTCAAGATCCCTAATTGGGCGACTGTCCAATACAAACCACACAAATTACAGATACAATGTTCAAAACGTGGCGGACCACCTAGCAAGCCGAGGAGTTCGGGCCATCCCTGGCTCGCAAAGGACAACTGCAGAACTCCAAGGAAGACAGTGGCTTGTGAGACCAGCTGTTATCTCACAAATCCAGAATCCCCAAGCAGCACGAATTAGAGCAAGGACAGACGGCTCATTGTCTGTCAGATTTTCGGGGTATGCAACAACAACCCCCGAGCAAGAAGCTATTCATGGAGAAAATGATGAGGAAGAACTCGAACAAGAATTCATCAATCTACTCACAATAGATGATGATTGGTCATACGAAGATGACCCAGAATTCCCAGAAATCTATTCAGACCCTGAGGAATTCAGTGAAGATGATGAGACTGAGCAAGATGATGGTTCCTTATTAGGAAAATGATTCTTGGCAATACTCAAAGCCGAACAAACTGAACCAACAGTTGAAATGATGGAACCAATAAACCCGTATCAATGGTTTGCTATTGAACAACTAGAGAATGAAGACGAACTCGTGCAAATGACATTTGCAGAGTTTAATTGGCTAGAAACCATTGATGCAGAAAGTGAGTGGTTTGAGGAACAAGCCCTCATGATGACTTGTCAATGGGATGAATCAGATGAAGACGAGACACTCTCTACGGTGCAATTCCTGTCCCAATTGGATGCACCGGCAAACCGAGATGAAGACTTGCTAAGTCTTCTAGCGAAAGGTGGTGGGGAAGATGTCAGTTCCCCAAATTCTAAAACAAAGTGGGACGAAGATTTATTCGAGACGGTTTATATGATAGAAGAAATGGAATACCCACGGTTCAAAAATCTCAAAAAAAAAAGTGGAGACGGTACTCTCAACCGCAGAGTCTTCACTCACAAGAATACCACCTGAACCAATTATGGGACCAGCCATGTACCCACCTGGCTCAAGACAACCCCAAAATCCCCAAATCCCAGAGATAAAAGCACGGTTGGGCAATATCCGCGGGGGTTATGCAAGGCAAATGAACGAAAGGTTTAATCTGCCAACAGCCCAAGCCAGTCAAGGCGCAATCCTGGTTTTACCAGAAGATATTGGGCTGTACTCAGAAGTTATCTCCCGATGGGAATCAATCACGCTCAACCTGATAAATGAGAAAAACTGGGCAGATAACAAATCAAAGGTCAACTACATCGAAAATCTCCTAGGTGAAACGGAGAAGAAGACCTGGATTCAGTGGAGAATAGCATTCCCCACTGAATATGAAGAACTAGTGAACATCGCCGATGATCCGCAAAATGTAATATCACAAATCAGACGAATGTTCCTGTTGGAGGACCCAACAACCGGGTCCACTGAAGAGCAAGATCGAGCGTACAGCGACCTGGAGAGGCTTTCATGCCACAATGTGAAAGATCTTTTCGACTACATAAACGATTATAAGATCTTAGCGGCAAAATCAGGAAGGATGTACATATCTCCTGAACTATCAACAAAATTTTTCAAAAAAATGCCTCCGATCATTGGTGGAGAAATTGAGAAGGCATTCACTGAGAAATACCCAGGAAATACTGTAGGGGTTATTCCAAGAATACATTTCACCTACCAGTACCTGGCAGAGCAATGTAAGAGAGTTGCACTCCAAAGAAGCCTCAAAGATCTCTCATTCTGTAGCCGCATACCAGTACCAGGTTATTATCAAAAGAACAAGAAGTATGGTCTTAGAAAGGCAAAGACATACCGAGGCAAACCACATGATACGCACATCAGGGTATTTAAAAGGAAGCACGCAGATAAAGTAAGAAAATGCAAGTGCTTTATATGTGGTAAAGAAGGACATTTTGCCCGCAACTGCACAAGACAAAAAGGGCAACATTGCAAGAGCAGCCATAGTCGAAAATCTAGATCTAGATGACGACTGGGATGTGCTCTCGGTGGATCAAAATGAACCAGATAGTGATGCAATCTGTTCATTTTCTGAAGGGGAAGGAAGTACTGGTCATTCTTTGATGGCCGGTATAAATGAGGTACCATACGAAACCGCAATGATGATAACAAATGAAGAAATCTCATGGCGGGTAGTGATCTCAGTGCCTCAAGAAATCCAAAACTGCGCGCATCAATGGGAGGATAACAGTCCAGTGGCGCAAGAATTCATGAAGTGTCTGTTCTGCAAAGAACAGACTAATCCAAGGATGAGAGCACATTGCAGTATATGTCGTCTGACTGTCTGTCCGATGTGTTCAAGATTCAACCTGGGAAGAAGGCTAACAATACAAAAATCAAATCCCCAGTACGACAACAAAGATACCCTAATCAATGAGCTGATGGGGTATACAAATTTCCTCTTAGCAGAAAATCAAAAGCTAAAGGAAAGAATTGAAGAATTGGAAATGGGAAAGGATCGGGACGAAATGCGAGATTCAACAAAAGAGAAAGCCCCGGAAAAGCCAACTCTTGAAAGAGCAGATTCAGATGATGAAGCAATTGAAAACTATATCCAGAAACAAAATGGAGTAGTAATCAAGATGCTGACAGATAGAAACGAATACATTAGTACCCAAGTTCCGGATACAAGAAAAGGGAAAAGACTCTTAAACAGACTCTATAATATTGAGCTGACAATGGAAATACCAGGGGTTGAGAAGTTCAAAGTACAAGCTATCCTGGATACTGGTGCAACAGTCTGTTGCATAGACCAAAGCGCAGTTCCAAAAGATGCACTTGAACCAAGTGCATACCCCATTCAAATCAACGGGGTCAACTCCTCTCAAATAGCCAACCAAAAACTGAAAGTAGGAATGATGGCTATTGAAGAAAACAGGTTCGTATCCCATTCACATACGCTTTTCCAATGGAGCAAAGGGATGGGATCCAAATGCTGATTGGTTGCAATTTCATCCGAGCCATGCAAGGAGGGCTTAGGATTGAGGGCCAAATGGTGACATTTTACAAGAATGTCACAACAATCGCGACAAAAGTTGACGCTGAGGTGGTAGCTTCAGCAGCAATCGAAGAACTAGAGCTGTCTGAGCTAGAATATTTTGAGATCTAGAAAATCACTGCATGCTCTTGTGGTGAAGAATCGCAGAAATTCAAAGAAAGGTTCAGACCTCTTTTGGAGAGACTAAAAGAACAAAGGTATATTGGAGAAAATTCTCTCCAACACTGGGAAAAGAATCGGGTTAAGTGCAAGTTAGACATTATCAATCCGGATATCACAATCCAAGACAAGCCCCTGAAACATGTCACACCAGCAATGAAAGAGCAATTTGACAAGCATGTTCAGACGCTACTCAAGATTGGAGTAATACGACCCAGTAAGAGCCGACACAGAACCATGGCAATGATGGTAAACTCAGGTACATCAATAGATCCAAAGACTGGTGCTGAAATCAAAGGCAAGGAGCGTATGGTATTTAATTACCGTACCCTCAATGACAATACCCATAAAGACCAATACAGCCTGCCAGGAATTAATACCATCCTTAAGAAAGTCGGCAATAGTCGAATTTACTCGAAATTTGACTTAAAAAGTGGGTTCCATCAGATGGCAATGGATCCTGAATCGGTTGAGTGGACGGCTTTTGTCGTTCCAAATGGCTTGTATGAATGGCTAGTTATGCCATTCGGGTTGAAAAATGCACCAGCAATTTTTCAAAGAAAGATGGACGACTGTTTTCGGGGAACGGAAAACTTGATAGCAGTCTACATCGATGATATACTGGTGTTTTCTGAAGATGAAGAACAGCATGCCAAACACTTGGAGGCTATGCTGACAATTTGTGAGAAATGGGGGCTTGTACTCTCCCCAACTAAAATGAAAATAGCTGTACAGAAAATCGAATTTCTGGGTGCAGTTATTGGAAACAGAAAAATCAAACTTCAGCCTCACATAATCAAGAAGATCATTTCTTTCGATGAAGAAAAATTGAAGGAAAAGGCTAGTATGAGATCATGGCTTGGCATTCTCAACTACGCCAGATCATACATACCAAAATTGGGAACATTACTTGGGCCATTATACTCAAAAACAAGCGAACACGGTGACAAAAGGCTCAAAAGTTCAGACTACGAGATTATCAGAAAGGTCAAACAAGCGGTGCAGCAGCTCCCAGATCTTGAGCTTCCTCCGGAAGGATCCTACATCATTCTTGAAACAGACGGATGCATGGAAAGGTGGGGCGGAGTATGCAAATGGAAGAAAGCGAAGCATGACCCCCGAAACACGGAGAAAGTTTGTGCGTATGCAAGCGGAAAATTCCCAGTGATTAAATTCACAATAGATGCAGAGATCTATGCTTGCATGGAAACAATGAAGGCACTCAAGATTCACTACCTGGATCAGAAGGAGATCACTCTCAGAACTGATTGCCAGGCCATAATTAGTTTCTATAATAAGTCAGCACAAAACAAACCTTCAAGAGTCCGATGGATTAATTTTGTTGACTTTGTTACAGGAACAAGAGTGCAAGTAAATTTCGAGCACATTAATGGAAAAATGAATGTGCTAGCTGATTCGTTATCACGATTAACAGCAAATATGGTGAAAACCGGAAATTGCTATTTCGCTGATGAACAATTGGCCGATTTAGAAAAGGTGCTCGAAGAAACAAAAGGAGCTCCTGAGGAGATAATCAAGCATCTGGCAACAATTATCGGGCATATTGATAGTATGCTAGATGAAAAACCTTTCTTTCCAAACCTCTAGAGCAAGGCGATAAGCGGGCATGGTGGACCGCTGGAAAAATCCACTATACCCTGTATCTTAGGAACTGTCTGGTAGTAATCTACGGAAAGCTACTGACATTTTTAGTCTTCTTATAATTTTTATTTTGTGCGAATTTTATTTCTTTTTCAGAAAAATGGTGCTTGATCATCTGAGGAACCTCATGAGAATCCATGAAGGAAGTCCAACAACCGGGTTCAGACCAGGAAGCCGGCAAGCATTTCAGCAAGCCGAAAGATGGGCAACCTCAGGAAGAGAGTTAGACTCTCTTCGGGATTATGAAATAATAACTGGTGACCTACTAACAATGTACCCACGGTCTTTTCAGTGTGAAGGAACCATGCTACTTAGGCTTGAGAAAATTCATAAGGAGCAAATACAAAGGACCATCGATGAAGTCGAAAGGCTCATGGTCTTGAATTATTTGCAAAAGATTCGCCTAGAGCAGAAGGCATCCAAGGACAACTGGGCTAGTACTGCACTAGGACCAGTTAATCATAACATTGATGAGCTGTTAGCAATTCACCAAAAGATGCGATCGATCCAGCAAGGCCATTACTATTAGTGAGTCCCACCATTATAAGGGAATCACATTATTGTGTTTGCTTGCGGTGCCACTACGGTAGTGCACATCTTTTCTTTTTCTTTATTCACTGCCACATGGGTTGGCACGAAATGAGTGGTTTGCTTTTATTTCTTTTGGGCAATTATTGTACTAAAGATGCCCACTAGTTTGCTAAGGACATACCAACTGTGGTAGACGAATAATTGAAATGGACGATGGGGCCCATATGCGCACCCGCATTCAATTATCAAGCTCACCAACCGGTAGCGTTCCTTCTATATAAGCAGTAGGATGTTTCACTAAGAGGGCATCACCCAACTTAGTAATCATCTCTTCTTCTCTTGTATCATTTGCCAGATATCAATAAAATTCCCTCATTCTCCTCTCAAAACTTTGGAACCAGTATTCATTAGTAATCTGAAGTTTCAAAGTCGATCCAATCGCTATTCTATTCTGGTATCAGAGCGAGATTTGTTTTCTTAATACTATGGCTTTCTAATTTCCTAATTATTCTGGGTAGGCACCTAGGGGGAGATTATACCAAATTAATAAAATTGTTTAAATTAATCAACCAGAAAACACCAATTAAAAGTGAAACTTTAAGAAACCAAAAGAATCATCCTGCCGTACAGTACCTAGGAAAAAGGGAAAGATCGCGGGTAAACACGATGATGTGAGGTTATAACCAAAGTAAACCAACTTAAAATTGGCAAAGTAAAGGAAAATTAATTAATAAACTGGGTACACAGTTTTTGGTGCACATAGCAGAAAATTTTACTCAAAGTGGCAAAATCATAAGGGTGACCACATTTTTGGGTGGCAAAAACAGAAGGTTTAACTTTCGGATGGCAATTGCTAGATTTCACAAATTTTGGGTGGCACAGAAAAAATTATCCCTTAATTTTTATAAAAATCAATCTCTATATATATTTTTTAGCGAGTGAAATAATCTTTTGTTTTTTAATAAAGTTAAGACTGCAGTTTGTTAACTAACTCTTAGTCTAGTGACAAAAAGTAATGCATCTTAAGTGAGAGGTCGTAAATTTTTTTTTTATTTGTGCCCGTAAATACGGAAACATAACAGTAACTTAGCTCGTCAAATTAAGGCCTCAAAAGCTGGAATATATAAATACTAATGAAATAAAGGAAGCATGTTATTTGATTGGAACAATTGACATTACAAGACATTAGAAAATGGTCAAAAGGTACCCTTAGGGAAAAAAAAAAACCATTCTTTCTTGGCTAAAGTCAAGTCCAAGATCTTATGAACTCTTTAAAAGCTTTTTTTTTGAAGCAAATGAACTCCTTAAAAGTTGATATAGCATATCTTGTGTACTCACAATCTCGTTGGTTATTCTAGTTTTGTAGTTCTTACCCAACCTATGTTGCTATGTATTGCCACACTAATGCAAACATATTTTTTGGTTGCACATGCACTTCATTCTCTGTCAAAACCACCGAGTTTTGCAACACCACTTCAATGTGTGTGAAAAGCAGTGAGTTTTTGCCAAAACCCGTCATTCTAACCAATAGGTATACGTTTTCCTTTTGGTTTCAGTTTATATACTTCAATCAAACCACAATTAATCTTTTTCGACACGTGTGTATATATAATACTAACTATTATATTACTATTTTTATGTTATACTTTTTGGTTTTGTGGTCACTTTTAAGGGTGACAATAGAGGTAGGGTTAGTTGGGGGTCTGTTGCTTTAACTAGTTTACAACAGTTTTCTTTTGTCTCTATCTGGTGTCGAATTCTGTTGATTTACACCACATGTTTCAAAAAAAGCACGCAAGGGCACACAAACAGACCTAATTATGCAATAGTAAGTGCAATATCTTTTTTGGGCTGTTTAGATTCCCAAAAAATTTGGAGAATTTCATCTTCCTACTACAAATTTATTATAAACAATTTAAACTCTTTACAAAATTAAACACTTCTCAATAAATTTATTCCTACGAATTGTAATTTTCCCAAATTTTCAAATTCCTAAGCGATCCAAACAGCTCCTTTATTATTATTTTTTTTTATGATTGCCCATGGGCGAAACTTTCAATAAAACAGTAAGATCTTACAGCAGCATTACAACAGCAAATTGCACCACCGTAAAGAGGAAACCCAACTACCCTGGTGCCCAGTAAATGCAAAATTTCTAAGAATCTAATACCACAAGCTTGAAAATTAAAGAAAAGCAAATAAAATTACCAAAAAACAGCTGAAAGCAAATACCAGACTACCCAAATAAAAAACCAATCCTACGGCACCAGGTCTGCATAACACAGTAACAATTGGAGTGGGGTTCTCCTGCACCCTCTGAAAAAATTGTTCATCAATAAACCTTGTAATCTTCCCTCGTTGCGTAAGTGCAATACCTCATTAATGCTAGAGTAGTAATAGGAAGGACCATATATAAAAGATCCAACAAATTATCAATTAATACCTAGTATATTAACCCAAATGTAGATGTTGACATATAATAAATGTTGTCGAATGGAGGAAACCATAGAAAAAAGCAACTACAATGAAAAAGGGGCCCCCTGGATGTGGCCAACATATAATAAATGTTGTCGAATGGAGGAAACCATAGAAAAAAGCAACTACAATGAAAAAAGGACCCCCTGGATGTGGCCAGTATACCGGTGCAGTTAGCACAGTTTTAGTGGTTATTTGTTTATATTTTACATTTTTTTTTTTTGAACAAATGTATTTTACATTTAGTTCTGTGTGCTATTTGTTTCCTTTTTTCCACTGGACTAGATAAACTGTATACGAGCGTTGTCTTTCTTTTTAAAAAATATATAATTTACATTTTCTTTGAAGTAAATTGAAATCAAGTTTTCTTTTCTATCTTGCCAGTTCTTAGGCATAGCTTGCCTAAACCTTTTTTTTTATATTTATCTGGAAAAAAGTTTCAACCAATCAAAATGAAAATTTGTTGGGAGAAAGAAAGTTACATCCCACCTCTAATTTTCCTCTTTTTTTCATGAAGAAAATGGGGTGCTTTAAATCTGATATGGTATTTAACGATCAGTGACTCTGTGGGTGCGTTTGGATCGTTGGAAGAAAGAAGAAGAAGAAGAAGGAAGAAGAAGAAAAAAAATTATAAACAATCCAAACTTTTCACAAAGTTACACACTTCCCAATACTTCTTCCTACTTCTTCCCTTCTTCCCACACCTATCCAAACACACCCTGTATAAGAAAGGTACTCCTGAGAAAGCGGTACGAAAACATAAACAGTAACTTTCATGCTTACAGACATGTGTTGTGTACTGTTGTACCATTGCTTAGCAATGCAACAAGCCAACAAACATCAGAAACAACATGCGTAAAATGGTTTTCCTTCCTCTCCTGACTCTCCATTTCAAAATATTACAAGTTACTTACCGAACTGCGCTCCATATTTGTTGCTGTTTACGTGCTTATACACATTTGTTTTTAAAATGAGCTTCACGTTCTTTTATGACAGCAGCAGAGGTAGCAACAACAATTTTTATCATAATATTAATAAATGTAATATACTGAATCAATAAACAAGCAGGGCAAAAACAAAAAATGCAACATCAGATACGCCATTTGGCAAGACTATCTACCGCAATTTATAAGTACATACTGTAAAATCTTCTGTAAGGAGATTTCAAATTTAGTATCTTTAACAAAACAAGAAAAGCACAGGTAACTCAATTCTGTAAAACCAGTTTAAAATGAACTGCTAACTTATTTTCCAAATTACTGCCATTGACTACATAATACATGGTCATCATCCAAATCATAGACTACCAACAAGCCAAATTTGATTCATGGAGGTAACTAGAAGAACTTCCTGTTTCGGCCAAGGCGTTGCAATTGGTAATTAATTGTTCTCGCAGGATTTTTTGGCTTTCCCCTCTGCAAAACCAAAAACGAAAGATTTTTAGGAGCGTTCACAATTTTAACCTAACATTTCATTCTGTTTGCAAATTTCACAGGAAATACTATTCTTATGTGCCACAAGTTCAGTCTTTTCTTTGAATCCTGATGTGTTGCCTGGTATATGTAGACAAAAGATGCAGAGATCTTTAACCAGTGCAAATGTGGGGGGTCAGGACCCATAATTATAGATTGACAGTTCCAAATGCATAAATTTTGAAAGAAATTGGTGTGTGCGCGTGTGTGTGTGAGAGAGAGAGAGAGAGAGTACAGCTTACAGATGTTTAAGGACAATTCCAAAGGTATATAGACATGTATTTCAATTTTTTTTTTAAAGGTAATTGCCATCTTCAGTTTGAAGGGCAACTTTGTGAGTTTCAGCTTAGGAAAAAATCGCCTAAGCCAAATTTTTATACAGCAGGTCACAAATATTTGAACTATTAGGTACACAGTCATAGTAGTACAGGCCAGTACTATTATACTAGGTACAGGAGGAAAAAAAAACACGGAACCAAATAATAGACAATGTTTGAAATTGTTTAATTAGTTGCAACTTAAGGGGGGAAAACAACCTGAGCCTCCGCACAAGCAACAAGAAGATCTTTGTATTTCATGCATTTGTCATCTTTGTTGTTGTTTATAGAGAGACAGCCAAGAAATTGCGCCATTTCCTTCATGCATGGCTTCCCAGCATTCCCAAATTTTTTAGGGTTTATGTACAAACCACCTGCCTTACGACCCATTCTGCATCAACAACCCAAAAAAAGTAAACATTTAATAAGTATTAGTCAAACAAGCTGTCCACAAACATTCAATTATCAATTAAAGAGTTCTGCATCTCTTAAATGCCAAAACATTTGAAGTGATTGACAACAGTGGTGCATTAGTCTGAATTCAATCTCAGACATACAAAGGCTTCTCCGATAGCTTTCAAAATCTACTCCCATATTCATCTCACAATTACCCACAAGCCCCCACTCTAGGAAATACAACAGTCAGAAACAAACAAATAGATAAAATCAAGCACACACTAAGAATTAGGTAAAAGAGTCATCAACAGTGTTTTCTTATAGAGTACATGGTCACTGTTTCTCCTAATTTTCTCATTTTCAAATTGTGACTACTTCTTAAGCTAAAGGAGACCAGATAGAAAAGGACACAGTAACAGCCTAGGTGATCAGTACTACAGCATTGGACGCATGATTAAGTCGATCAGCATACAGTAATACACACATCATCATAACATAAAGAAGGTTGAAAATTCACATTAACGCAACTAAAATTGAAATAGAACTCTGCAATTATATGATTATATGAGTAATGGAACCAGTAGCTCATCAAAGCTACTAATTTCAGAGAAAAAAATACAGAACAACTAGATATGAGAAAAGAGGAAACTATAAGAAATTGAAAACCTGTGATTCCAACAACATAATTAATATAGGAATTTTGCATATTGTCAAATGGCAACAAACAATTAATAAGAAATAGCAACAAAAGCTGTGCTCCTGTAACTAAACTTGAGAGGTAGAGGAGGGCATGGGAGGTGAAGATTACACCTTTCCTTGCTCCAGAAAGAGAGGTAACGGCAGCAGAGGTGAGTATTACAAACGGGGGTGTGCAACTTCCCTTCCTCCACTCTTCCCTCCCCTTCCTTCCCCTTCCTTTGAAGAAACGTTCTTCAAGCACAGACTTTGTCTAACTCATTTTATTTTTACCAGATCTTTTTCACGAGTGTGTATGAGAAACACAACTCTTTTACTCTAAGTGCACATATCAGTATATCACCACCCAAACACAGTCCATAATTGCAAAAGTATATATTATTCGAGTCCTACCCTACCCTTATGATGCCCAAACTCGATTGTGCTCTAACTGTGCCAGAAATTAACTATGTGGTTGTTAGCAAAAATGTTGTTAGACTATTGGTTGTTGATAATCATACTTTGACAAGACTCAGCCCTACCCTGAATGGCAAGCACTGATAAGTCCTAACCAGAACTAAGCCTTGTTCATTCTAAATTTCTTATTTCTTTAAAACTTCTTAAAAATGCAAGACTAGAAACAAATGCACAATTAATGGAAATTGAGGGAAGAAATAAAGCATTTTGTGAATGACAAATACAGAAACACCAAAAGCTCCTGGTGGGTATTTCAGATAATAATGTACACAGTTTCAACTGAAAATCCTGACGAGAATTTCTTTATGTAGCATTATTTAACAATCAATAGTTAATCAAGAAGGAAATACATCATTACTGAAAGTACCCATAACAAATTATCGAAGAAATGCCCAATATTAGCACAAAGATGGAGAAAATGTATTCACCAGATAAAAAATATAAAAGCAACACACTATATAATCAGCATAGAGTAGCCAAGGCATGACCCGATCCACCGAAATTTAATATCAGATCAATTACCTTAAACACGAAACTACACTGACAGAACTTGATTCATAAAAAAACAATGGCATCTAACTAATCTCTAAATATTTTAATTGCGTTACCTATAAGAGAGCTAACTGGACAGGCGCAGAAAGGAGAGCGACAACGGCGCTCTGGTGGTGTCGCTCAGGTCGGACAGAGAGAGAGAGAGAGAGAGAGAGAGAGGGAGGGAGAGATGGAAACCAGATCCTGAGTCTATGTATTTCGAAGGCCCAACTACTGTAAGAATGGGCCGAAAGAGCGGTTATAGACTTATAGGCTTCAAAGGCTGAACTACTGTAAGATTTTTGGGCCGAGTTGTACAGTAAATTTTTGAGTAATGAAGAATTGAAGATTGAAGAATGGAATTTTTCTCAATACAATTTATTTTTATATAAAATATCATTGATTTTTCTTATTTCTTTACCCAAAGATTCCTAAAAGCTTTGATTTGTTGATTTTTTTTTAAGTAAGATTTGTTAATTTGGTGAAAGGGCCACATCGGCAATTGTTTTCTAAAATACTTTGTATCGAATGAATTAAGGGCCGTTTGGATCGCTTAGGAATTTGGGGAATTTGGAGAGTTTCATATTCCTAGGCATAAATTTATTAGGAAGTGTGTAACTTTGTGAAGAGTTTGGATTGTTTATAATAAATCTGAGTGTAGGAATTTGAAATTTCCCAAATTCCCAACACATCCAAACAGCCCCTAAGGTAAGACCGTAAGATATTTCAATGCATTTCTTAATCAAACAAGAATTGTTATTAAAAAAAATAGCTTCTCCGTTTTGTTTTAAAAGTTTCAGAAGCAGGACTTGACTAACTGTTCTCGATTGTGGTCAATTCAGCACGTTTTGAATGAACTTGTTTCTTTGAACAGGACGCTCGTACAATACTTAAAAACAAAAATTGTTAAAAGAAGTAGAACGAGTTAATGAAGCACGAATATGTTCACAAATGATTATGAAATGGAGTAATTCAGCTGAGTAAATTACTTTCATCATATCACTATATATCGTAGACAAGAGGAAATAATATTCTCTATGGTTATAATGCATGCCTACAGGCATGTTTCCCAAAAAAAAAAAAAAATGTAGACAAAAGAGGAACTAAGAATACTAGAAAAGTAATCACATGCACAATCATCCGAAAAATCACTAGCCAAAATTCATTGATGAAAAAATTTGTAATTCACAATCAACTCATTTACATTGCTTTGTTCTAAAATTTTCAGGCTCAAGCAGCCTCAGTAACAATCTTTCCATCTTTCTAGACCTTGATGTGGGTCTTATCAAACCCGGTAACCCAAATCCTAAATAAGATTGTCCGTCAAGCTGGGACCCACCCAACAGCTCGTTATCTATCCTATCGAATTCTGGATCTTCTTTGTCGAAACCATGTGCAAATGGTGCCCCATTCTCAACCATTGCATCAAAAAGCTGATGTTGTGGCTTTATTCCCAACATGAAGCGCAAGTCGTGGTTTATAGTAGTGTTTTGGAAATGGTTAGAATTACAAATTACAGTGTGAAAATAGCTCTCCTTGGAATGAATAAAGTTAGAATAATACAGGAGGAGAGTTCGAGGGAGATTATCCCAACCTCTTATGCAAAATTCCAAAAATGTTCGGCTCAATACCATTCTTGGGGAACCTACAAATAAATCCAAACTTAGAGAATATATGCATACATATGAAAAGCAACAATGCTGGATCTTAGTCCACGGAAATCCAATGCAACCAGACATCAGTTTGAATGGTACCGGTTGAGTACAGCCTCATGTTGTTTTAATCTTTATGTTTTGGTCTAATAGAAGTTGACACTTGACACTAATACTGGTATGGACATGTTTTTTTCATACATTATACAATATACTTGAAACTGAATCAGGAGAAAGTAGAAATATAAACCCCAAATGACAGTACCTACAAATATTTTGAAAGACGAAGGCAAACTTCTTCTCTCTGTGACCCGAAAAACACCAGATTTATTTGAAATATGCAATGCAGGGTCCACAATAATGGGCTTGACTCTTTCATGTCTACAATAAATAAATAGGAAGCAATGAATGTCCCTTTAAAAATGACATCAGAAAGTATAGACAGAATCATCCCAAACCATAAAGCTCATAACTTTTTCTTTAAATTGAAGACAAGATAATAGCAAGCATGAAGCTCTCCCTTTCGTTTCCCCTTTTTCTGTACCAAATAAATGCATAAAGAAATATATTAAAGGAAAAAAGAGCATACTCTTTCGAACCAATGTTGCTAGTGTGATCAATGAAGTTTAACTCCCGAGGCAAGTAAGAAAATATGTGAAGAATGTCTGCCAAATAGGATCAGAATCAGTATTAACAAATTTATATAACCAAGTAAAGCAAAATTGTGATCTAATGCAGATTTATTTAAATTGTATTTGTATTTGTTTGTGAATCAATTTGGCATACCAGAATTGCCCACTTTATGGTATACAGCTTACAAAATTTCTAGTTTCCCATTAATTGGTTCAATATCTTCCTTCTTTTGTTAAAAAAAAAAGGTTTTAACTTTTAACAGAAAAAAAAAACAAAACAGGAGAGAAATACAAATAATGAAAATTACCATCTTGAGGCATAACTGGGTAAATCCAAAATATCCAAATAAAACAAAATTGGGTTCTAATGCAAATTTATTTAAATTGTATTATATTTCAATGTGAATCAATTTGGCATATTAACTTAGGAACTATGGTACTTAACTTCTCAGAATTGTCGTTTCTATGTTGTAAGGCTTATAACATTTCTAATTTCTCACAAATTGGGTCAATGTATTCCTTCTTTTGGTTAACAAATAATTAACAGAAAAGAACCACAAAACAGACTTGGAGTACGAATAAAGAAAATTACCATCTTGGGGCATCAGAGGATAATCTGAAACATCCAAATTAAGAAACCAATTCCATCCCTGAAATTTTCTCAACAAAATCGCAACAGCATGGAGCAAGCAAGCGACCTCAGTGGGCCCACTCTCTGACGCGTGGCATTCTGGCTCAACCACTCTCACGTTCCTATACCTTCTCACCAACTTGTCGGTACGAAGAAACCCCCCGAGATCCACTCTCTCGCTTTCCGACGTGTCAGCGCCGAATTGGATGAGGTAGAAGTTCAACGGATGGTAGAGCGCACGTAGGAGTCGCCGGAGCCGCCGCGCGTCGCCACCAGAGATGAGATACGCCAGTCGTGGAGGTCGAGGATTAGTATCAGAGTTTGGGTTTGAGTTCTGCGCAGGTTTAATGGCGAAAGGCAAGAGGAAGAGAGTGAGGAGAGGGAAAGTGAAGAGGAAGAAGAAAGCGAAGCGCTTGTGGGTTGAGCGAGAATGGCGCGCAAGCATGGTTCTTCGCATAGGATTCCGAACAAGGGTTAGGAATTCGACATGGCTGGTCGGAGAAGAAGGCACTGTTGTACGGTCATCTATATAATTGGTTTGATTTTTTTATTGATTTTGGTGGTGCTTGTTTGAATGGAGGAAGAGAGAGGCGTACGGATGTAGAGAAGCAGAGAAACAGAGAGTGGTGGGAGTGGTGCGTTTAAGGGGCCGTTTGGATCGCTTAAGAATTTGGGGAAGTCGGGGAAGTTGAAATTTTTAGAAATAAATTTATTGGAAAGTGTGTAATTTTGTGAAGAGTTTGAATTGTTTATAATAAATTTATGGTAAGAAGATGAAATTTTTCAAAATTCTCGTGGGATCCAAACGGCCCCTAAAGCATTATTTTGAAGTTTTCAATGCTTGCAGCGCTCTTGTTCCAATGATCCAATCCAAGATCTCGCAAGTGGGTTGGATTTAATTTGTTTATTGAGGGAAATATGGCCGTTCGATGTTAATCGAACGGAGAATGATTGATAGCGTTTGTAGTGGTTGCTGTGATGTATGATTTGAATATAAGATCTCGTTGGAGAACAGCCGATGCTTACTTGCCCAGTCAGCACTCAGCGGTGGTCCCAAGAGGCCCAAAATCCGGAAGATTGTTTATTTGTTTATGGAGAATTTTACAGTTTACAGTCATAAAGCAGTCGAGTAAACTTGTAACAACAGTAATGATCGCGAAATTAATTAATTGGGGAAAGTACGGTCTAGTAATAAAGGTGGATTAAGGGGACCGATGCAGCAGATGGCATGCAATGGGCTGGATCAAATTGGGTTTTAAGTTTATTTCGGAGCTAATTTGAGTTCTTCCTACAGATTGGAGATCTATGCTTTGGGTTTTCCAAGGTTTGGACCATTTTCGGATTGCAACTAGTTCATATATAGGGGTGCATAAGGTGTAAAACGATCACGAAACTGACCATTTGCGTTAATCGTTGCATTGATGAACGAAAATTTTGTTTTTCTTGCGTTGACTGTTTCATTCGTTTAACGTAAGTTTCGTTGATCGTACCGTTTACCACAGCGATCAAAACGATCAAAATCGTTATTGACTGTTTAACCGTATTCCATTTCTATTAAACGAAGGCAAGAGAAATGCATAAAAACTTAAATGATCAGAAATGCATATAAAAATAATTTAATCAGAAATGCATACAAAAGCCATAACATTGTGGTAGAGAAATGCATACATATTACACATTCAAAAGCAATTCAATCAAACAATTCTCACAAAATTAGTCTTACAAATCAAGCACTACAAATCAATTACAACAGTTCTTACAATAATTCTCACAAAGGTTACCCAAGTTGAGGCTGTGCAAGATCTAGCAAAAGCATTCATTAGCAAAAAAATCCGTACCATTCCATACTAGTATCTGCATCAATTTACCAGATAACATTAATTTACCAATATCTCAAATAGTAGAAAAAATGAAATCCAAAAATCAACTCAAATTGAGAGAGAAGAAGCAAGAAAAAAGAATAGTGAACCAGAAGAAGAAGGAAAGAAGAACAAACCTTTACTTCTTCACTCGAGAGAGGAAGAGGAGGATCTGCTCTGGTGTGCGAGAGGAGAAGAGGTCTGGTACTATGGTGAACTCAAGATCTGGACCACCAGTTTTCCAGTCGCCACCAGTCTCCACCAGGAACTGTTTCCAGTCTCCACCAGGAGCTGTTGCCAGTCGCCACGAGTGAATTGGTGGCAGTGAACTGGTGCTCTAATCGTTACCCTTGCTTGACTGGCTGTCAACCTCCATTAGCGGCTAGCAAGCTCGAAATAAGAGGTGAAAAATGGAAAAACCAACTGCCACCAGTCTTGTGTTTTCCTCTGTGACGGAGAAGAGGAGAACAATGGAGTCAACTGCCACCTTCTGCCACCTTGTACTTGGCTGTACAAACGGCGGATTCAATGTTGAAATCAAACCCGTAACCCTTCTCCTAGGTGGATCTGACTGGACTTGGTGGTGACGGAGAAGGCACGAGTCCTCGGTGATGGAGAGTGGTGAAAAATGGAGTAAGAAGCTGGGTTTGGTGGTGAAGATAGGTTCAGTGGAGGTTTCGGCTGAGAGAGAGAGAAGGATAAGTGCAGAGGCATGCGAGACAGAGAGAGGGAGAGATGTGATGGATTCGGCGGAGAGAAGTGATGGATTCGGCGCTGAAGCCCTAATTTTACTCCTCTCCATCGTTATCTCCGCTGACGTCTGTCTGCAATCCAGTAATAATAGCAGCGT
Source organism: Rhynchospora pubera (assembly GCA_028095005.1). Taxonomy (NCBI): domain Eukaryota; kingdom Viridiplantae; phylum Streptophyta; class Magnoliopsida; order Poales; family Cyperaceae; genus Rhynchospora; species Rhynchospora pubera. The sequence goes on from CM051461.1 coordinate 188,574,523, forward strand.
AGAATTCTAAGACGAAACAGACGAAATAAACGATCACGAAACGGACCTGTTTCGTTAACTGTTTCGTTCTGAGACGAAACTGGATATGGTTTTGCGTTGTCTGTTCTGTTCTTTAAACGAAATCGAAATCTTTAACCGTTACCGTTCCGTTTTGGACGAAACGAAACGAAACAACGACCGAAACGACTACCGTTTTCAGCCCTATTCATATAATTTGTTGAAAACATGCAATAATAATTTGGAGCAATTCATGTTACATGCATGTTATCTAATTTTTGTTATTTGCTTGTTACCATGTCATCCAATAGTTATGCCTAACAATTCAGATTACATTGTGTTCATAATTTTATTTTCCACAAAGCTCGCCATATAGAAAATTGCATCTTTTGTGAGTGTTGAGCTCATGCACATAGTATGAGTTTAATATTATTCTCTATGAGTTTTAATAACATACTGGAAGATGATGAGGACAATATTTATATTTCGAAATTTTGAAAGAGTTAAAAAAATACAACAGAATTACGAGACATCTACTAACACAACTTTCATTGGGATATTGGAGTACAATCAAAATAATGGTATTCGATTGTTCATTTTCAAACTTTTGAGTTTTAAATTGATTAATTAGTATAAAATATAAATAAAGAGTAAAGACATACATATAATTACTTGTCTAATACTAAATTTGTCACACCCCAAACCAAGCCGCAATCTGGGGAGGACAGCCCCGCCACGTATGCACAATCTACTGCGCACACGTAAGGCTATAAAACAGTGTCACAAATACAAATATCACAAATAATATCACATAATAATGGCGCTGTTTGTTCATACAACAAAAGACTGGTAAAATATACAGATATCAAAATTTCCAGTCATCATACAAACAAAACATAAAATAATGCACAGCGGATAAATACTATTCCAGCTCGGCTTGATTTAGTCAAAACACCGTCTTCAAAGTCTATCAAACCTGAACCTACACCACAAGCATGTGGGCTGAGTACACGAATACTCAGTGTGGTAAAAGAGTGGACCTACAGTCTTGATTAACTCTAGCTAGAACTAAACCATACTTTTAAGTTTGTCACTTTTAAAATCCTCAAATGCAATATCTATGTGTGATTAATGTGTTACTGCAATTAACTAAATCTACATGGCATGCAAAAGTAAACATAAGAATATCTGGAGATATCATAGTAATAATACAACATAGTACGAGATGATTAAAAATTCCATCACTCAACCAAAGAGAATTATAGTTTCACAAATATTAGTCATAATTGGAACTTCCAGAGCGATTGCCAAAATAAAGCTGGAAAATCCAGAGCTCATCGCCGAAATAAAGCTGGAAAATTCCTAAATCAAATTGTCCTCACAATAACCCAATAATAATATGAATCGTGCCTAAGATAGATCAACCCTGAGAGTAGCTCGACGAAAAATAGCTCCTAAGCTCACATCCCCGCTAAAAAATGTGAGACAGAAAACACGGTACCGGTATCTGCAGAGAGGAGATCGAGAGGCAGTCTAACAAAGGATGGCACATATCTAATATCTCAAGTCACACAATCGAAAATATAATAACAACTGAAAATAAAATAAAATAACCATGCGACCGCAGAGCCGCCTGAAGGTCGGCCTGCAGAGTGGTCATAAGGTATGCCACTCGGTCTCGCTATCCTGAACCACACCATATGTTGATATATGAGCACATTATATCTAGATGCAACCAAACATCTACATGTAGTAATAAAGCTAATCTTCAATTAATGCCATGCATTTAAGAATTATTGCAGTGTTTATGATATGCACACATTTAATTATTGATCTAATTCTAAACTAAAGAATAAACAAAACTTAAGGCATCCACAAGTCATAACAAGACAACCACACCTGGAAAAGTCAGAGACTGAGAGACTACTCCTCGGGATGGTCAACGAAGTCCTGACCAGCTTTTACAGTCTCGTGCTCAGGGTAGATGTCGTCCACCGGTCCAGAGAAGTCCTGCGGTGCACCTGGCGAACGAAACTCACACGTTAAAATCTATCCTAACGATCTATCCCATTCTGGTTATTGGTGTACAAAACCATACTTAAAAACTGGACATTTACAAAGGAATAAGATTAGGATTTAAGATAAGTTAGATTAAAAATTTCTGAAGAGGGATTCTGTTTTAAAATATATTATTTTATTTAGATAAGTATTTTATAAAATTTTGACAGAGTTTCCTTTAAAAGTGACTGTGAAGGAAGACGTTTTTATACGAGTTCCTACACTCCATTCTACAAGTTAAAAGTGGTGTTATAATTATAATTAAGTATTTTAGTTCAATAATATTTTTAATAGTGTTTTGCTCAAGTATGAAATTCTTTTATTAAGTTTTTACAACTAATTTTATTTAAACGGATTTTAGTATCTAAAGTGTATTATTACTTTTATCTTTTTAATTAAGTAATTTTAGGTGTGATAAATATAGTTATAATAGTGAATAAAATTATTATTAACTAACATTAATGTAGTCCTCAATTAGTTTGTCATAATGATAATATAAATAGTATAATTGTTATCTTAACGTGTTGGTGTTTTAATGTGTTTGGGATCATACGCATTTGGATGACTGTACTGATGGTAATCCTCTCCCATCTTTAAATTTACGTATTAGTCCGATTAATTTAGATATAATTTAACTTATAATTAATCTCATTTTTGAGTGAATTATTTTAATTACTTTATTTACTAAAGTGTTAATCCAGAATTTATTGTGGACCTGGCCCAGTCCAACATTTAACTAAAGTCCAGCAGAAATTAGATATTTTTATTTCAGCCCAAACACAGAGCCCAACACAGAAATTCAAAGAAACAGCCCAGCAGGCCGAACAGGCCAGAGGATTATTCACGGCCCAAAGAAGTAACGGCCCAGGTGGATATAATGTTGGAGTTATGTCCTAGAAGTCAATAATTTAATGACTTAAATATTAGTTTATGTTTTGGATGATATTTTATCATCTGTTCTTAGGTTTATTATTGACAGATCATTCAGGTTGAGGATCTGAATTGTAGATCTCTGTGGATCATTCTTTAGAATGACAATAATAAATCTAAACGGTCCATAATCTTGATAATTAACAAGGAACATTAATTATCATATAAGATTAGTATGCAAGTTAAGTGATGATTAAGTTCTACAAATCATAGGTAAAGAGTTACCAACTTAATTGCATATGTATATGTTATGGAACATAGTACAGGACTTGACCCAACGAAATAAACATATGGATTGTGTTATGTGTCATTGTTTATTTCGTTATGATTTTGGTTCTAAGTTTGAGATGATTATCTTTTCCACATGATGATAGGTTCTATAAATCTCGTCTACCGCTGATTCCCGTTAAGGGCTGCTATACGGACTTGATTTACGTTCTCTTGAATTGTGCGGGGAAAAGCTAATCATCAAGAAAACCGTATGTCCCTCATTAATTCACTTAGTGAGTGACGATATCTGTTTGGGCCCCTTGATGGAGTTGGATCGTATGCGCGCAACTAAGCGATCAACTCTAGATCAAGAAACGTATAATCTGCAAGAATGACACATTCCTATCTTGGATTATACGATGATATCGTGAGACATAAGAATCAAAATAGAGAAATACTTTTATTCTCTTATGCAGGATTGAAATATTGTAGCAGTACACTATTTATGCGAATTGGGAATCATAACGTGTTGCTAGATACCACTTATGATTATTGGAATTAAATAACGATTTAATTCCATGGCCAACATAGCATAAATCCTCAAAGGGTCACACAAATAGGACATTAATCACACAGTGCATTATTTATTTATTCACAGCAGTAAGTTCTGTGGAAATATGATAAGATTGATTAATTAATTATATACCGTTGCGAACCGTTATAATTAATTAAGTCAATGGATCATATAGAAATAAATTAATGCATTAACTAATCCTAAAACAATTATTAATGAGTTAATAATTAATTTAGTTCAACACTTATTAATATAAATGGTTATATTGATGAATTGGGCCGTTATTTAAATAGCAAATATATAGCCCAATTAAAGAGCAAAGTTGAGGGACCTTAATTATATGAATTAATGGTCCAAATGAAGGGGTTAAATGGCCCATAAAGGCCCATTTCGTGGCTGCCCATTATGGTGGTAGGTGGGATGGCATAGTTGTAATTATGCAAGAGGTCAATTAGGTTTTGTGCTCTATATAAGGACCACTTATGAGAGCCTCCACCTAGCTTTCTCTCTCCTCTCATTTCCTCCCATGAGGCCGCCACTTTTCACCCTCTTCTTCTCTCTTTTGCTCATGTGTTGAGCTATTTTCTCTCCACTAAATCAAGATTGTTGATTGATGCAAGAGAGAAAACCATAGGGATTAGGCTTGTTCTTTGGGTACGCTAGCACGTACCTTGTAGAACGTGATTAATCCTCCTTGGTGGACTCGAGGGCGGTTACGAGACGTGGTGGAGACGGTGGAGAAGGCACGCCATCGATTCCCATGCCTTGGTCGAGCCCCGCGAATACGATTTCGCGGGAGGTATCGATTTCTCCTCTTTCTTTTTGTGTCTATTGCTTAAAGTACTAGATCTCGTGTTGCTTGTGTTTTAATTGGATTAATTAATAGTAATTAATCACAAAATTAAAATTGGGCAATTTCCTAACAGTGGTATCAGAGCACATGGTCGTACTTAAGCTATTTTGACACTTAATTAAGAGAAATTGGCTAATTAACGGATTAGTAGAGATGATGCGTTTGTTTGCTGTCTGGAAATGGTATTTTCTGTGTTGTTTCGCGTTTTTCGATGTGATATCTTCCCTGGAAGATCTTTCCATCTTCATGAAAGTTGTAGATCTTTGGATTGTGATTCTTTTGGCGTTGGATTCACATTTTTCTGAATTAGTATAGATTTATTGTGAATAAAACGGCGACAGTGCGCAGAACCAGTTTCTGCTCGCACTGTCCTGTTTGAATGGCTTGAAAGATTTATATTTTGAATATAAGTACCAGTGTTCTATGGCTAGAAATAAAGAGGACTTGAAGCTCGTTCTGAGCATGTATAAATTGTTGCATGACTCGGATTAATTTGTGGGTTTTCAAGTATGAAAAGGAAGATCTTGTCAGATCCAGTTTGTTGAGCAAATCGATTGTTCTAATAAACTGTACCAACTGAGAACTCCTTTAAAATTTCTGTTTAAATGGAGTTGTTCTATTTTGAGTTAGGATTTCAGTAAAATTAATTTCATAATTATTCGTGGAAGTTTGGACCTCCAACTAGGTTAAAACATTTCGATCGACAGTCTGTTTCAGTACAGAATTTGTTGATTGTTTAGCATGTAACTTAATATTATTGAACTGAACTTGGTTGTTTTCTTTTCATGAATGGATAGCCTGTAGTCTAAACAAGTTTTTCTATGTATATTGTATATATAAAAACTGGATAGAAGGTGGTCTAACAGACCAAATGGTTGAGAGGATAAGCTGAAAATCTCATAACGGTGTTTCGTGCACTTGTAGAGATTTGTCTTTTTTGATTCTCCCAGATGGTTTAAGATCTCTTCTTGAAATTTTTACTGGTAGTCACAACTATGATAAGGAGCTTAAGTAATTTATTTGAGAATTTTTGGAGACCGAAAACTGTTGTTTTTGTTGGATTCCATTAGTTACGTTTTTTGGTAAATTACTGTTTTTCTAAGTATTCAAACTAGTTGAAATTAATTAGAAAACTCCTTGTTTGATCTCCTTTCAGTTATGGGATGTTGAAAGAACTTTCTAAATGAATTTAAACAAGTTTGGTTGTTTAAAATTGAGAATTTGTACACGGAATTTACTTATAGCAAACGATACGCAAAGATGCTTGAAAATCGTTAATTGGAAACAAAGTGCTTGTATGTGCTAACTTTGTTTTGTAGGTGGATAGTGGGTTTAGTATGGCTCAAGACTCAATGCCTTGTGGTTGTAAATTGAATGCATGTGTGAATGTTTGTAATGCGGCCTTTGGTGCCATTAATTAATTAATTTGTTGATTAATTTTTGATGTAACTTGTGAGGCTTGCATGCCCCTAAGGCTAGGATGGGAGTAGGATATTTTTCACATGTATTTTATTCCTTTATTTTATAGGATTTAGATCCTTATAGAATTTAGTGGGAGGGACAAGGATTAGATTAGTTTTGTTCCATGGACGATGTGGCGAAACTAATGCAAGCGGGAGCCATACAAACCCACAACTATGAGATGCTTATATGTGATTGCTTGTGATTGCTATGAATTGTCATAGGCTAGGTATGGGTGTATGCTTACACGACCACCAAACAAGTGTCATATGATTGATAGTCCCAACTAAAACTCGATTAAGTGAAATCGCCCTCCTTCTCTCTATCCCCTTCACGCCGATTGTCACTCATGGCGCGGTCCGCCCAAGCGGACGTCATGGTTGCCAATTCGGTAGTCGGGGTGCAAATAGCTAAGATTTGCAAGGAGCAAATAGTGAGAGGTTACTTTTCGATGGACCCAACTAGAGTTTGGACATCGGGGCGAAGTTCGTAAATATACTTAGATATTCACAAACCAAGAATCATATGGTCGATATGATTGGTTGGAGAACCTACCTTGTCTAATTAAGTAGGGTGACGTGCCATAGCAGGCTCTACTTGATGAAAACCGGGATCTTGGAAAACCAACTACATTTGGGACATTAAATAAATGTAGTGGGAGTTTTATTTGTTATAAATAAAACAATTGCATAAACTAAATGACCTTAAATTGATTTTGTTATAGATGTTTAAATTGTTAATTTTGTTGCGATCAATCTTTGAAAATGAAGAAACTCGTTTCTAAAAGTATTTACTTAAAGAAGTAATACCGATTCCTAAGACACGATCTTAGTGAAAAGAAATTTGAGTATGTCAATTCCCAAAAACTTTTCTCAAACTACCCGAACGTAGCAACGCGATGATTGATTGATTTTTGGCGAAAAGTTATTCAATAAAGCGTATGGCTAATATCCTCATTTGAAATTTCTAGACCTTTGAATTAGAGAATTCATATGGACTAGATTTAACTCGTACGCTCTTATCCACTTACTCAAGAAAGTGTTCTTGGAGAAAGTTGATATTAACTCCATCATTTATGATCGAGTATAAAAGAGTATGAGTTGACAAAGAGATTCTTCTTTTATAAAAGGATACATGAACGTTTCATTGGCTTACAAATCGAAAGATTTAAGTAGCTAATTGATAACTAGAGATATTGATCTCCGATATCAAGGATTATTGATATTGTCATACGATCTCTTTCTAGTATTAAAGGATATGACGTTACCTTTTACGCACACTTGTTGGTGAAAAAGGTAATTGGTTAAGTATTCAAGAAATACTTCACCAAGGTATGAGTTGAAATTTCGAGACTCTTGATTGTGATTATGTATCACATGAGATGTTTCATTTGCCGTTTATTGGAGGCATTTTGAAAGGTTGTCCGAAATACCATGATTGTAATGCTTTAATCCTAAAGTGAATTTGTCGTTCAAATATCTCACTATCTCTAATTTACACTAGTAACTTGATACAAGTTCATATGCTCGCATTTAACGAAATGTGTTAGCAATGAAGAATAAGAGAATGTTCGAGAGATGTAAAGTAAACTCCGTATAGGAAATGACTTGTTCCTCTAAGTCATTACCATTGAATACGTAGAGTTATCTTTATTAAGAGTTTATTTAGGAATTGAAGGTTGCATACCTTAATCCTAACCTCTCACAACGTCTCCATTTCATATTCGATGATGGATGACTATGTTTAGTAAAAGACAAGTTCTTTTATCATGGATTTGTTTATATGATTTCATGCATCTTGATTGAATTTGCTTGAAATAGATAAACAATTTTGAATGACAAATAGGATGTGTAAGACTTGACATAAAGTGTTTGACTTTCATGTTATATTTTACCGCTTAGTCACATAAGTAAACGAGAATCGCATTACGAGAGTCTACGTAACGTAGAGCTCGTAATTCAATTCGATTCCAATCGATTGATATGCGAATCATGTTTGTTAAATGACAAAAGCACCTTGAACCTATGAAGGTTTAAGGACAAGTGAATTAATTAGGACTTATACATATCGATGTATAAAGACCTATAAGTACTTGTGCAATGAAAGGTTGTTGATACTTTACTACTTAACCAACAATCATTGTAGATATTAACATATCTATTTGATAAGGTATAAGTATGAACCTTTTGACTAGTTCAAAGGAGTTCAAGTGTGAAGTTAAAAAGACCGTTCAAGGAAAAAGAAAAGTCTTACAATTAATCATGGTAAGTAGTTAAGTCATATGATTTGAAATATTATCTAAAGAGTATGAAAGTAGTTTCATAACTCGCTCCATGAGGAATAATATGTCCAAGAATGGAGGTATCGAACAATATTTTGTATAGTTCGATCGGTAATAAATCAAATGGACTTATTCGACTCGTATTAGGGAATTATGTTTGAGGACAATATTGTTTACACTGAATGATGTTCCATCGAAGTCTATTGAAGAAGATATCTTACGAGATTTTGATCTCTAAGTATAATGCTTCTTAAGATTTGGTGTTGATAAGCTTATTTCAAGATCGTTGATAAGCTTGTACCAAATAAGACACTATATATTTGTAGGATGTTTTATATTAAAAGGCACTACTTCCACGAATATGATAAGAACAAAGTAGTTGTTGCTAATCATAATATAGTCTTGATAAATTAAAATTCTCAAGAAGAAGTAGTGGGAGTAAAGTGAGCATTAAAATAGTTTATGCGTCACTACAAGAAGTACTCTTATGGGAAACTTGTCACTCCATACATGGTACTTAGTGGGAGTTGAGCGAAACTTCATTCACAAGTTGTTTTTGAAAGAAGTTTAATAGTACGCTCCTTCCAATGAGGACTCAACCATCTCACGAGTTGATGATGATTCGAGAAACTCATGGAATATATGAGGAGTCAAGAACTTGTTCAACAAATCGTTGTGGAAGTAGTTCTTGAACCTCAAGTACCAATCCTACAAAAGATCAATGAGAGTTGATTGCCTAAGCCGTTTGGTGCATTGGCTTCACGACATTCTCAAACTTAGCATATGAGAATCCGTTGATAAACAAGGAAACGATGGAACGATCCGATTCCACATATATGGTTTGAATTCATATGATCTTTAAAGAGCAATCCATGTATAACAACAAGGTATAGACCTTGGTTGATGTTCATGAAGGAGCAATCCGTCAAGAACGTTTAGATCTTCAAAAGAAAAGATTGACATGGATAACAAATCGACTATGTACAAAGCGCGGCTTCTCGCTTGTAGCTATGTCTAAGTCGATGGCTAGTTGACTACGTACAAAGCACAACTTCTTGCTTGTGGCTATTTATAAGTCAATAAAGATCATTCTAGCAATAGTTGTATTTCATATATACCGATATATGGAAAAACACATAAAACCGCCTTCTTCGTATGAATGAAGGAAGATGTTGTGCATTTGACACAAATCGAGGTTTATGTATTGCTAAAAACATATGCATGCTTCAAGGATCCATTAATGGATTAAAGCAAGTGTTGTGGAGATTGGAATAAAAGTTTTGACAATGAAGTCAAGGAGTTGAACTTCGTCAAAAGTATCTTGTATATACAAGATATTCAGTGGAAGCATAATTGTATTACTTGTATTGTTCAAGATAACAATTCATTAAATTGGGAATAACATTAAGAAAATGAATATTGTCGAGATCTCTTTGGAGAATGCTTTCTCAAATGAGAACTTGGGCGAAATCACCTAATCCTAGGAAACAAATCTATGAAGATAGATTATGATGGATGTTAGGTTTGAGCAAATATGCATATATTGACGAAGTGTTCTAGAAACACGAAAGTTACACTCCAAGAAAGGATGTCTAACTGTACGTCACGTGGCATGACTTGAGTGTTTAACTCGGTCTAATGCAACTCAATACAAGAAAGTGCATGAAATAGTTCAAGCATTCTTTCGTTATGAGTTTCATTTCGTACGCCATATTTATGCATATGCCCCAATGTGTAGTATCCAAAGGATATGACAAACAGTTGTCAAATGGATACAAGAGAGACACATTTGGACGATAATCAAGGATATCCTCGAGTACCTTATGAGAAAGAGTGATATAATGTTTCATCTCGTAAGATGAAAGAAATATCGTGTAAATTGTTACACTGATAAAAGTTTTTCAAAGGATTGATATAATCACGATTGAGCTACATATTTTGCTTAAAAGGTGGTGTTGTAAGTTTAGAAAGTGTTCTAAATGGAATATTACAACCGTTTCCGTCACCAAACCAAAATACATAGCAACTTGTGAAGCAATAAAAAAAAAAAGTTTATTTCGGATCGAGTTCTTAGTCGAGTTATTATGGTTCTATGCATCTCGAACCACAACTTACTCCTAAAGAACCCAATGTTACATTGGAGATTCAAATATGATCTATAACGATATCACTTGATATCATATCATGATGATCAAGAACATATATATAGTAGTATATATATATAGTGTCGAATAAATTTGGATAGGTTCGCGAACACAGTGAACACTCCAGCATGACCTCTACCTTGAGCAATATACAAGATGTAGTTATGCATCCATACGTGATGGACGTATGAGTAACTAGCTTTAAGCGTATTATTTTCTTTTGAGGTCCGAGACATGTATATATGTAGATATATGACATTGTTCTCAATTCTTCGTTGGCTAGAAGTCACTACTGATTGACTCTAGGCCAAGTGGGAGATTGTTGGAGTTACGTCCTAGAAGTCAATAATTTAATGACTTAAATATTAGTTTATGTTTTGGATGATATTTTATCATCTGTTCCTAGGTTTATTATTGACAGATCATTCAGGTTGAGGATCTGAATTGTAGATCTCTGTGGATCATTCTTTAGAATGACAATAATAAATCTAAACGGTCCATAATCTTGATAATTAACAAGGAACATTAATTATCATATAAGATTAGTATGCAAGTTAAGTGATGATTAAGTTCTACAAATCATAGGTAAAGAGTTACCAACTTAATTGCATATGTATATGTTATGGAACATAGTACAGGACTTGACCCAACGAAATAAACATATGGATTGTGTTATGTGTCATTGTTTATTTCGTTATGATTTTGGTTCTAAGTTTGAGATGATTATCTTTTCCACATGAGGATAGGTTCTATAAATCTCGTCTACCGCTGATTCCCGTTAAGGGCTGCTATACGGACTTGATTTACGTTCTCTTGAATTGTGCGGGGAAAAGCTAATCATCAAGAAAACCGTATGTCCCTCATTAATTCACTTAGTGAGTGACGATATCTGTTTGGGCCCCTTGATGGAGTTGGATCGTATGCGCGCAACTAAGCGATCAACTCTAGATCAAGAAACGTATAATCTGCAAGAATGACACATTCCTATCTTGGATTATACGATGATATCGTGAGACATAAGAATCAAAATAGAGAAATACTTTTATTCTCTTATGCAGGATTGAAATATTGTAGCAGTACACTATTTATGCGAATTGGGAATCATAACGTGTTGCTAGATACCACTTATGATTATTGGAATTAAATAACGATTTAATTCCATGGCCAACATAGCATAAATCCTCAAAGGGTCACACAAATAGGACATTAATCACACAGTGCATTATTTATTTATTCACAGCAGTAAGTTCTGTGGAAATATGATAAGATTGATTAATTAATTATATACCGTTGCGAACCGTTATAATTAATTAAGTCAATGGATCATATAGAAATAAATTAATGCATTAACTAATCCTAAAACAATTATTAATGAGTTAATAATTAATTTAGTTCAACACTTATTAATATAAATGGTTATATTGATGAATTGGGCCGTTATTTAAATAGCAAATATATAGCCCAATTAAAGAGCAAACTTGAGGGACCTTAATTATATGAATTAATGGTCCAAATGAAGGGGTTAAATGGCCCATAAAGGCCCATTTCGTGGCTGCCCATTATGGTGGTAGGTGGGATGGCATAGTTGTAATTATGCAAGAGGTCAATTAGGTTTTGTGCTCTATATAAGGACCACTTATGAGAGCCTCCACCTAGCTTTCTCTCTCCTCTCATTTCCTCCCATGAGGCCGCCACTTTTCACCCTCTCCTTCTCTCTTTTGCTCATGTGTTGAGCTATTTTCTCTCCACTAAATCAAGGTTGTTGATTGATGCAAGAGAGAAAACCATAGGGATTAGGCTTGTTCTTTGGGTACGCTAGCACGTACCTTATAGAACGTGATTAATCCTCCTTGGTGGACTCGAGGGCGGTTACGAGACGTGGTGGAGACGGTGGAGAAGGCACGCCATCGATTCCCATGCCTTGGTCGAGCCCCGCGAATACGATTTCGCGGGAGGTATCGATTTCTCCTCTTTCTTTTTGTGTCTATTGCTTAAAGTACTAGATCTCGTGTTGCTTGTGTTTTAATTGGATTAATTAATAGTAATTAATCACAAAATTAAAATTGGACAATTTCCTAACATATAAGGGGCCCACCTGTCGGGTATAAACCCAGCGGGTTAATGGGTTTCGGTGGTCAAATCCGAACCCAAAATTCAAAGTCCAGATCCGTTAATTTTTTACAGATCCGACCCGCTAGCCATCACATTTCACATATATATCCACAGAAATATTTTATTTACTTTACAATTTCATTTAAGTCATTAATAACAGTTTTATTTACGAACTAGTCCAAAACCAGTTCAAAGATTTTTACTAATAAGTCCCTGAAACTCAGAAACTTCACAAACATGTCCCTGGCAGCACATCAATGCGTACCAGAAAGCCAACAGCATGGTACCAACCTGGTACAAGGCCTGTACCAGCCCAGTACCCAAGCCGAGAGCACAAGCAACACAGATAAACTCAAATAGAGGCATATTCTACTTAACATTTCAATTTCAAGCCTCAGAAAAGCAACTCAAGCACAGAACAGTTCAACTAAATCAATCATAGTTCAATTTAGCCACAAAGGCAAGTAACAAGCACGAAATAGTTATGACAGAGGCAATGCACACTTAAGTAATGCTCAATTAACTCAAACAAGTAACAGATCACATGAGTATATGTCTCAACATAATTCAAGCAAGTGAGACAGATTAATAGAGAGAGAGGCAATGCATATTCCCAATATTTCAAAGCAATCATTTAATCCAGAAATCAAACAAAGCAATTCACAGAGCATAACAAAGCATGCCTCTTGAGTAACACAGCACAACAAAGAAGAAGGAAAGAGAGAGAGAAGAGTTTAACCAAACCGAGATGGCAAGCAAAAGGAGAAGGAAAGAGGGCGAGGTGATCAGCCTGGCCCTGCCTCAGTCGCCGCCTGAGTCGTCTCCTTGCCTTCGATCTGCCACCAAACGTCGTCGTTGCCACTGCCAATAGCTGTCGCCACCAGAATAAGAAGAGAGAAAGTGGAGTGAGTGTGTGAGGCAGTAGATGGGGCTAGGGTTTCGGAAAGAGGGAAGAGAGGAGGGGTCTATGATTGGCCGTGAGTGGAGCTCAGGTTGAGAAAGGGAAATGGCGGAGGAGAATAGTGAGGTGGGGCTCTGATGGTTCGAGTCTGAGAGGAGGGGTGAAGGAGATAGGTTACGGAGAGGAGAGTGGAGTAGGGGTCACTGCGCGAGAGAGTGAAGGAGAGGGGTGAGGTTACGGTTGCGAGTGAGAGGAGAAGGGGTTTCGGAGGAGGTGAGTGCGAGTGAGAGGGAGACGGGGCTCTCGAGGAGAGATTTATGAAGAGAAGAGGGGAAGGAGATAAGACGGTGGACACGAAAGTCTAATTAGAATTGAGTTCAGAAAATCTGATCAAATCCAGAGTTTTGATTGGATGTCCAAAACGGCAACTGATCCAAAGGTCCAGAATAATTCAGATTTTAGAAATTCAAATCGGACGACTCAGAAGTACAGAAAATTGACTACTAATTTAATTGATCAGTGAACTATAGTTTTAAATTAAGTTTTTAACCTATAGAAATTTTGTAAACTTGATATCAGATTGTTGGTTAATTTTATTTATTTGTTTGCTTGAAGTTTAGTAAATATTATTATCTAAATTTCAATTTTTGACTATTTTATTTTATAATTTCTGAAAATCTTCTATAAATTTTAAGTCAGTCATTAATTTTTATTAATTTTATTTAGTTTAGAAGTTAACTATCAATTTTTAAGTTAAATTTCATTTTACAATTTTACGGGTTTTCACAAAATTTTTGAAGAAATCAAGTAATATATATTATATATATAATAAACTCAAAGCACAATAAATTTAAAACAAACATAAGATGGTGGTCACATTTATTGGTCTAGAGTCACTTATTGATACATCTTCTAGAGTGGCGTTTAGAGGTAGACTTGGACTCATAAGTAATTAATCAAATTTTTATTCGATAATGATTCTAATTGTTGGGTTTCTTTGATATTTGTATGAATGATTTTTTTTTTATAAATTGATATTTACACAGTTGCACTAAAAGCCTTATAAAAAGCGATATATTGATTTATTGTGTAAAATGTTGTGCAAAAAAATGTCATGTTCATGGCACGTTTTTAGTAGTTGTTTAACATTTATTTAAAGTTTTTCTCTGACATGTGAATTTCAGTGTGATATGTTCAATATATTAAAACATGTATTATTTGTACAACATACTAAAATTTTGCTACATATTTTGTAATAGGTTTTTATATGTAATCAATGTGTTCGTGACAACTATTATCAGAGCAACACAAATTTAAATAGTTTTCTTATGGATTATGTGATTACTTCTCCCATATTCATCATCATCCAAATTGGGAACTAACCAAATTCAAATGGGTTTGAGTATTTTTTTTTAGTTAGCGCTTTTCTGGACTCGGTTGCGTACTCCAATTTCTAACACCGTTGGGTAAGACTTCAAAATTTTCACTCAGTAATCTACTTTAGTTACACTCATTAATCAATTTCTTACATAATATTTAAAGTGCAAGTCTTAATTACTTTTGTAGGATTTGAATTTAACTCCGATCTGCGTTCAACCTTTTTATAATCTATTTTTCTATTGTTCGCTCTCCACCCCTCATTCTCTCTCCTTTAAAACAGAAAAAAGATGGAGCTTTTTTCATCTTTAAAGTTTCAAACTCATTTTCTTATTTATTTTTAAATGAAATATGTGATTCATTTTTCTGTTTTTTAAGTGTATGTTCTAAAAAACGAAAAAAACAGATCTACGAAAATTGATGCACTTTTACTTTTTTTTCTTTTGTTTTGTTTCGTATTTTTTTAAATTTATAGCTAGCAAAATATATACCCAATCGACCTTCAATAACTCACATTTTAAAAGGAGAAAGCAACTAATTATATACATTAGTTGTAAAATATAAATACATTTTAACCTTTAATTGTATATAGTTTTTCGATATTATTTAGCATAGTTTTTTTTTGTGCCTAGATTTATATCATACATTGTATCCCACTTTTTGTGTTAAGGAAGAGAATTTGAATGATCTAAATAGTAAGTTAAGTGATGGTCGTAATAACTGATTCAAAAACTAACTTGATAATTTATACCTTGAGTATTTTAATTGGGATTGGAAAAAAGACATTGGTTGAAGAGAAAATTCAAGAAATTATCAACCAACCTGATGTGATCTTTGAACCAAAAATTTCTTCTCCTTAGAACATATTTCAAGTAGCGAAAAAAAGAAAACAAATTGTTCTACCATATGAGACTCATCACAATTTGAGGTTGTTAAAGCAAGATGAGAATCAAATGATATGAGTTCATCAAATGAATCTATTCAACCTGAACAAATTCACCAAGCTACATATCTGTTTCAAAACTCGAAGTTCCTGAGAAGTATCAAATAATGACATTTTTTTTATTAGATTGATCAAAGTATATAATTTTTAAGTTCATGTAACATGGAAAATTTTGAAGTTTATGCAAAACATGTAATTTAAGACTTTTTTTTTAGTTGTTTAAGACTTGTTGTTTCCTAAATGTTGGATATCAGTTGGAATGGATATGTCTATGGAGATGTGATGTAAAACAAGTTCTGATGATCATAATAAGTGTGTTTGGAAGTGGAGTGAATAAGCGTTATTTGTGAATAACCAATTCGAGACCCAAAACAAAACAAGGTATTTAAAAGTGACGTTCTAGGCTGTTTGGACACTTATTGCAATTCACACAAAAGATGAAATTAGGAGTATGTTTGGTTGGAGGTGAAGTTAGTGAAGTTAGAGGCCGAAGTTAGTACTTTTGAAGTTAGTGATTGAAGTTAGTAAAGTTAGAGATTGTAAAAAAAAAAGTCAAATAAAATGATCTCGCAATTATTGTTGAGGCCCAATTCGACATTAACCAACTAATTCGAAAAATCAGAAGGGAGAAAAAAATATGAACAATTTAAAAAAAAAGAGTCAATGAATGCACTGGTAGGTCTTAATACAAATAGTTCAAGTACTAGATCTTTGGGTTTTAAAATCGATTTTATGCTGGAAATTCTGGTCATTTTGGATTGTTATCTTTGCTTCTTCTTTTTTTTTTGAGATTTATTTTTACTATTTTATTTTATAAGTTTAACCTTTTTCTTAGAAAAATGTGGATTATTTGTGTTCCAGTTTGTTAGTTTACAGGTTTTGTCAATTGTTGTAATAGTTAGTTAAATTACATCGCACAATTTCAGGTCAAGTTATTTGACATTGCTAAGTTTTGTCTTTATATATACTTCTTTTTTTTATTACAAAAATCTTACAATAAAATATCGGTTTGTTTTATAAACTTATAATGTTTCGTTTTATGTGTTTTTTTTTAATTGACAGGAGTATATTATTAAATTTGTAACTATACATATATATATTTTAAGAGGACATTCCTTTTTCACATTTTTTTTAATGTGCATCATACAAGTTTAGTCACACCCATAATGTTCATTTCTTTTATATTTTCTAACAAGTCAGTCTTCGTTAGTTTGTGGTTAAGAGGGGTCAAGCTGTTTTCCATTTATCTTAAGAGGGATCAAGCTGTTTTCCATTTAGCCGTTGAATTTATATAACAATAATTATTCGAAGTATATGCAGAACTGGCGCACCACACAAATGTAGAAACGATAATACATCAAAATATTATTTTTCATAAGTGAGAAGCTGATATAATATATAGGGTGTGTTTGGATGACTAAGGAATAAGGTATAAGAATAAGAATTTTCGGTTTGCGTGCTTATCTAAATTCTCTATTCTTATACCATGATTTTGTTAGTATAGGAATAAGGACCCTTATTCCTTATTCTTGTGTTGTTTGGGTTGCACAAGAATAAGAATAAGCACGCAAACCGAAAATCATTATTCTTATACCCTATTCTTTAGTCATCCAAACACACCCATAATTAACTATGAAATTCGTGTGCTGATTTTTCACATCATTAATTTGTAGAAAATAAGGTCACATTTTTACAATTTTCTACACCTAATTTGGGATTTTTATTGCCAACACGATACGGATGTAAATTATAACAAGACGCTTTAAATTTTTGAGTATCTTATTCATGTTTCTAACGGTTAGCATTTATTTATTATTTTTTCTCCGAGGAGCACCGCAGGCTAATTATTAGCATTTAAACGAAAAGTAGTCGGAAGCAGAAAACAGTTGTAGATCGGATCACCTAATGAATCAACTCACTTATTAAACACAAGATCACAGAACCTTCATTTCAAATAAATCACAATCTCTCCATTTCATTTCAACGACTTAGATCCGTTCAAGATAAACACATTACGAAATCAAAACCGTTCAAACATCACGTTCTTCTCCAGTACAGATTCCTATTCCGAATACGAGAATCAGTCAGTTATGGTGCGGACCAACCTCAACCCACCCGCCTTGTCCTCTCCGCTGAAACACCAAATACTACACTATTCAGTTATACGAAATATATACTAAAGTACAACGTGGCATGTTATTATTGGTTTATAGCAAAACCTCTCATTTGACACTTTGAACAGTTAAATAGAACTTAGACTTGTAAGATAGCGTAAACTATGTAGTTGGTTAATTAATGCTACATATGTTTATAATCCTCTCCATCTCCCTCTCCCTCTCTCGCTATTTTTAAACCCTAGACTGGTCTCAGCTGAGGAGAGCAAGCTCTGATTCGGATCTGAAGCGACACCAATGGCGAGCTTTTTCTCCACTGTCAAGCGGATCTACCTCGCCATTTACAATTGGGCAGTCTTCACTGGATGGTATATTCTCTTCCTCTCTCTCTTTCTCAATTTCGCTTTCTCACCCTTCATAATTTCTGGAATTCAATTGCATCTCGATCTAATTTTTCTGTTTGAGTTGATTGATCAGGATTCAGGTTTTGATTTTCGCTATAAAGGCTCTGAATGAGTCGGGACCAGCCGCCGTGTATGATGCTGTGGAGAAGCCTTTGCAACTTGCTCAAACAGCAGCTATCCTCGAGGTAACAACAAATAGAAAGAATTTTATACAACATTGCTTTCAATTTTGTTACTTTTTCAATAGTTGTGCGTCAATTGTTTGCGAAATTGGGTCGAATTTGATGATGACCTTAAAAAAGATGATAATTATGCTATAGTCCTGGAAACCAGTGTTCTGGTTCGCATGACTGTAGAACTCTTAGAGCATCATTCTGTTGTTTTAAGTTGACATCTCACTTATTTTTTATTTTTCTTTTTCATTGGAATGTAATGGGTTCCTTCATGGGCAGATTATCCACGGGCTTATCGGTAAGTGATTTATTTTCATCTATTATTTTTCCTTTTGTTATGTTTTTTTTTCTTAATAAAATTTTGTTATGATTATTGCTAATTTTTCTGAGTTTATTAATGTAGGATTGGTTAGATCACCTGTGTCAGCTACTCTGCCACAAATTGGGTCTAGATTGTTTGTTACTTGGGGCATTTTGCACAGCTTCCCTGAGGTATGATTTGTTATAAACAGTGAAGATGAGCAAATTAAAATGCATACCTTTTCTTTGAAATTAACAAAAAATGCTGATATCTATAAAATTTCCCATTTCTGACTGGCTTCTGTAACTTTGATTGTCTAGACAAGGACTCACATACTGGTTAGCTCTTTGGTCATCAGCTGGTCTCTTACTGAGGTACCCTAGAAACTCATACATTTTGTAAAGTTGTCATATGTAAAGCAAAGTCTTTCTCATATAAAATATGAAAAAAAGAAAAAAAATGAATTGCTAAATGCAGTGTTACGTTAAATTGTTATTAATTGTTAACAACTTTGTGTGCAGATAATTAGATACTCCTTTTTTGGTATGAAAGAGGCTCTTGGCTTTACCCCATCATGGCTCTTATGGCTCAGGTTATTACTATATTGTTGTGTCCTTTAATTCTCTGCTTGAAAAGGAGTAATCTAACATCTGATTTTTAATATGTTCACACAGGTATAGCACATTCTTGCTTCTTTACCCAACTGGTATCACAAGCGAGGTTGGCCTAATTTACATTGCTTTGCCATATATCAAGGTAACTGACAATCCCATCATAAAAGAATTTGTTTTCTTATTGTATAGCTGATTTGCATTTTTCTGTTAAGGCATAGTATGGTTTGTAAAGGCCCATACCTAAATTTGCTGAGTATTAACAAAAGGTGAAGATGACCATTTTATCCTTGTTTTAACACTTGCTGAAGTATCTTTTACCCATTATGGAACTCATATCAGTTATGTACAAATAATTTATTCTGTAAATCATCTTCTTCTCCTAGTTTCTTAGCTATTCAGATGCATAATTTTCCCTTGTTAATTTAAAATCCCATCCCTGATGACTTATTAGAATAGAGGAGACAAATTTGTCTAATAATACTACAACCAGTACAAAAATAACATTTTGATAGTCAACTTCTATCTTCATTTAAAAAAATTTGTCTATTTTGCATGTAGGAAAATCATTTGTGCTTTAAGCACAAAAAAAAGAGTTTTGTCTATTTTGCATAGAGGAAAATCATTAGTACTTTGAGCACAAAAAATGATAAACCCTGTGGTCTTGTTAAAATTAAAGAAGAAGCACAAGTCAATCAATTTTCTTATGCCATCGTTCCTTGGTTCACTGCAGGCATCAGAGAAATTTTGCTTTAGGATGCCAAACAAATGGAACTTCTCCTTCGATTATTACTTTGCATCACTTGCTGTACTTGGAATCTATGTCCCAGGTTTGTGTTCCTTGTATTTGATTGAGAAATTGGGTTCAAGGATTATCCCCGTTTTAGTTCCTGTTGTGATTGTTGCATTCTTTTGTGTCTGTAGGTAGCCCACACATGTACACCTATATGCTTGGGCAAAGGAAGAAGGCTCTCTCCAAGTTAAAGGCTGCATAAACATGATTTCATATAGTATGAGTTTGATTGTACTTGAAGTTATTCAGCTTGAAAGTTGTATGTGCTCAGCCTTAGTAGGAAGAATGATTTATACTTGTAGATTTAAAATTTTCAATTGTGTTTTCTTTGCATCTGATTTGTTTCTTTGCTAATCTATTTATTAAGTAAACTATAGCTCCAGAGGTTGCTGTATTTGAAGAGAAAAGTAATGTCATTACAAATTTCTAATTTCTGTAAAGATTCAGTTAAAAGATTAAAGATTAAAACAACGTAAGCTAGAACTAACATCTTCAAAATCTGAAACTTTAATGACATCGTAAGCCATATTAGCAACTCATATTTCAACAATTATTGTTGATGCATCACTTTATCAGGCAAAAATTTCAACACTTTAGCAACATTCAGGCAGAATACACGTGACATGCTCACCAGAATACCAAAAAAGCAAGCGTATACAGATAAAAGAATCAAAGCACGTGATATTCAAACCTTATAAATAACAAACTCTTGTGCATTAACTTTTACTTTTCAAAACACAAATTCTGATGCTACTTTTGGTCACTTTGATCCTAATCCTCTTCTACACTTTCTGCATACATCAATAAAAACTAGTCCTCTTCTATACTTTCTGCATTCATCAGCAAACTATTGATTTTACAGGAAAAAATAATTTAGAAAAGGACAACAAATTAAACTGACCTATTGGTCTTATCGCCTTGATTCTCATCTTTCACACTATTCTCTCTCTCTTCCATCACCTGCTTGATCCCCTCTTGATACCCTTCAATAAAAGCTCGTAGTGCATCCCTGTATGCCGAAGCTCGCATCATGTACACTCTCTGCAATGCAGGCCTCAGTGTCTCCATTCCTCCCCTTGCTGCTACTGCCAGTTCTTCCACAATGGACATCTCCGTTTCCTGCTTTGAACCATCCTTTTTCTCAGCAGCCTCTGTTTTGTGCTCTTCTGGCCTGAGGTCAGGACCAATGTCTCTCACCCAGCTCGCTGCATATAGTCTGGAAGCTTCTTTAAGAACATGCCATTTTTGTTTTATTGTGAGTTTTGGCTCTGGCTCATAGCCTGGTGGATCAGGGAGGGAGGAAGGGAAGGCAATTTCTTTCAGGTCATATCTTATGTAGTCATATAATTTTCGACATACTACCCTCAGCTTCATGTTGATTGCTTACTTCAATTAAAGTCCTATCCTGTAGTGGAAAGTATAAAGTCAAGGTTATTAAAGCTATGAGAACTGATGTACGACATCCTTTCATCATACAATTTACCACCTGCGAACTGTGGCTTAGAAGGTTTGCGGAAACAAATGTCATGTGATACTGATATGAAAGTCAAAAATCTCAATTTCTGTTCTGTTAAATATGTTTCAGTTGAAACTCTTTATCTCATAAATTTACTAACTCTCTAAGTTTATGAACAGAATAAGAAACATAAATCCAAAATATATATCCAACCATTCATCCTCAAATATGAATTTCCAGCAGGTTTCCTAATAAGTGATCGTTACTGTGATTGTAGATTTCCCATTTAGACCACTCCAAAAATATATATTCTGTTTTAGCTACTAATACTAAAAAAAATTGAAATAACTTTCAGATATGATAAAAAAAAAAACTCGATTAAACAACATTTCCAAAGAACAAAAAAGGATATACAAACCTTTCATGATCTATTTAACGAAAGGAAGTACACTAACTGATTTGTACCCCAGCACATGAGCTGTTATGGTTTTGATATAATCCTGTCCTCACACTATCACAACCAACCTAGAAATAAAATCAGAAATATTGATCAGCTTGGGTACATAAAAATGTAGAAGTCTTGGTATGTGAATGACTTTGCAATCCTTTCCTTCATTCTAGAAACAATTTCATTCATTGGCATTACAATTTTGAATCTCAGCTCTATATTATATGGAATAAGTTTGAATGTACCAATTAATCTCAGTTATAATAAATTTTATTGTAAATTGAATTATTTGGCTGCAATTAACACTAAGGAATATAAACTAACAATGACATATCCTGAGTTAAATTGAAATAACACTAAAATTTCACCGAGGTTCTCGTTCCAGCTGACATGTCTGACATGTCTGATAATATGAAATGTTATTATAGACATATTATAGACAAAAATATGCAAAAAATGTGTACACCATTCAAGAAATAATTAGCTCTCCACTTCTATGAATGAGAATTGCCAAACTTCTATCAATGAAAATCAGTTCAAGTAATTTTCAGAATGTCAAACACACTAGGCTGAGGTGCAGAAAGTGAAAAGTGATCTAGCAACTACCAAATATAATTCCAGTTCCAAACTTCTATTTCGCCAAATCCAGTAATAACTAAAAATGAATTGATATACTGGATGCTTTACATTCAAATTACCTCGAATCACTGTGGGAGCGTGCTCTAAGGAGAATTAGCCACCGTGAGAAACGTCTTCTAGTTAACGGAGTCTAATTCGCAGAGAAGACGAGGCTAATTGACAAACGCAGAGGGATTGAATCAACTGTGGTCGTGCTTCTTCTGTTGCGGAGGAGAGAGAACGAGAAAGGGATTTCCAAGGAAAGAGGAGAATGGGGTTTAAGAGAATAATAATAATTGGGCCGTATGAGGTTAATACAAATTTGGGTACAAAATGTGTCGGCCTGTTGGGCCTGAATTCTATGTATTCATACATGGATCTGAATATCTGATCCAGTTTTGAAGCAATTAAAATTTTAATTTTTCCAACAATTCATACATGTAGACCTGTCATGAGTACTATTTTTTTTTTTTTTTGGAGATAAGATGAGTACTAATTTTTGAATCGAACTTTCATCGCAACTGTTTATGAGTGCTAATAAATTAAAACTTTTTTTTTTGAAAATGAGTGATTGAGATTAAAGTACGATTCAGAAATTGATTCTTACGACAAAATTTCCCAATTATTAATATGAATAATGGATGGCCAATGATTTCTCATCTCCCAAGCGAGGTTTCTTTAAAAAAATATATATATACTAATGATACAATAAAATAAAATTTCTCAGTCACCCAAATTACTTTCCTTCCGAAAATTGGGTTGCACGTGCTATTGTGTCTTCTCTGGATAGGTTTGACGAAGCAATTGTCCAGAACGAAAACAACAAGATATGTATTTGAAGAAATTCTGGCCTCTTATCGTGGCTTATTCACTACGCGAAATTTCGACTTCTGTAACGATAAATAAAAGACATTTGTAACGGTACACGTAACGTTACAGTAGCCCCCGTTACAGAATGTCTAATAACCGTTACAGATCTATAACGGTTATTATCTAATAACCGTTACAGAAGAATGGCTTCTGTAACGGTTATTATCTAATAACCGTTATGGTATAGTGGACGGAAAATATGGTTACGGTTTTATTGAGAACATTTGTAACGGTTAATAGATAACAACCGTTACAGAAGACTGGCTTCTATAACGGTTGTTATATAATAACCGTTATCCTATTATTGACGGAAATACATTTTTACTATTTTTTTAGATCCAGTGTAACGGTTATAATCTAATAACCGTTACAGAATCCAGTCTTTTGTAACGGTTATTAAGGAATAACCGTTACAGATATTGTTGATATAAAAGAAATGAAATTATGAATTCTGTAACGGTTATTCCTTAATAACCGTTACAAAAGACCTTCTTTTTTTTTTGAATTTCGCCTGTTTTATTGGCTAGCCCAATTTTGCTAGCCGAATTGGTACCAAATTGGTACCCAATTTACATCATACAATCCAACATGCAGCAGACAAACATATATCATGCATATATCAGATGTCACATATATATACCAAGCACAAAACATATATCAATATGTAGCAAAAATTAACAAACTATACATAGAGTTAACACCAAATCAAGTCAAAATTTTCCTAAAATAATACCCCATACATGAAGTCCATAACCTCCGAAACGACTGCATCAACGTCTTCGTTTTTATATGGTTGTCCAACCGGCTCGATATACTGCAATTTGATCATTAACAATTGATAAAGTCAAATAATTTTGTAAACCCTAAGCCCTAAACCAATAAAAATATGAAATCCTAAAATAATAAATCGGCTTAACATTACCTCAGGGAATTCTCCGACCGTAGTCCAACTACTTAATATCGCCCTCATGTTGAGCATTGTGAAATATCCACACTCTATGCCGCCCCTTTGTATCGGTCCCTAATTAAGATTCCAACAAAAGAAACACAATCTTTTTTAGTTAATTTCAATTTCACAAACAAATAATATCTTAAACTGATAAGTTCTGTACCTTAATTCGGTACCAATCAAATCCTGTTCTGCTCTTTTGGCTATATCTTCCGGCTTCCACTAAATACCGCTTGTATACCCTGCATGCAATATTATTTAAAACAACAAAATCTAATATTTTTTAATTTGAAAAATCTCATCATGTTTAACTTATTTCAGAAATGGAAACTTACGAAGATATGAATGGCTTAATATATAACTTTGGATTCTTGCGTTCCAGAGAATCAACAAAGTGAACGGTGCGCTTCTCGACATTAATAACAAGGACAACCCAATGAAACCTGTAATTAATAGAGATTTATTATTTTGGTGGAATTAAAGGAAACTAAAAAATTCTTTCATTAGTAGCCATATTGGTTATATTTCTTACTGCTGATTATACGGCAAAACAAGATAGGAGGATGGATTATCCATGAATGCTCTCGTTAGGTAATTCACCGCACCGAGTTCTTCGTGTTTGAATTTCCACTCAGCCAATAACTCTGGATCCAGTACGGTGATGCTCTTGGAGAACTCATTCTCTTCTTGCCTTGTTGAAAGTTCTTCCATCCAAAACCTGCAAACATGGATATCAAAGTTCAACAATTTCAATTTTGAATGAATTGAATGAAGAAAAAAATAAACATTAAAGTTGAAAAATTCAAACCAGCAGTAAAATTTCACAATCGATTGAGATAGCTCCTCCCTTTTAAAACATTCGACAATATCCTCGACATTAACGTTGAACTTAACATCGCCATCGTGCGTACCCCAAGGATTGCAATTAGGCAGCTCAAAGTTCGTCTCTTCTTCTGGTTGGAGTATCAACAGTCTGTATACTGCTTGTTCGGATGGGCTCAGCCTGTCAATAATATCCTTAGGGAGGAGTGGATCACGAGTAACAAACAACCCCGCACTTGGGACCTTTGGACTCTCCTCCACATTCTTCGCCGCCTCCTTCGCCTTTGGCTTCTTTTTGGCCGGCTTCTTTTTGGTCAAACTCTGCATTCAATGACATCATATTAATAAGTCATTAGGAGAAATGTATGAAACAGATTGTCATAATTAAATAAAACGATACCTTGTGGCCTATGTCCACCAAAAATGACGGCCATGGGAATCGGCCCCCTATATTATTTCCCAATAGCTCATCTGATCTACCAGGGACTTGCCATTCACGAAATTCATCGCCTACTCGGAGAAGATGGACATACAATTGTTGATCAGTTAGAGGCACGCCGTGTACGATCTGACCAACAACACTCGGAATAATATTTCCTTCGGCCACCTTAATCCTCTGGTTGTTGTGATCAAGAGAAAAGAGATCGCACGGCATTTCTTCCTGAAATTCAGTTCAATCAGAAACTCTAATGCTGCCAAAAATAAATATAAAGAGAAAAGAGAAAAATGATCAATATGAACCTGAACAACGCTTCTCGGATCCGGAGGCATATAGCTTGAGGCAACCGTTCGGAATAACTCTTCGTTTGGCATTCCTGAGTCTACCTCAGCTTCAACGAATGGCTGATACGGCGTCACAAATTGCTGTGGTGCTTGAATCTGCAATCCGCTACTGGCCAACCATTGTTTCACGTCCTGAAAATTATGAAGCAACTGGATAATGAAGAATAGTTTTCATTCATTTTGATTACATTTTGATTGTCAAAAAGGATTACCTGAAAAGCTTGTTGTCTCGCCGCATTCATTATCTCCTCAGAGTGAATCAAGTCCCTTTTGGTTTTCTCAGCGGCTTCAGCTGCGACCCTGCTCATCAATTCTTCAATCTGGTCTGGTGCCATCCATCCTTCATGCGCATCCTTTCTAGATTTTCTTTTATACACATCTTCCTTCTTGGTCCATAAAGGATATCCCCTGATTCTTCCTGGATGTTCTGGCCTGTCAACCGCCCGATTTAAGACTTCTTGTTCCAGTATTGACCCGGAATTGATTTCACCAGACATGGCACTCAACCGACTGAATGCCTCAATAGTCGACGAATCAGAGCTATGGAACGTGTAAGTATCTAACAAGCAACAAACAAATCTTATTAATAATCACAAAACAGAATTTGAAGTTAGCATATATAACAAGTCTTTACATGTGTAAGTACCTTTATCCTTCGTAGCCACAGTCCTTCCGATGGTAATGCTCGTGGAACCGGCCCCTTCAGAATCTCCGGGTATGACAATCTTGTCTGTAGGTTTCCATGAACCTTTTTTTCCTCTATAGCCAGTGGAACCCATCCTATGAGGCTCTTTCCATTTCTTTCTCAACTCCTTCGCTTTGTTGCTCTTTTGTACAAAATCTGCACCCGTCCTTTTCTTGAAAAATTCTTCCCATTCCTTTTGTGAGATTGGGTGTTTATCGCATGGATTTTTTGGATTGTTTGGATCGGCATTTGTGATGTACTCCTCAGCAATCCTACTTCTATAAGCCCTGTGACTTATGCCCATCGCTTTGAGAGTATTGTTCATGACTTTATCATCTTCGATGTTGAACATTTTCTGAAACATAACGAAACGTTAGTTAATTGGTAGCATAGAAATTTAAATTAGATGATTTAAGTGAAAATTTATTCACCTTGATGTCCAACCACAACTCAAGTCTGGTTTCCTTTGAAACGTCCTTCCGCCAATCATTAATTGTGATTGGCACTCTTGTTCTAGCCAGATACCCGCAATATGATGCAAATTTGTTCACCGCCTCTTCAGTACCAATTGGCACTCCTTCTTTGTCAAATTTAATCTCAAACTTTTCCCCAGCAGCTTTTTTCCTCCTAAACTCTTCCATTGTCGTTCTGCTCCTTTTCTTTATTTCGAACGTTGTGTCCTCCTCATCGCTGGATTCTGTACCAGCCTGTTCACCCTGTAAATCTCTATCTTGGTCTCCAGACATATCTATTAACAAATAATTAACAACAATGAAAGCAATCAAATCAAGTTAACATAAACATAAACATAAACAAACATAAACATAAACATAAACAACATAAACAAAATATATTAACATAAACATAAACATTAAACGACAAGTTCAATCTCAAATAACAAAATACATTAACATAAACATAAACATTCAGTTGGATAAGAGAACCCTAATACTAAACCAAACATAAATCTAAATCCTAAAACTAGTCTTCATCATCCGACAAAACAATGACTTCATCATCATCATCCGACAAAACAATGACTTCATCATCATCATCCGACAAAACAACGACTTCTTCTCTCCATTCTGTGTACGGTGCCACAAGCTTGTCAATCAAAAGCTTGAAAAAAATTGCATGTTGTTCATATTTTGAGAGGCTCGGTTGCCCCTGGTTTTGAGAGGCTTGGTTTTGGTTCGTTTGATTTTGAGAGGATGGATTGGCACGAATTTTGCGCCTAACGTACACTCGTTCGATCGGCTTTTTTCCCTTTGAATTGCTTCCTTCACCTTTCTCCATTACTACCTAATTGAGATAATAAATTCTTACAAAAACAGCCCCAAAAACAGCCCCAAAAACAGCCCCAAATTAAGCATTTCAGTCCCAAATTAAGCAAAACAGCCCCAAATTAAGCAAAACAGCCCCAAATTAAAATTTCAGAGAAAGGGGGTTTACCTTCGAGAGAGTGCTGTCGGGGGCAGAGAGGGAAAGGTGGCTGTCGGAGTTGAGAGAGCAGAGATCTGTAAGGGAACAGAGAGGGAGAGGGGACAGAGAGGAAGAGGGGAGTCAGTGAGGGAGAGAGGAAGAGGGGACAGAGAGGGAGGGGGACAGAGAGGGAGAGGGAAGAGGGATTACCTGAGAGGGAGAGGAAGAGGCGAGTGTTTGAGAGAGACAGCGAGTGCTTGAGAGAGACAACGAGTGCTTGAGAGACAGCGAGTGCTTGAGATCTAGGGTTTGGAGAGACAGCGAGCTTGAGAGTGAGAGTGTTTTCGAGTTTGGAATGAAGTGACGAAACAGCGGCTAGATGGTGTATATTAAAAAAACGTTTGATCTTCTGTAACGGTTATTAGCTAGTAACCGTTAGAGAAGATCAAACGTTTTTAATATATATGATCTTCTGTAACGGTTATTAGCTAGTAACCGTTAGAGAAGATCAAACGTTTTTAATATATATGATCTTCTGTAACGGTTATTAGCTAGTAACCGTTAGAGAAGATCAACTTGCATTGCTTGCTTATTTGCAAGTATAAAGGGATCGTCTCGATAAGCCCTTTTATTGAAGTCAACAGTTATAAACCCCATCTTGTCTTTTTTAACTCCACCGTGACCGTTGTTGATCCATGCACACTTGAATAAGGGTATCTTAAATTTCAGGTAATCTAGTTCCCAAATCTCCTCGATCCACCCATAATAAGTAGCCGGCCTAACATTATCACTAGATAAAGCTACAACAGTGACTCCACTATTTTGCACGGAACTTTTACCATCATGTTTCCTTGTGTACCAGGTAAATCCATTCAAGTCATACCCTTGGTATGTCTCGACCACGGAATCAGGACGTCTTGATAACCATTTCACGGTTTCATCGATCTCTGTTCCTTCTTTCAACTGGGACTGTACTTTATCTTCTAGCCATTGGACAAATTTTATTTCATGCTTTATGGTAATCAAGTTTTCGGTGTAAGAAGGGTATTGTTCACGTAACTCGATTAGATGTTCATTGATGTAAGGCGCCACAATAGCAAGATGTTGGAGAACTTTCATATGTGCTTTGGTTCTCATTGCAAGATCCGGTATATGAGTACTAGCTCCAATTGTACCTGAAAGGTGAACATTTGTGCTAAATAAGGTGAACAAATATTGTGCTAAATAAGGTGAACAAATGTGCTAAATTAGGTGAACATTTGTGCTAAATAAGGTGAACAAATATTGTGCTAAATAAGGTGAACAAATGTGCTAAATTAGGTGAACATTAGTGCTAAATAAGGTGAACAAATATTGTGCTTTAAGTGAACATTTGTGCTAAATAAGGTGAACATTGGAAGTTAATGTATAACCTTTTCCTTCAAGTCTACCCTCATGTCGAGACTTTGGAAGATCGATTGGTTGTACATCCTGCAAATAATCGGTGTAGTACTCAATAACCTCCTCGGCCACATATCCTTCCACTATGCTTCCTTCTGGTTTAGATCGGCTACGAACAAGCCCCTTCAATTGACCCATGGCTCTTTCGAAAGGATACATGTATCGTAGAAATACAGGACCACACATTTTTATCTCTCTAACTAAATGAATGGTCAAATGCACCATGGAGTCAAAAAACGATGGCGGAAAGTACATTTCCAGCTCACATAGGGTTAGTACAACACCTTCTTGTAACTTGTCCAAACTATTCGGATCAATCACTTTAGAGCAAATGGAATTAAAGAAAAAACACAACTTAGTGATGGTTTTCCTCACTTCTTCCCTTAGAATTCCTCGAATTGCGACCGGAAGTAACTGGGTCAGTAGGACGTGATAATCATGTGACTTCATACCAAGTAATTTGTTGTCCTTAATAGAAACCTTTCTTGATATATTCGAGGAATAACCAGTAGGAACCTTAATAGATTTCAGGCATTTTAATAAGCTTTTTTTCTCTTGCTTTGATAAATTAAATTGTGCTGCAGGCAGCCAAGTTCGGCTTTTTCCCTTATCTTGTGCCGCTAGTTCTTGCCGGATCCCCATTTCAACCATGTCCTTCCTCGCATTTACGCCATCTTTAGTTTTCCCTTGAATTTCCAACATGCAACCGATCAAAGCTTCACATATGTTCTTTATTATGTGCATCGCATCTAAGCAATGCCTAATCTCCAAACTCTGCCAATATTCAAGATTCCAGAATATAGACTTCTTCTTCCATATCCCCTTGGGTATCTCATTTGCAAATTTCTTACCAAATTTTACATTAATGTCCTTCACCTGTCGATACACCCCTGAACCGGATAACGGTATTGGGGCCTTGTCTTTTTCTACAGTACCGTCAAACCTTTCCTTGTCTCGACGGTAAGGGTGGTTGCGGTTCTTAATAAACCTCCGGTGTCCCAAGTAAACATTTTTTCTGGAGTTTTTCAGGTACACAGAATGGGTGTTTTCCATGCAAATAGGACACGCTTTCGCTCCTTTATTCCTATACCCTGACAGGTTTCCGTATGCAGGAAAATCATTAATTGTGCAAAATATCATGGCACAGAGGTTAAACTCACTTCTAGAGTGTGCATCATATATTTTCACTCCATTCTGCCACAATTCACCAAGGTCATCTATTAATGGAGCCAAGTACACATCTATATCATTACCTGGTTGCTTGGGACCAGAAATCAACAAGGGCATCATCATGTATCTCCTTTTCATGCATAGCCAGGGAGGAAGATTGTAAATACACAACAAGACCGGCCACGTAGTCTGCCGGCTACTCATGTTGCCGTAAGGATTCATCCCGTCTGTACATAAACCCAATCTCAAATTTCTAGGTTCACTGCCGAAATCTTCAAATTCCCTATCTATATTTATCCAATCTGGAGAGTCTGCTGGGTGTCTGAGCATGCCATCGCCTTTTTTCCTGCAGTCTGCGTGCCATCTTAACAATTTGGCATCCTTCGCGTAAGAGAAAAGCCGCTGGAATCTTGGTATTATTGGTAGATAAAACACCACTTTTGCAGCTGGTCCCTTACTACCTTCATCTTCAATTTGATCGTCCCTCGGTTTATACCGTGACGCATTACACTTTGGACATTTATGCAAGTCTCCGTACTCATTCCGGAATAATATGCAGTCATTTGGACATGCATGAATTCTCTCAACTCCAATTTTTAAAGGACATAACATCTTTTTAGCCTTATAAATTGAATCTGGCAACTGGTTATCTTTTGGAAGAAATTCTTTATGTAATAGTTTGAGCAAAGATGTGAAACTTGCATCACTCCATCTATTTTTGGCTTTAAGATTGAACAGTTTGAAAACAGCATTAAGTTTTGACAATTCACAACCAGGATATAAAGCTATTTTATCTTCTTCACGTAACATACAAAAAATTTCAACATTATCAACAAAATTTTCATCCACATTGTTCACAATTTCATCTAAATCGGCATTAAATTCTGAGTTATCTACATTTCTATCATCATCTACATTCTCATCATCAAATACATTGACATCATCAATTTCATCATCCAATGATACATTTTCTTCCTCATACACAGAATCCAATACATTTGTGCTAGTACTATCCCCCCCATTCTCTCCATGGAGTGTCCACCGACTATAATCCGGTTGAAATCCATTTATAATCAAATGAGCCTTCACTTCTTCAAAATTAGACCACTTCAACAAATTCTGACAAACACGACAAGGACAATACATTTTATCATCTTCTTTCATTTTCAAATTCTCTTTAGCACAAACCATAAATTCTTCAAGTCCTCTCAAAAATGTAGACGAGCATCGATTACTTGAGTACATCCACGTCCGATTCATCTGAACAATAAAATTTATGCAAATTATTAGGGTTTCGGACCAATTTGTCATATTAGGTTTTCGGACCGGTCACCATCCTAGCCCGCTCTTTGGATACTCTGTCTCATTAGCGTGCGTACGTTAGATGCAATGTGCTATCTGAGAAAAATTCGGCAGCATTTCCCCTTATGTTCCCTGAATACGCCAACACATGATTGCTCGTGCGTACGTATCCGTGGGAACACAAGGGAAATGCCGCCGAATTTTTCTCAGACAACACATTGCATCTAACGTACAACTCGCTGTCCTAAATGAGACAGATCGTATCCAAAGAGCAGTACTCCCGACCGGGAGTACTATCCGAGATTAATCCCTAATGGATTAATCTCGGATGGGCAATGACCTAAATTCAGTTGAGTTCCGGTATTTGGTTCCTATATGACAATACAAAATCCATGCCTATATATATATGCAAATTATTAACCAAATGCAAATAATTTAAAAAAAGAGAAGTTCATGAAATTATATACTTTCAATCGTGTGACTTCCGATCCGTTGAATCGTGCGACTTATCCGGCCGATGTAAGATCTTCTCCTATTCAATGAGATCTTAAAATATATAAAAAAACAAAAATAACCATGAATTAATGAAAAAATCGAAATAAATAAGAAAAAAATGTAAAAATAAAAAATACGGTTCAAAATTAATTTTTTTTACCTTAAATCTGCTCTCCTTCTTATTCTCTTTCTAATTATTATTTTTTCAGAATTTTTAGAAAATTTTTGCTATTTTTTTGGAGTGAAGTAGGACACCACAAATCGCAATAAATGAGAAGATCAGAAAAGAGTTAAGTGCGGCGCTAGCTGTGAGTTTGTTGGGATGGGAAGACCTAATTAAATACAGAACTTTTCTGTAACGGTTATTAAAAATAACCGTTACAGAATCAATAAAAAAAAAAAATGTTAACCTACTGTAACGGTTATTTACTAATAACCGTTACAAAAGATGGTTGATATTTATATATTTCTTTTTTCTTTTCTGTAACGGTTGCTGGATAATAACCGTTACAGAATATAAGAAATCTGTAACGGTTATTATCCAACAACCGTTACAGAAGCTTGATGCATTTTTTTTCCTGACCATGACGGAAATGTTATTACGGTTGTTTCATAATAACCGTTACAGATTTGTGGCGCCAATTTTCCCGCCTAATGCCTCACTATTCTGTAACGGTTATTTCAAAAATCGTTACAGAAGTACCGTTACAGAAGGTCTTTTTTCCCGTAGTGATTAATCGAGTAGCTAGTGGAGCACTTCCATGATTTTATATACTTTGACCATCGTTTTTCCTCCAGGTTGGCGAAGACAATTCACGTCATCCCCTAATATCTATCTTATGAGCATATATACGACTTATGTTTTGTTTTATAATTGGTATAACTTGTGTATTTTCTTCTTTGAATGAAAAAAGAGATCAGCAGTAATTAGCTAGCTCTCTTGACTTCAAAAAAAAAAAAATCCTCAACAATTAGCTAATTAACTACTCTCGCAATTTCTTTTCTTCATATCATCTCATACCCAAATTTTATTTCAAAAAAGAAAAAAATGGCTGAAAGCATAACATAACAAATCAATGAAACTGTACGTATGATTTCTTAATTTGTTGTTATATCTTACTATTGTTTCCTTTTTCTTGCGCTCAAAATTAATATATTGTAATTATTTTTTTCTGTGCGGTTTGGTGAAAATTGTGTAGAAAGCTTTTGCCCGCTTCCAAATGCAGATATTAGCCCCTTAATTAAAATTCAATCAAAATTAATTAGATTGCTTATTTTCGTTCGAAATTAACAAGATATATACGTTATGTATTGTACGTAATGGTGGATTATATATTGAATTCCTAGCATAATGCAAACATTGGCCTTTTATTTATAAATAGTAGACTTTATTCTAACCATGCAAAGTATGTTGCTCCAAGCCTCCAATGAGTAGTGGAGATGTATGTATCACCACATTAATTATTTATTTCTACAAGTACACAATTAAAGAAGAACTGTGGAAGTGATCGATAGCTAAACATTACATGAAGAACACAGCAGTAATTAATGAGGATGCAAGGTTTTCGTAATGTAGTCCTTAGCCGGATTGCCAGTTTCACCATCAAGAGGGAAGTAAAACGGGTAGATCTCATATCGCACGTTGCAGCTGCTATACAAAACCTGACATCCTTGCCTATGTGAGCAGTAAATCGGGAACCATTGCAGAGTTGTCGACAAGCATTGTGCACACTGCAATGGCTGGAGATCCCTGGTGCACTGTGCCAAAGACTAGAGGGTTACGTACTGTGTGAATTTTGTCTTTTCACGACCCAGACTGTTGCTGCCGGGCGACACGGCTTCTGCATTAACTTTGGCCATTATCTTGCTGACTGCCTTATCGAATGCATCAGGATCTGTGGCATTGTTAACGTTGTAGAGGATCGTGACGAAGCCAGTATCAGACTGCCCAATGAAGTTGTCTGTGTCATACCTCACGAAGCAGTAGTCGTACCATAGTCTAGCATCGGCTTGCTTCGGGCAGGTCTGTGTATGTCATGTTTTAGTTACTCATGACTTGAATAATACTAATATTAATCATGATTAAATACAAAATATTCACATAGCCAAAATTTTAAAAGAAGTCATACCACAGGGAACTGCTTAGCGGCACTAGCAAGGCAAGATGAGCAGTCGTTTGCACTGACATCACCTCTGCATTGTGCGAGGCCGTAAATGGTGTTGTTTCCTTTTCCGGAGGAAGTGGTTGCAAAGCCACCAACAGAGGCCTTGGTTGTCAGGTCGGATATGACTTGGTTTATGTTGGCTTGAATTTGGCTACTAGTAAAGCTCTGGGCACAGTAATGTGCTATAGGATCTGCACAATAGCACAAGGGTAGCAAAAGAGAGAAGAGAAAGAGCTTTAGTGCAAGTGCCATTGTTTTTGGTGTGTTTGCTATAACATTGTTTTCCCAAATATATAATGTGTTTAAGTGGACTAAGTTGTGGGATGGCCCGGTATGGATTATTGCAGTCTTCCTTGACCACATAATTTGGTTGAGAAAAGTATCACGTGAGGGTGGAGAAAAATCTGGGTTGACATTTTACGTGATCAAGTCATTGTTCTAGATTATTGAATTATTGATTGTTTGAACGTTAGTTGGCAAGGTCAATGCTCTACAATTTTCCTTTCCACAGCGTAATTTGAGTATCATTAAGTATTAATGTTATTGAGGGTGCAGTCGGCACCACCCTAGCTACATGGAAATTAATGTGCCCCCCCCCCCCCGCAATATATATATATATATACTAATTAATTGTGATTATAAAGTTATATTTTTTTATTTAAAAGAAGCAACAACTAATTAATATTTTTCTCATTTTTTGCTCAAAAAAAAACAACTAACTAATATTTTTAAGATAGAGATTAAAATCATCAAACATATATGTTTTTTCGCACACAATATGATTCCTTATTTTCTCAAGGCCAATTTACTATTTTTATAATTAGATCA
The DNA here is from genome assembly GCA_028095005.1 of Rhynchospora pubera. Classification (NCBI taxonomy): domain Eukaryota; kingdom Viridiplantae; phylum Streptophyta; class Magnoliopsida; order Poales; family Cyperaceae; genus Rhynchospora; species Rhynchospora pubera. Next base: position 188,610,213 of record CM051461.1, read on the forward strand.
TTTACATTTTAATAAAAATGAGATCAGTCAAATTTGCCCAAAAGAAATATCACTAATATACATAATATAAAATTTTCTTCGTATTGTAGCTGAAATACAATTGAAACCTCAAAATCTTTTTTTTGAAGTAAAAGTATGGGTCAGGCCCATAACTTTTTCATTGAAATTAAAGAGGTAACAAAAGAAAACAAAAAAGAAAAAATTCAGTTCCCAAGCTAGGAACTCGTACAAAAAAGCTTTTCATGTAACAAAGCTGGCAACACAAACAACAAAGAAAATAAACCAAAAAGCTAATCCGGGTTTAATAACCGCCATTCTTCCAGAATTTGAAGGGCAGTGGAGAGGGGAGAGCTTAAGCGATCCCTGAATATTCTATTACAGCGCTCACGCCAGGTGAAATAGCAGGTGATGGCCAGAATCCCTCTATGTTTTTTGAGAAGTGTTTGTCTACCAGTAGGGACTGAGTTGGTGCAGAGGATTGCAAAGTGAGAGAGAGGACATTGAAAGCATGGATTTTTGTTTCCAAGAAGAAGGAGCAGTGATTAACCAGGTGACTAGAAGATTCACAGGCTAACTGGCACAGAGAGCATCTATTAACCATTGACAGTCCTCTTAACTGTAGGTTATCTACTGTTGTCAATTTATTATGTAGCAATAGCCAAACAAAGGTGAGGACCCGTGGTGGTGCTTTGAGGCTCCAGATTTGGTAAATATCTGAGTTTACTTTAGGAAGAAGGTTGATGAAATTGTAAACATAGGAAGGTGTGAACTGATTGGTTGAGGTTTTAAGATGCAATTGATCAGGGAGTGTAATAGTTGAAGAGTGAGGAGGTAGATCAAGTAAAGAGAGGGCTTGAGTGAGCTGCTGCAACTGAATACAGGCCAAAGACGAAGAGGGGAGTGAAGGTTGGAACAAGATTAGAGGGTCTTGCAAGTTTGTCAGAAACTCAGAAACAAGAATGTCAGGGTTTAAGCAGTAAGAGAAGAGCACATGAAAAAAGGAGCTGAGGATGCCTAAACTCCAATTTTGATGCCAGAAGAAGACTGAAGTGCCTGAGTTAACTGTGGAGACAGTAATAGAGTTAAAAAGAGATAAAATTTCTGTCAAGGCCTTGGTAATTGGAGAGTTTAACGGTAGAATAGTGTGCGACATCTGAAGTGTTCTAGCTAGGGATTTCCAGTTTGAGACAGTAGGAATTGACCACTTCCAGAGCCATTTTGCCAAAAGAGCGAGGTTGAAGGAATCTAAGTCGAGGACCCCTAAGCCGCCAATTTTTTTAGGAGAGCAAACTTTTTTCCAGCTTACTGTTACCAATTTCCTACCAGAGTTTGTGCTCGCCTGCCATAGGAATGTTCTTCTTATGCTATCAAGGGATTGAATGACCCATTTAGGTAATCTGAAGACTGACATGAAGAACACAGGCAAAGAAGTGAGGCAAGAGTTCACTAGCACCAGTCTGCCCGCCATTGAAAGAAGTGAAGAACTCCAAGTGTTCAGCTTGGAACTGAAGCGTTGGAGTAGTGGTTTATAGTCATCTCTGGTAAGTTTTTAATTTGAGAGAGGTAGTCCTAAGTAGGTGATAGGAAAATTTTTTGGTTGGCACTGCAAAATGTCGGCACAAGTTTCCATAAGTCGTCGATCTGTGTTAAGGCATAGCAACTCTGACTTAGAGGGGTTGATCTTAAGACCAGAGATTTGGTGGAAGATGGCAAAGAAAATCTTGAGAGTTTGACTTTGCGCCAAAGAAGGTCTGGAAAAGAAAAGTGCATCATCTGCAAAAAGTAAGCACGGTTGTATGTTGGGAAAAGAAAGTGAGAGAAGGCCATCTTGGTGTAACCTGACAAACCATCTTGAGAGAAAGTCCATACCCAAGATGAAGAGGTAGGGTGATAAAGGATCACCTTGTCTCACCCCTCTCTTTAGAGTAACTTTTTTGCCAGCCAAGCCATTGACGATTATTCTAGAATAGCCTTGGAGCACACAAAAGGAGATACAATGGATAAAGGTTAAAGGAAAGCCCACAAGTAGTTGACGTAGTCAATATTTATTGTTATTTGGACCGTACTTAGCACTCAAAATAGACTCAAATCAATAAATTATTTGATAAATTGCTATGTTTTTCTAGGATTTGGCTCTGCCGTCGTTTCTTCTCTTCTATGTACAGGTTTTTGATGATTTCTGATGATTTTGAAGCGTATAGATGGATTCCCGACGTAGCACGCACGCTAGATGACTCATTCCTAGCATTGGAGGCTCTGTTCGCCCTTCTGGTCGATCCAAACAGTCTCCTGTTCGAACCGACCCAAGCTCATGGCAACCAGGCGTCATTTCCTTTATTCAGTCGATCCGACTGCCTGCCTGTTCGATCCGACTGGGCCTCACAGCAGCAGACTTGTGCAGCTGCCTTCTCTCTTTCCTGGTCGATCCGACTGCCCAACTGTTCGATCCGACTGCCCAACTGTTTGATCCGACCAGATTGCCGCCATATCACGTATGGTAGTATTTCTTACATGGAAGTTGATTGTTATGGCAATTTCTTGCGCCCTGGTGCCCTAGCCTTCTATCCTTGCGACCTGGGACATCCATATATACCCCTCTAGGCCTGAAGGAAAGGGGATCCCGACCTAATATCATTTTCCACTCTTCCAAAGGCCAATTTCTCTCTTCTCTTTGGGAATCATCATCATTGTGACGACGGCAGCAATATTTCACGTGAGATCACCATCTAGCATCACTCCATCGCCTTGAAGATCGTGATCAAAAGCATAAGGAGTATTCGGTTTTATTTCTTTATGTTTTTATCCTGTGATTCGATGGGCTTGTATCTTTATTGTTATTTGTCTCTTGTTGTTTGCTTTGATACTATGTTAGGCTAGTTCTCTTTATGGCCTTAGGATTAGGAGAGTAACTCTATGTTTGGATGATGTTAGTTTGATATGCTATGAATTGTTATGTTTTGAGACCTAGTTTATTGTAAATTAAATAGTTGCTTAAGTTAATTACTTGTTGAATTCTCTAATTACCTTCTAGTTGAACAGCTGCATCTAGTAAGTCTAAGTTAGGAATAGCAAGTCCAGATTGATTCGAGTATTTGGAGTAAATCTTAGAACCGAAAGGTGAGATTAGTTTGCATCAAAAGTGCGACTTTTAGATTAGTTCAAAAGACTTCTAAATATTCCTAAGAACTCCAATAAACTGGTTTGACGGGTTGAATTCTATACCAAAAGTTGTGAACCAATCAAGTCAAATAGGTTAGATTGTGAACAAACCAGGATCTATTCCAACAAGCGAAAGTTGAGGCTTAGGTTAGTTAGGTTTGTCCAATATAACCTAACTCAAAACACTAGTGAACATAGCAAACCAACTCAACGCACTTTTGTTCTCTGGTCGAATCGAACAGATCTCTGTTCGAACTGACCAGAGAGTCGACTGTAGTTAAATCGAGAAACTAAAATGCGAAAGTATTTTAAGTTTCTAATTTAATAGCCAAACATAGATGAAATCTGATTCCTAAGGCGCCTTAATTTCTGTTAAAACCTCAAAAAGACTTTACTTTAATATTTTACTTTAGTTAGTTTGAACATCTTATTCCAAGTCCAAAAATAAACTAAAAACATTTACATTAGAAGCATCGTTTAATTTTATATTATTTAAAACTTCATCAAATATTTCTGTCTAGATTTTAATAAAAAATAAGTCTGGTATTCATAGATCCGTCCCTTGGGTTCGACCCTAAAGCTATATTCTGAACGATTAGTGAGGTTAGCTATAGGTTACAAATTTATTTGATTCCTAGGTAATAAACCTTCATCAGTAGTATTTTTGAAATAAAATCCCAACTGATCGTGTCGAAAGCTTTGTGGATGTCGGCTTTGAAGATAGCAAGAGGGATAGAGTTGGTGGAGCAGTGTTTAATTAAGTGTTGGGCATAGAGAAAATTTTCGGTGATGAGGCGACCTTGAAGGAAGCCAGATTGTGAATGGTGGATAAGAGTGGGTAAGAAGGGGAGAAGCCTGTTAGCTAAAATCTTCGAGAGTAATCTCTGCACTGAGTGCACAATGCTAATTGGTCGGTAGTCTTTTGGTTCAGTTGGGCTTTCAGATTTCGGAATTAGGATGATGTGTGAGCCATTAATTGGGTGGAGAGAGCCAGTAAGAAGAGCCGAGTTAAGAGATATAGTTAGATCAGGTAGTAGTTCAGTAGCAAAGAAATTGAAAAATTCTTCAGTGAAACCGTCCGGTCCCGGAAATTTGTTTGCAGGCCAAGATCTAATTGCTGAGAGAACTTCCTTATCAGAAAGGGCTTAAAAATTGGGATCGATGTCTCCTCAAAATCTTTGTTTTTGTTTTCGAAAAAAGTGTCTCTAGAGGAGACATCGATCCCAACTTTTAAGCCCCCAAAACAGAACCTAATTGCAATAACTAATTAAAAGATGCGGCCGATTAAAATATCAACAGACTACTACAATTGTGCCCAGAATACAACATCTCATTTAATCCTCACACATGCAGTAGGTGGTCTATACTCGTTTACTGCCAATTTGTTATCCCAAATTAACTCACACAAAACGACAAAAATTAAAGTAATTAAACGACCTAATTTTTAAACTGGAAACAGTTAGTCTAAAGAATCTCCCTGCGAAGCATCAGACGTTGCCGGATCTCTGTCGCGCGGATGGAGCCGTCCATGCAATCGAACGGCTATTACGCGATTTTTCCCCTCCGTTCCCCATATCGGGTCGGATCCGAAAAAAAGGCGGATTAAAGTATTATTTCTTCTTGTCTCCGTCTCCTTCGAAGGAAGAACTCCCCTCTCTACTTGTCTGATGGAGCAAGAAAAAGAGAGAAAGCGAGCCAAAAAAAATCGAAAAAAAGGGTCAAGAGAGAACAGTCGATTAGCGGTCGTGGAGGCGAAGGCGAAGCAGAGGCTCTCCGCTATTTCTCTCGAGTCCTCAACTGATCTCCAAGCACCTACAGTCCTATTTGTTATCTACGTTGTGAAGTGTGAACACATCGTCACTCTCTCCCTTCTCTTTATCTCTCTCTCTCCCCGTTCCCTCTAGGTCCTTCCCAAATTGAAAAGCAAAATACTATTCTCCAATTCTATAATGTTTTCCTTTTTTTATTTATAAGATAATTCTAGCAAGAAAATTAACTATTTTATCTTATAGAGAAATTGACACGGATCAAAAATTTTTAGTTACTAAAGACGATCAAGGGTAAGGGTTAGTTGGATTTTAGAAATAAAGGTACTGGTATTTGTGTTTCCAGCACATCCAAATTTTTGGTGAGTATAATCAAAATTTTATTATTTTCTTTTGAACCTTTTTTTGTTTTTAACAGGACTTTTTAGCAATGATAGTCCCCTTTAATTGGCACATCCATGGCCCCTTGGCCAACAATTGATGTAATTTATCACGCAAATTCATAGATTGTAATGGCATCTTTTAATTTTGTTTTCTTTTTGCTTGATTATGGTGGGTAGCAATTTTTCATATTCCTATAATTCGGTCACCGGTGATAACGATGAAGTCTATGTCAGTATGACAAAATTTAACAAAATTAACAAAAGTTAATATTAATTTTATACATGGAGTGCAGACTAATAACCAGTATGTTTTCTTTTTAATTGGCCTACCGTTAATTTATTTGTTGGTACTTATAGTGCACAAGAAAGAAGCACCAAGCACTATGATGGAGTCAGAGAGGACATAACAAAGGCACCGCGATATAAATTTAGGGACTGATTTTGTAATTAGGAAGTTAGAGAGAGTTTTGACAGTAAAATTTCAATGTTTTGATTATTTTTTTTTCTTTTGTTGTTATTCTGATTTTGTAATTTTTTTTTCTTTTCATGATAAATTCTGGTAAATAAGAATCCTGTATCAGCAACATTAAGCCTGTTATTGTTACTTTCAACTTAATTTGTGTCGTAACAAAATTCTCATAAAACTGAATAAACGCGGTTTTCATACAAGCTCTACTTGAAGTTAAATTCAAAGAAGTCAAGTCCAAAGATTGGTACTGGCCTTGCATACATGATTAACCCCTACTTGTATACATGCTTGGTACAGGCCTTGTGTTTTGTGTTGTCATGTACAGAGAACACAGAGAAGTAGCTCTCAGGTAAATTGTTTTGTGTTGTCACGTACAGAGAACACAAAGAAAGAGCTCTCAGCTAAAGCAATATAACCAGAACATGCAATTTTGAATCAGAAACACAATTCAGCTTAATTACAATCCCAATTGCCATTTTTGTTCTTCTGTTTGAAATTCCAATCTTTCCAGAATTGCCATGTTTGTTCTTCTGTTTGAAATTCCAATCCCAATTGAGGAATCCAATCATTCTCGCCATATTGTTGTTGCTGAAAAGCAAATGAAAAGATCTCTCAGTAATTGGTTAGTAGCACAAAAGGAACAGAAGTGTATCAATAAAAATTGTCTAGCACATGGTATGCAAAACTTTTGCAATAGTTTCATAATTCATTTCTTCAACCAACTAATACTAGTTAAAAATATATATCAAAGTAATTGTTTATAGGACCACCAAGATTGTATACGCTGGACTAGTTAGAAAAATGTAATTTTTTGACCATGAGTAATGAAGTGTACTAGAATAATGCAGAGAGAAAGCAACTAGAAGCCAACCATTCTCTGAGATGATGTAACATATTTTTCTAGCTATTATTACCCAATACCCATCTATCTACTTTGATTTTCTGGATAGTTTATGAAAATTTCCTATCACATAGCTAATAAGTGCGAAACTACGAATAGATAATCAATTTCTATAAACTTTCACCAAAACATGTTTTTAAATTATAGGTCCCTGACCTCACTGGTAGATGCTTAATTCCGAGATGTGGAACCCACAAACCAGGATTTAGTAGCACAAAAGGAACATAAGTATATCACTAAGAACTTACATGAACATGAGAAGTTAGAGCGGCCATACCCAGTCGTTTCCAGTATCGCCTTCTTGAGAAACAGGATATGTGCCTGCCCGAGCCTCACACCCTTACTCGAAAAGATGGCTTCTAATGCTAATTTCGGAGGAGGAATTTCAAAGAAAATCACAGCAGATGGGTGGATACGGGAACGAAGGTGTGGCCCCTCTCTAATTTTTCCTCTAAATCGCTCCAAATTGCTCGAAATGGCATAAGGGGAGCTCTTTAATGTCGGATCCAATACGTAAACGGGTGCAAACCCAACCCGATAGGTTGTCGTGAGTGGGACTGGGAGCGGAGAGGGAAAAAAAACACAGTCGTTGGATCTCACGAAGGGTCCAGATCCTGTGTGCTACAAGCTTGCCGCGCGACACAGGATCTGGATCCGACGTTGCCCCATGAACTTGAGATCCAGCTAATTATCCCTGATCATTTCCTCCATCACACGCTCCCTATATGAGTACCTGCAGAATGTGTTAAACGGAATCATATTGGTAAAATATCGTACAAAACCTTCCACTCATCTCATAAGAGAACCCAGTTAAATTAAATAATAATGGACCTGCCTTATAATAAATTAAATATTTTATTTCCTCCATCACACCATTAATTGTAAAACTGAAAAGCTCTTTTATTTCGTTCACCCAAACGAGCCCACGTACGTACGTACACACACAAGCTGCGACTATACCTTGGCAAGTAACAAATTAATAATATTATTACAAAAATAACATTTGTTTGGACAATTCAACCATTTTTACATAAATTATCAAGTCTTAAAATTTTATTGTGCAAAACAAATCAAAGAAATAACTTAATTGTCATAAGAATTTTTAAATCGCAAACACCATGATTAAGATTAATTCGTTCCCCTTTGTCATTTAGAAAATAATACAAAAGACTTTTAGTTAGTACATCACATTCCTTTCCCATAACCACACAGCGTACGTAATCAGCAGAATCATTTGAATATATAAAAACTTGAAAGCATATATTAAGCAGCCTAAGCTTTATTTCCGTAACAATTAATATTAATTAGTCATACCTCTATAAGAAAAAGAGATAAGCTACTACTATTCCAACACTGAGCTAAAGAAACATCAACTTTCTTAGCCTTAGCAAAAAAGAGTTGGAAATTGTTAACATAACCCTCCTTTATTATTCCAATTTTCAAAACCGAAAACTAATATAGATATCCCGTTACACACCACTCTATTAGTTCCAATATTTTAAAAAAATTGAAGTCCTCTAAACACCATTCCAGAAAATAGAAATTTGACAGTTAATTTTGATTGATTTTTTTTTTTTGAAATAATAGGCATAGCCCAATTCTAAAATTAGAGTTTATTCCTCTTCCACGTCCAGCGAGAATTGAACCCGTTACATCTAGAATAATGATGGAGCCACTGACTATCTATGCTGGACTCCATTTTCAACTCATATTGATTCAAGCCTCCCAATTTTAATTATGATCAATTCTAATTTATTGCTTGAACTTGACTTAAAAGGCGATGTGGTTACCCACGTATCTAAAATTAATTACAATATTATTTTGACGCCGTCTGAAAAGTTAGGTCAGAATGCATATATATTAGGACTTGCGGCTCATTATTATAACCAATTTAGAAACCCAAGCGTTGAACAAATTTTTGGACTTATTCTACACCTGATGGTTAAGACTGGTAGACCATGATGTCGATCGATCTGCCAATTCAGAGCCAGCGAACTGAAGAAAAAAAAAATTGTGCAAGTCAGCGTGCCTTGCGTTATCTGTAATTTTTTGAAGGCTAGTTGGTAAAATTTTACGAATTATAAAAAAACAAAATATTAAGTTAACAATGGGAATTTGTATGTACCAAGTTAATAATCAAGAGGAGATTTGTAACAACGGTTAAAGATTTGTCTGATAAGCTCTGCAATATTAAGATTTAATTGGATGATTAGTTAAGTTTATGAAATTATGTTAATAAAAGAAAATTTTGTAGTATTAAAATTTTGTACCTCTTAAGGTCATTATAAATCAAAATAAAACAGTTCTGCTATCTGCTATCTAAACATTTATAAATTAAGCCCTGTATTGTTTTAAGAGATGGGCTAAAATCAGCCACGACTGACGGATGCAACCGTCAGCTACGATTAAATATCAATTTTTGAAATTCTAACAGTCGATCCGAACCGTTCAATGTGTTCTCCATATTGAAACCTCATTGGAGACCAAATTTTACATTTTTCTGATTTTATTTACTATTTTTTTGAGATTTTTAAAAATCACAGTTATTGAAAGGGTCCAGAATTGTTTAGATTAAGAATTTTGTAAAATATCTAACAAATACTAAAAATTTTCAGAAAAATATAAAATTTTGTCTCCAACGAGATTTCAATATGAAGAACACATTGAACGGTTCGGATGGACTGTTAGAATCACGAAAATTGAAATTTGATCGTAGCTGACGGTTGCATCCATCAGTCGTGGCTGATTTTAGCCCATCTCTTGTTTTAATCCTCCGATCAGTTTAGTTGGTATGTGATCTGACTCAGCAAATTTAAGATGACCATTATTAAGATAGAAATATAATTGAATTTATCATGAAATTTGATATAAATGATCTGAGATTAATAATCAAAATTATTGAATTGAATTCGGAATAAATGGAGACGTTGGATATGGGGTTTGAGAGGGACTTAATCACAGCCGTCGGATCTGTTTGGTTTAGTTAAGTTGGCTCCAGCCCCTTATCTCCTTCTCGGGAAGTGCTTTGGACACCACCAAAAAGTTATACAACACCACCAAATTTTTTTAATGACCAAAATACCCTCTGTACACCTCCATGTAGTTCCAAATTTTGCCGGTCATGTGGATTTTCATCTCACCATGCTTCTAAAATTGTATTGTTATTTTAAAGTCTCAAAGTCTCGCTTCTTCATTTTTTTCATTCTGTTCCTTTCAATTGCCTTCCGCCACCTGTGTATAGAGATTAACAGGAGCAAGCAATTTTTGACTTCGAATCGACGATGGTCACATCATTGCTGGACCCTCATCTGGGCTCAGTAGAGAGATCGGTGAGATAAAATCGCGTCATAACCTTATCCTATATGTCTTAAATTTCTGTTGTAATTACTCATATTCAGGCAAAAGTAAACCGTCTCTGTCGGAAAAAAATTACATTGGTATATGTATTGCGTGTATGAATTTTTTAAGTTCAGTTTTTCTTAATATCATATTTTATGAGAGGCCTTTGATATTGTTTTGTTTAGTATAGGATTTCACCAACCAAAATAAGAACTAGCGTGTTAATATTATTTCTGTCAATTCAATTATGATTTACTTATTTTATTTCAAATGGAGAACCAATTACATGTTTGGTCAAATATTGGACCAAATGTTGGATTTAAATGTTGAAAATAAAACTAAACAGGGGTAAAAAATGTAAATTGTCAAAAGTAAAGTATAATGCAATGTGAACGTTAGAGGTATAACGGCCAGTTGAGTAGGTAACGGTATATTATGTACCTATATAAATGAAACTTGTATTTCTTTTCTACACAGAGAGAATAGATCAATAAAAAAAAAATACTCAATACTCAAAATAACCTTTGCTTCCATATTCAATTTCTAACACTTAAATGCTTCAATTTGCTGACCCAATAAAAATTTGACATAAACCAATCTCTTTTCGCTGCCACGTATTTTTTTTATTTACCAGTGCCTTTATATTTTATAATATGTGTTTTTAGTTTTTTTACAAACTTAGCAATTTGCACCTCTCACTGAAAGCAATCAGAATTCATCAGCGCTATTTTTCTTTATTTTTTGTCTTCGACAGTTTTACGGTTGTGAAAAATAGCTATGTTATACTGAGACGAGTTGGAAGCGTTTATTTCCGTAATTTTTTTTAAAAAAAAAACCCAAAATTTTATTTTAATAAAAAAACATGGGACAAAAGTATTTAGAGGAACAAATATGTCAGTGCGCAGGTGGACTGCGCGGGTTCTGACCACGTCACTGCCACTGCCACTGGCGCAGGCGTGCCCGCGCCACCGCCATTGGCGCGGGCAGTCCTATCAGAGAGACAAATACAATTTTTTAAACACGGTTTTAAGGAAAAAGTACTGCTCGAGCTAATAGCAGTGACGCGGGCACGCTGTGCAGCCTACCTACGCACTGACATGTTTATTTCTCAAATTTAAGAAGTCGCAGATTTTTTATTAAAATAAAAAAATGAGTTCTTTTTGTTTAAAAAAATCACGGCGTTTATTTATATAACTGCTATGAAGTTGGGATTGTTTCAGAAAGATGCTTGGAGCGACCCAATTAACGGAGGGCATTTTGGGCACTAAAGATGTTTGGTGGTGTTGTATCACTTTATGGTGGTGTCCAAATCAATTCCCCTCCTTCTCTTTCTCTCTATTTTTCTGTCGTGTCTCCTTCTTCTCCACCGAAATCAAAACCTCTCTTTCTCTGCTCCGATTGGGTCAAGAAAAGGTGAAATTGTTTGATGCGAGTTAATAGTGATGATCTGTGCTGCTGAGTCACCTCTCTCCTTAACTGCGTTGGCAAGGCCATCTGCTGCCGTCTCCCTTCACCTTTTGAATGGCGCCACATCGGCTCTATGGGCCCCGTCTTCTCTTTATCCTCTGCCTATACGAGTCACCTCTCCACTCTTTACCTTCACTTCTTTGGAGACCCACGTAAATAATTAGAAACACAGAAAAAAAAAGAAAGGAGAGAGAGTAGAGATGGCGGCTGACTCGATAACTAAGTTAACGATGGCCATGGTGGGAGGCTATGGCGGCAGCGATGGCTGGAAAAAGAAGAGGCGAGGTGATGGAAGCAGTAGCAGAGGCAAGACAGTGGTTAAAAATATCGTGCTTGCTTCTTTTCCGATATGGTAAAATTGATTCTAAACTATAATCAATTAGATATCTGTTAATCTGTTGGAGCTTATAAGAAATCTGCAAAATGGGTTATTGGTTTATTAATTTAAGATTCAATTGAGGTGCTTGATTTGTTGATTAATCGATTTGTTGCTTGAGGGCTCAGTTTAGTTCCTGAATTGGGATAATAAAGGTTACACTTACTGTTTTTTTTAAGATAAATTGGAGGTCTAAGCCACCCAATTTATTTTTAAATTAAATGTTAAATGTCTATGAAAGACCCCCCAGTCGGGTTTCGAACCTGCGACTTTTCACTCAAGGAGTCAAGGTACATTGCTCTTTGCCACTAGACCAAGAGCCGGTTCTCTACACTTACTGTTTTATTAAGGGAAAATCAGTGGTATACCCCTCAAATCTTAACTAATTGGAAATATCCCCTGTAATTTTCATAATTGGAAATATCCCCCTCCAATCATAGTGTCTATGGATATTTACCCTTTTATTACTTTTTCAATTAAAAAAAAATATATTTTAAAATTTCGGACGAAAATACCCCTCAATCCAGACGATTCGTCTTCCCGCGTTTAAGAAAAGTAACAATAGAAAATCTTCTCTTTCCTCTTATAACCACTTCTTTTTCTAAGACCACCGTGATTAGCAAACCCTTATTTCTCCATGAAATTGCTAAGAATACTTCTATAACTCCCTAGAACGAACTCTCTCGGAAGCAATCGTGTCTAGTCGCATCACTAGGTACTATTATTGTTTTATTGTCTTTCTCATCTATTAACTTATTTGATTAGTTTATTGAACTCGTGGCTGTTGGAAATAGTGGTACTAATCTCTTTAATATAACATTAGTTTACACACAAATTGGAAATTCAAAGCGGTGGCTCCACCAAGTAGACTTTAATTTATGATGTTAACGAATGATTGATTTACTATTTATTTCTGATAATTAACAATGATTTAAAACACTTTAAATTTCGTAGGATCATGGAGATACCAGAATCAAATGAGGACTATTTCTCATCATACATTATTCAAGAGTGTGATTCTCAAAATGAAGTTCCAATGTCTCGTCAAAAATTGAAAGCCAAAAGAAAGGCAAAAGGAAAAATTCAAGATAATTCAAGGTAAATTATTTCAATGTGCATTTTCTGATCCTTATTGTTGGAGTGTTATTGCTACAAGAAAAACAAAAAAGCAAAGCCTATTGATAAACATGCTACAGCTATTTATCGATAAACACAATGTTCCTATGTGTTGTTCTAACAGTATCAACTTAATCTTACTAATTGAAGCAATTTTATTCTGTTTGCAGCATAAATGAGTCTCGTTTCAAGCTGAAAGTGAAATATGATGGGTTGTTTAGACTAATCAATAATGGGACCAAAAGAAAATATTGTTTTGGTAGACAGAAGACACTTTATTTGGATCAAGTAACCTACAGTTTTAGAGAATTGTTGGAGGATGTCGCTGGTCTATACCATTTGGATGACGACTTTGAGTTCTATTTGTATTTTTTGGATGAACATGCTAGTACCCAGTCATTTATTGAAATTGAAGATGATGAGAGTTATAAGCTGATGCTCACAACATGTGAAGAGAAAAAAGAGGGGGTGTTATTTGTGTCTAAGGAGCCACTGGATGGAGGTAATGGAGGTAATCAAGAGGAGTACACTTTGACAGAAGATTTAGAAGTTCAAAATGCTGATGTTGAAAATTATGAAGAAGAGTCTGATTATTGCCACAGTGAAGAGAGTTATCACAGCCGCCATAGTGATCCAGAGGACGGAGAAGATGATGAAACAAACATAGCATATGAGGGTGAGTTCTACTCATACGACAAAGATAACCCTAATATGGAGGTAGGTGCCCGTTTTTCGCATGTCACAGCTTTTAGGAGAGCTCTCAATCACTATGCAGTGCTGAAAAATTTTGAGTATAAGTTGATAAAAAGTGAGCAAGAAAGAGTGACAGCAAGATGTGCAGACCTTAATTGTAGTTGGAGGATACATGCATCAGTTGAGCAAGATGACTTAACTTTTGTTGTAAAGACTTTGCAACCAAATCATGATTGTTCTGGGGTTAATTTAAATAGAAACAAACATGCAACACAAGCTTGGGTAGCCGATCGGATTATTGATGACTTGAGAAAGAAGGTCGATACATCAGCAAAGGTATTGAAAGAAAAACTTCATGAAAAGTATGGTATTGAAATACCATATTATCGGGTTTGGGAAGGGAAAGAGCTAGCCGTGCAGGAGATATTTGGAAAGTGGGATGATTCTTTTATTCAAATTGGATCTTTAAAAGAGGAGATAATGGAAAGAAATCCCGAAAGTGTTGTTGAATTTGGAACAGAATTTGTAGAAGGGAGCCAACATTTTCAACGATTTTTTGTGGCTCTTGGTGCTTGCATAGTTGGGTTTTGTAAAGGATGCAGACCTTACATTGTCCTGGATGCATGTCACATGAAAGGCAAATGGAAGGGAGTAGTGGCTGCTGCTATAGCCATCGATGGGAATAATTATATGTTTCCAGTAGCTTTTGCAGTTATGGAGGGTGAAACTGAGGATTTCTGGGAATGGTTTCTAAGAGCTTTGCACAAAGCAATAGACATGCCGGAAGGTCTTGTCATATCCGCTGACATGCAAAAAGGGTTGCAAAATGCATTGGCAAAAGTTTATCCTTTAGCCGAGCATAGGGAGTGCATGCGTCATCTCTTTAGCAACTTCAAGAAGCATTTCCATGGAGACCTATTCAAGTTTGAACTTTGGGGCGCAGCCAGAACATACTCCCAAGCAATTTTTGATGGTCTAATGAATGAGATGAATATACAATGTCCTGCTAGTATCCAATACCTTAATAGCGAGCACAAAAACATATGGAGCAGAAGCAAATTTGGAACAGCATCAAAATGTGATTACCTAACCAATAATATTGCAGAAACATTCAATGCTTGGATATCTGAAGAGCGGCATAAGCCGGTCATAGACTTAATTGATTCAATAAGGATGAAGATCATGGTGAAATTTGATAATAGGAGAAGAACATCAAACAAATGGAAAGGTCCGCTCGTGCCAAAGGTGGCTGATGATATAAAACGTATATCTCGGGTAAATAAAATAACAATTATCTTCTCAATTTCTATTTTTTTAGTTTCAAACATTTATGTTCTCATATTTTATTTTATTTTTCAGAAATCTCTTTTCTCATATTTTTGTAACTTTCTAACAGTAAATTAGGTCATTAAATTTGTCAAAATGGTAATACTGTTAATGTTAACTAATATGAAAAAAAATCAGAATCTGTCAAAATGGTAATACTGTTAATGTTATAACTAATATGAAAAAAATTCAGAGTTTGTCAAAATGGTAAGTAGTCCTTCGATCTTTACTAACATAAACTTTATTTGCTTAGATTTTTAATTTGTTTTCTTTTTAGAGCTTGCACTTGTATAATGTTCATAGAAGTGGGGATTCTTGTGCTGAAGTACATAAGAACGGATTAAGATGGACGATTAATTTAGATAAGCAAGAGTGTAGTTGTAAGGCATGGCAAGTACGAGGCATTCCTTGTCTACATGCTGCGGCATTCATAACCTCGCTTCGGAATCCTAGATGGGAAAATTATGTGCATTCATACTTTACAGTCGATCGATTTAAGATGGCTTATGCTATGGGTATAGCACCAATGCCAAATAGAAATGAATGGAGGAAAATCGATTTAGGTTACAAGATGCTCCCACCAACCCTCAAGCGTCCAGCGGGAAGGCCACGGAAAAATCGCATTAAGCCCTCAGATGAACTAAAAAGGAAGAAGCGACACAGGTGTACTCGTTGTGGTTTATATGATCATCATAAGAACACATGTACAAATCCTGTTCCATCACAAGAAAGCAGAGGTGCTTCTCAAACAAATCAGATGAAATCTAAAAGGTTAGTTAAGTTTTCATATTTTATTGATCAAGTTGTTTATTAGTTAATTTTCACTAATTTTACAATAATTTTTAGGGGCACAATTGGTTGTAGCAGTAGATCAAAGAAAATGGCTTGCCCGCCAAGCATATTCAGGATATTGCAACAAGAAGAAGGTTGGAAATAAATATGGTCAGTAGGAGCATACTGATAAGGAGAAGATAAGTAATGCAATGGCAATGAAGTGGGGGCTTATATGAAAAATTAAGACGCGTCATTATAATGTTGTTTTGATGTACTCATTTTGTTTAGCATCAAATGGATACTTTGTCAAAACTAAATAGATTATGCATATTTCATTCAACTATTATTTTGCAAAGATTTTTGCGTTGATTAATTTCAGTTATGTCCCTTGTGTCATGATACTGGTAAAAGAAGAGCAATTGTATTGTACCGACTAGTAGAATTAGATGTGACCGATTTAGTATTTGTTCTATGGTGTACGTTTTTCATTTAATTTGTTTTTCAATTCATTTGGCAATGCATAAACTGCCGAGTAACTCGTATGGTACTAAGTTAAAATTGAAAGATAAATAATTGAAAGAGAGAGGAGAGAGATTTCTTTCCTAGTAAATAGAACGGAAGATGAATCGTCAGGGAGGGGTATTTTCATCCCAAGTTTTAAAAAATCATTTCTTTTAATTGAAAAAGTGATAAAAGGGTAAATATCTACACATAGTATGATTGGAGGGGGATATTTCCAATTATGAAGATTACAAGGGGATATTTCCAATTAGCTAAGATTTGAGGGGTATACCACTGATTTTCCCTTTTATTAACTGGTACAACATTGAGCCACTTAATTAGCTCAACTAATAAAAACTGCTCTTTGAGTTTTAGCTGTGTAATCATCTGTTGATACAATACCAGTAGTGAAATAACTGATGTAGTCTGTGTACGTTTGAGGTTGCTTGGATATTGATCATTATATACATGCCTTTCATTTTCTTATTCAAGCCGAGTAGATAATGTTGTATATAGCAAAGAAATGGTTGAGGGAAATGGGATTATGCTATCTGTTAGTTAAGTTTATAATTCATGGGTGTATAAAATCTGAAATTGCCACTGCATGTCAAACTATTTGGTTGCTAAAACAAACTATTATGGGTTGGTTTTGTTGCTTGAAAAAGAGGAGATATGGGTCATGCTAATGGTTCATAGATTATTAGAATTGAAATTATCATTGTTTGTTAAGTCAATTGGATTTGTTAAAATTAAAGTTAAGTAAGATTAATCAGTTTGTAAATTGGTTTAGTGGAAAACGAGAGAAAAAATGGAAGAAGGGAAAGAGATGAATGTTGGCTATTCCTGTAGTAGAGGTAATTTCTCAAAGTTTCACTTCCTTTCTCTTTCTGGATCTGAATCAAGGAATTGCATGATGCTCAATCAATTGCAAATTACCAGCCTTGTCCTGGTACCTATATTGATGCATGTGTGGCCTCGAGGAGTTGTTACAACCATGTACCAGTTCCGTACAGGTGTAAAGTTGGTTACTAGTAGGTATGTTAGGTATTGCTTGTTGGAGTTATGTCCTAGAAGTCAATAATTTAATGACTTAAATATTAGTTTATGTTATGGATGATATTTTATCATCTGTTTCTAGATTTATTATTGACAGATCATTCAGGTTGAGGATCTGAATTGTGGATCTCTGTGGATTATTCTTTAGAATGACAATAATAAATCTAAATGGTCCATAATCTTGATAATTAACAAGGAATATTAATTATCATATAAGATTAGTATGCAAGTTAAGTGATGATTAAGTTCTACAAATCATAGGTAAAGAGTTACCGACTTAATTGTATATGTATATGTTATGGAACATAGTACAAGACTTGACCCAACGAAATAAATATATGGATTGTGTTATGTGTCATTATTTATTTCGTTGTGATTTTGATTCTAAGTTTGAGATGATTATCTTTTCCACATGATGATAGATTCTATAAATCTTGTATACCGCTAATTCCCGTTAAGGGTTGCTATATGGACTTGATTTACGTTCTCTTGAATTGTGCGGGGAAAAGCTAATCATCAAGAAAATCGTATGTCCTTCATTAATTCACTTAGTGAGTGACGATATCTGTTTGGGCCCCTTGATGAAGTTGGATCGTATGCGCGCAACTAAGAGATCAACTCTAGATCAAGAAACGTATAATCTGCAAGAATGACACATTCCTATCTTGGATTATATGATGATATCGTGTGACATAAGAATCAAAATAGAGAAATATTTTTATTCTCTTATGCAGGATTTAAATACTGTAGCAGTACACTATTTATGCGAATTGGGAATCATAATGTGTTGCTAGATACCGCTTATGATTATTGGAATTAAATCGTTATTTAATTCCATGTCCAACTTAGCATAAATCCTTAAAGGGTCACACAGATCGAAATTTAACTATACAGTACATTAGTCATTTATTCGCATCAGTGTGTGTTGCGAAAATATGATGAGTTGATTAATTGATTATATACCGATATAATTAATTAAGTCAAATGGATCATATAGAAATGATTTAATGTATTAGCTAATCACATAATAATTATTAATTAGTTAATAATTATTTTCAGTTCAACACAATTTAATATAAATAATTATATTAAATTAATAGGCCAATATTTATATTAAATATATAGTCCAAATATAGAGCATCAATTGGTGGACCTAAGTAATTGATTTAAGAATCAATTAAATAAGTGTGTGAAGCCCATATAGGCCTTTATGTGGCCGGCCCATTAGGGTGGTGGTAGGTAGGTGGCATATTTGTAAATAGTTGGAACTATTTGCTAGGGTTTGAACATTATAAAAGGACCTTTGTGGAGGCTCCTTTGCTCCTCTCTCTCTCTTTCTTCTTTGGCCACCACCCACCTCCCCTCTCTTCCCTCTTTGGCCGCCACCAACACACCTCTCTTCCCCACCTTAGCTCATGTGTTGAGCATCATTTCTCCATTAATTAAAAGGTTAATTAAGAAGACGAGAAAGCTTGGGATTAGCTTAGACCTTTCTAGCTACTAGCATAGCTTCCAGGTCTTGGTTAATTTCGTGGTGGACTCGAGGTCGAGTTTGGATCGAAGGACGAACGGAGGGCACGCCATCGATTTCTAAACCGTAGGATCGAGCCTCTTGATTACAATATCAAGAGAGGTACAAATTCTCACCTTTCTCTTTGTGTGTTTGATTGACTTGGCACTAGATCCGTGTTGCTTGTATTTTAATTGGATTAATTAAGTGTAATTAGTCACAAAAATTAAAATTCATGCATTTCCTAACACTGCCAAGGTTGTATGTACCATAGTTGATTTTAAATGAGATGCAAGAGCATTTGAAATGAATTGTATAATAAGTTGTGGATTGGTAGTGATAATATAAACCTTATACCCACATATGATGTCTTGCGTTGTAGGTATATGATAATTAAGATAAATTATACTATGATAAGTATAGTTTATAATTGTTTTAATTTGGTTGGTATAGCCTAAGTGTGCATATCTAGCTATTCCTATTGCACTTAGCTTTTAATTGGGAGAGTGGGCTGATTGAATGGAAGTGTGACCATGCAATACTTCCTAACTTGGTACTCGAGTTGTACCAGTATGTAGCATGGTCTATTTGATTGTGGCATCTAGGTTTATAGAGAAAGGAATGTGAATTAATTTAAAGTGATGGCTGATATGAAAAATGCAAATGACGGGTTGGATCTGTTAGGATTTCGGATATGGCTCTGTGTTGGGTCAGATTCAAACCCGAAACCCACTCTATTTGTAATTAGATCTGCTTATTTATTCTTATCAGCCTTGTGTATGTGGGTTGCTATAATCTGATTCGTATTTAATTAATGAGGATTGGACATGGATTAAAGTTTGTAATTATATCTCTGTTGGGTTTTGAGAATAAGGAAATGCATGTTGATCTTTTTCGTGACGGCTTAAATAATTAGTGGATTTTATTTTGGACCCAAATAAAGTATGATTGTTGAGCTGGAATTTAATATAGAATGATGGGCTTGAATGAAAAAAAAAAAAGAAATTAGTCGGTTTTCGGATTTCAGGGATTTCGGAATATGACGACAAAGTCTGGCAAAAATGTAAAAGAATAGATACCGTGGCATAATTTCAGACTCATTCTGATCCTAAGGAAACATAAATTTATTTCTGTTTCTGATTATGACATTGACTCTCTGATTTCTGATTTCCGACTTTTATCTCTAAATTGTTTTCTGTCGGATTTTTCCGTACGCAAGTCGAATTTTCTGTATTTAAGTCGATCTCGATATAAATACAATAAGATTTTTAGGAAAGTGCTAATTTTTTAATTTTGTTTTAATTATATTTAATTAACCATCCAAAACAAGAAGCACCTCAAGAATCTAGTGCTTAAGCAATTCGACACAAGAGATAGGTGGAAGGAATTGTACCTCCCGCGAAATCGCATCCGCGGGGCTCGACCATGGCATGGGAGTTGGTGGCGTGCCTCCATGCGTCTCCTCGCCTCGAGTCCACCTAGAGATTAACCAAGGTCTAGTTGATTCGTGCTAGCGAATCAAAGAGAACAAAGCTAATCCAAGGTATTCTCTCTTCTTCCTTAATTAACATTTTAATAGGTGGAGAGAATATGCTCAACTCATGAGCTAATGGAGGGGAGAGAGAGGTGAGGCCGGCGGCCAAGGAGGGAGGGAAAAGTGGCGGCTAGGGTTAGGGAAGAGAGAAGCCTCAAATTTAAATCTATACATCTCTATATATAGTGCATGATCCCTACCTACCACCAATCATCTATTTACAAGAATGCCACTCCCACCTAGTGGCGGCCACAAATTGGGCTCAAATGGGCCTCTTAATTCACTCAAACAAGCCTCTAATTCATTTAATTAAAAGCTACTCCAAATTAGGGCTGAAAACGGTAGCCGTTTCAGCCGTTCTTTCGTTTCGTTTCGTCCGGAACTGAACGATAACGGATAAGGATTTCAGTTTCGTTTAAGGAACGGAACAACCAACACAAATAGAAATATTGTTTCGTCTCAGAACGGAACGATTAGTGAAACTGGTACGTTTCGTGGTCGTTTATTTCGCGCATTTCTTCTAAAATTTTTTTTATGGTTTTATTATTAGATTGCAGAGGACCTTACCAGAGAGATCGAGGGAGAAATGAGTAAAATTAGATTTTTGCAGCGTCGCTCCGTCATTTCTCCGCCGAACACAGTCACATCTATCTCTCTCGCCTCTACACCACCGAGTACAATCGCTGTCGAGAGTAAGAGGTGATTATAGTGTCTCCTTCCCCTTTTCCGCGTGACCTAACCTGTCATTTCTCTATCTCTGTTTCATACAAAATGCAGAATAATTTATTTTCTTACATCTTAATAAAATGCAAAACAATTAGGTAGTCAAAGACGGTTATAACCGTTTTGATCGTTCCCATCAACGGAACAATCAACGCAACATGTGCTAAACGGATGCAACAATCAACGCAATAAGTATAAAAATTTCGTGCATCAATGCAACGGTTAACGAAAATGACCAATTTCGTGGTCGTTTTCCACGTTATGCACCCCTACTCCAAATGCTCTTTAATCGGGCTATATATTTAATGCATATATATTGGCCCAATAAATTAATATAACTATTTATATTAAATTGAGTTGAACTAAAATAATTATTAACTAATTAATAATTATTTTTGGATTAGCTAATACATTAATTTATTTCCATATGATCCATTTGACTTAATTAATTATAACGGTATATAATTAATTAATCAACTTGTCATATTTTCGCAATACGCACTATTGCGAATAAATAAATAATGTAATGTCTTGGTCAAAATTCTATTTTGTGTGACCCTTTGAGGATTTATGCTATGTTGGACATGGAATTAAATCGTTATTTAATTCCAATAATCATAAGCGATATCTAGCAACACGTTATGATTCCCAATTCGCATAAATAATGTACTGCTACAGTATTTAAATCCTGCATGAGAGAATAAAAGTATTTTTCTATTTTGATTCTTATGTCTCACGATATCATTGTATAATCCAAGATAGGAATGTGTCATTCTTGCAGATTATACGTTTCTTGATCTAGAGTTGATCGCTTAGTTGCGCGTGTTGTCCCTAAAATTAGGCCTAGAGGGGGGTGAATAGGCACAAAAAAAATTTCTAAACCGGTATGGTCAATATTTGGTTCAATTCAAACTTGGTCTAATACAAACAATCAAAGCACAAGCAATTCAATTCAAGCAAGATAATAAAGAGAGAAAGAGAGAGAGAAATTGAACACGCGATGTATTACGGAGTTCCGACCCGCTAGGAAGTGCTAGCCTTAGTCGTACGTCTCCGGGAGTTTCGCAACCTCGAAATGGGCGCGCTCCGTTCAATTCCACACGAACGGGACTACAAATTCGAACCAAATCACCTTGTTACAATCACTCTCAAGGTGGATTGGCCTAACTCGATTAAACAAGCTCAAACACTACAAAGGATTGAGGCTCTAACCAAATCACTCAACAAATCTAGCAATTAACACTAGTGGATTGGTTTAGCACACTCTAATCTCAATGATTTTGCTAAATAATGCTCAAACACAAGAGAGAGTAATGTCTAACTGGTTGGAGCTCAAAAGGGAGGAGTTTCAAAGGTTTCAAAAGTATCTAAACAGTTCCAAGAGGCCCCATATATATAGAGGGCGCCAACAGCTCCAAAGACCAGTCAAAACAGACTCTGGCGTTATACAACGCTATATGCCGTTGTACAACGCCCAAGTAGCCGTTGAAAAATCAAACGGTCACAGACAATAACGTTGTGAGTTGTCAGAGCGTTGTGTAACGCTGTATAGCGTTGCACAACGCTTCAGCAAAAATCCAAAGCAAAAGCTCGACAGTTCCGTTGGAACTTGTCAGAGCGTTGTGTAACGCTTGGTAGCGTTGCACAACGAAGTCAAGAAAGCGAATAAGGCAGAACTGACAAACTCAACCAACATTGTCAGAACGTCGTACGACGCTGACTGGCGTCACACAACGTCGCCGTTGCACAACGCTATTCAGCGTTGCTCTACGCGACCAGAGAGAAAAAAGCAAAGTCTGAGCGAAGTTTAGCGCGTTACACAACGCTACAATGCATGGAACATGGCAGCATGCATGCAGCATCGATGCAGATCGATGTCTGAACAATGCAGAGTCGCCTGTTTCATACTGCGTTGTACAACGCTGGGTAGCGTTACACAACATAGGAGTGGAAACGTTGTGTAACGTTACTTAGCGTTGCATAACGTTCTGACAAGGGGAAATAGTGGATTTAACTGGTTTAAAAACAATTGAACTAGCGTTGCACAACGCTACTGAGCGTTGTGTAACGCTGTTCCAACCTTGTCAGAGATTTTGCAATTAAAATCGAATTAACTCAGCGTTGTGTAACGGCAACTGGCGTTGTATGACGCTGGACAGAAAAACTGAGCATTTTACCAGCAAATTGATTGAGATTAGTTTAGAGTTTAATTAAACCTTAATTACTGACTCTAACTAGACCAAAGCAATCTCTTGAAGCTCCAAACTAAGTGCCACACTTGCTTTAATCCATTCTTCAATAAATTTAGCTATAAAACACTAAAAAGAGATGTTAGTTTAAAGGTTTCGGTGTTGTTTTGCAAATCGGCAAATCGAGAGAAAATGTTTAACCAACAATCTCCCCCTTTTGCCGAGTTGCAAAACAACACCTAAGGTATATTTGGGACTTGATACAACAAGGCGGAATAACCCAAATTACCTAATTCTCCCCCTTTTTGCAATTAGGGAAAAGAATACCTAAAACGCCCTTGAATAAAAACCATAACGATCCTCCCCCTTTCGAAAAGAATTTGGCCACTAAGTTCATTTGATTAGGGGTATCTAACAAGGTTTAAAGAAGGCGTAAACTAACAATTATAGACCATGCATGCATATTAAAATAAAAGGAGCTAAAAACAAAGCCATTTAGCACAACATAATTCATTAAAGCATAACATAATTCATACAACCATCCATAAAACAAAACAAATCCATTTAGCACAAACTTAAGCATTCCAAAAACACCGAAAAATCACACAAAAGAAACGAAAGGCAAATAAACTACGAAAAACAAAGCAAATAGAAAAGAGAGGGCTAAGGCTTGGAGATGGTTTCGGCTAAGACTACTCTTCATCCTCATCACCCGCTCCACTACCGGATCCTCTCTTGAGATGGAGCTCCATCCTTCCCCAAAGATTGATCATCTCATCCTTGAGATGAGTGATCGAGGCATCGGTCTTGGCTTGGTAGGCGGTTAAGTTTTCTTCAATAGTGTTGAACCGCGTATCAATGTGAGTGGTCAAAGCGGCGAATTTTGCATCAAGATAGGCATGAAAGTCTTGAGGTGCGCCTTGACCCTCCACCCGTCCTCCGGGCACATGCAATGGTTCATTGCCTATCTCCTCATATTGATTGATGGTGGCATTTGGGCGGAAGATGTAATTGTTGCGGTGGAATGCACCGGGCACAATAGAGTTATCATCTTGGGCCGTCCATCCGGTAACATTGAGATGTGCCATGAGGTTTTCGGGAGTTGCAATGGCATTCTCGGGCACGGGTTCGCCCCAAAGAGGTGTGTCAAGAGGGATGCCGTTTTCAATGAGAATAGATTGAATGATGTGGGCATATGGAAATGAGAAGCGAGAAGAGGAATCGACCCGTGCCATATGAGCAAGCATGATGTAAGGGAGATTCACCTTTTGATTCATCTCAAGGAGGGAGCGAAGGAGAAACACGACAAATTGCTCCACATTGGTTTTGATTGTTGCCTTTGGAGTGATGATGTTGTTGATGATGAGGAAGAGAAGGCGGTGCAAGGCCGGTAGCTCGGTGGCGGTGAATTGGCGAGCGGTGAAGTTCCTCCAACAATAAAAGAAGCGGTGGTACTCGTCATACGGAGGCAATTCGCGGGGCCAATTGGCATGGATGTAAATCTCCAAGTTGTCATTGTCGAGGCTAAGGAGGTTGGCCAATGTTTCCTCGGTGATGGAGATGTGGCGACCGAGGACATAGGAGTTGGCGGTTGGGTGGCCCTCGGTCCACGTCAATGTGAGATTGGCATAGAAGAGCTTGATCAATGACGGGTTGTACGGTTGAGAATGTGCGAGAAGACCCGCCATGTTCCAATATTCGATCCTTTCTTTGATCCAAGTTAATTCTCTTGGATTCAAGTGGTAGACACCATACGGGTGCTCGAAGTAGAAGCACTCGGAACACTCGCGATTGACATCGCGGTATTGGCAAAAATGCATGTACGAGACCGAGTCTTTGAAAAGGTGTTTGAGGAGGAGAGGGTCCAATCCACGGGTACCAGGGGTATGTCCATTGGGATCGGTTGATCGGTTTGATCGGCTTGAACCGGTGGGTTGGAGGAGGAGGCACCCTTGGGGTTGCGCTTGGTCCGTTTGTTGGTAGCGGTTTTTGGTGCCATTGAAAATTGAGAGAGAAAGGATGAGGTTAAACCTTTGAATTGAAGAGCGGGAGAGGATGAGAAGGCCTTGGAGAGCACAGAACCGAAGCCGATCGAAAATCCGACGGTCGGATCGCCGGAATTGACGGTGATGGCGGTGGCTAGGGTTTCGGTGGATTGAGAGATAGAGAGAGAGAGAGAGTGAATTGAGGGTATGAGAGTGGAGAGGAGAGAGAGAGGAGTAATTTGGTGGTTTTGGTTGGAGTGGAGAGAGAGAATTGAGAGAGTATTGAGAGAGAGAGATGAAAGGGTGTGAGTTGGAGAGAAAGAGAGAAAAATAGAAGGGGGTGCGGAATAGAGAAAGAAGAGGAAGAAGAAGAAGAAGAGGTGGGGTCGCAACAGTTAAAAAACGCGTCCACCGTTACTTAACGCCAAAGGGCGTTGTACAACGCAGGAGTCAAAACAGCGAAAAATGAGCAGAGACTGACTGCTCCGTTGTACAACGCTGAGTAGCGATGGGTAACGCTACAACCCAGCGTTGTGCAACGTTAAAGGGCGTTGTACAACACTAAAGCCAAACAAAATAAAAAAATAAATAATAAAAAATAAAAAATAAAAAATAAAATAAATAAATAAATCAACGTCTTACAACGGTGGACAGCGTTGTACAACGTTCAGTAAAAAGAAACAGACTGGCGTTGTACAACGGTTACCAGCGTTGTATAACGTTGAACTCGACAGATTTTAAAATTCAGCGAAGGAGAATTAAAATAAAATAGCCAGCGTTGTACAACGATAGTCAGCGTTGTGCAACGTTACAAGACAAAATCAACCAAGCGTTGTGCAACGGTAGGCAGCGTTGTACAACGTTGAACTCGACAGAATTCAAAATTCAGCATAAATTCATTTGAAACTAACGTTACTCTTGCGTTGCACGACGCTGAATGGCGTTGTGTAACGCCAGAGTTCAGAAAACCAGAAAATTGAGACCGAAATAGTTAAAAACTTATTTTTCAAGGTTTTCAAAAGAAATACAACCAATTTAAACTGAAATAAGCTCCAAACAACAAAGACAACACCATGACATGCATAAATTTAATCTTTGAGTTCAAGCATACCAAGTTTGAACCTAAGTTCAAGATGTTGTTGTGTTGGAAGAGGTTTGGTGAAGATATCGGCGATTTGCTCCTTTGTGTCGATGTAGACCAATTCCACATCACCTTTCTCAACATGATCACGAATAAAATGATGTCGTATCTCTATGTGCTTGGTTCTAGAGTGCAATACCAGATTTTTGGATATAAGGATGGCACTAGTATTGTCACACAAGATTGGTACCTTTTGGAAATCTAACTCAAAATCCCTAAGGGTTTGCATCATCCAAAGAAATTGGGTACAACAACTACCGGCCGCTACATATTCCGCTTCCGCGGTGGAGAGAGCAACCGAAGTTTGCTTGCGGCTAGACCAAGATACAAGTGAACCACCAAGAAATTGGCAAGTTCCACTAGTACTTTTGCGGTCCATACGGTCATCGGCAAAATCGGCATCGGTATAACCTAACAAGTCTAGTTCGGTTTGTCTACCATACCAAAGACCTAGGTTTTGAGTACCCTTGACGTATCGCAAGATACGTTTTACCGCTTTGTGGTGAGATTCCTTAGGATTGGCTTGGTACCTAGCACATAGACATACGGCATACATAATATCCGGCCTACTAGCCGTGAGATAAAGTAGGCTACCGATCATGCCCCGATAGAGAGTTATGTCCATAGGCTTGCCTTTCTCATCCGCATCGATATTCGCACTTTTGCCCATTGGTGTGTCTAAGCTCTTGTTATCTTCAACACCGAATTTCTTCACTAACTCCTTGGCGTATTTGACTTGGTTCACAAAGATACCATCCTTGAGTTGTTTGATTTGAAGCCCCAAGAAGAAAGTGAGTTCTCCCATCATGCTCATCTCAAATTCACTACTCATCAAAGAAGAAAACTCTTGGGCAAGAGTTGCGTTAGTAGAGCCAAAGATAATATCATCCACATAAATTTGCACAAGTAGCAAATGGTCATCTCTTTTCTTAGTGAAAAGAGTTGTATCCATTTTGCCCCTACTAAAGCCATTGTCTAGAAGAAAGGTACAAAGTCTACCATACCAAGCTCTAGGAGCTTGCTTCAAACCATACAAAACTTTGTGAAGCTTGTACACATGGTCCGGATTAAAATGATCAACAAAACCGGGTGGTTGTTGGACATAAACTTCCTCATCTATCCAACCATTTAGAAAAGCACTCTTGACATCCATTTGGAATAGGGTAAAGCCTTTGTTAGCGGCAAAAGCCAAGAGCATTCTAATGGATTCAAGACGAGCAACCGGTGCAAAGGTCTCCTCAAAATCAATACCTTCTTGTTGCTTGAAACCTTGTGCAACCAAACGGGCTTTGTTTCTAACCACAATACCATCCTCACTTAGCTTGTTTCTAAAAACCCATTTGGTACCAATAACTTGCTTACCCTTTGGTAATGGTACAAGTTCCCAAACTTGATTCCTTTCAAATTGGTTCAACTCTTCTTGCATGGCAACAATCCAATTTGGGTCAACATTTGCCTCTTTAAAAGATTTTGGTTCAAGTTGAGAAACAAAGGCACAATGACCAATAGTTTGGTGCAAACTAGACCTAGTCCTAACACCTTCCCTAGGGTCACCTATGACATTAGTAAGAGGATGAGAGGAAACTTCTCTAAGCACTTCGGGAGGCTCATGAACCGGTTGAGGAGACGATTGAGGTTGAGGATCATCATGAGGCATTTCATTTTGAGTTGTGTCTAAGAGGCCCTCCTCATGAGTCTCTCCCCCTATCAAAATGTCATCAACCCGGTTCAAAGGCTCCTCAATGATCACCGGTGGTTGTGCTTGAGGTTGTGACTCGATTTCTTGTGGAGCTTCTTCCCCTTGTGTACCTACAATAGAGTTACCTTCCTTGGATTCCTCAAGGACTTTTTCATCAAACTTGACATTAATAGACTCAATAACTACCTTTGAGTTTGGCAAATAGACTCTATACGCTTTGCTTGTGGTTGAGTAACCAACAAAAATACCGGGCAAAGACTTGGCATCAAACTTGGTTACTTTAGGAGACTCATCAAGGACAAAACATTTTGAGCCAAATACACGGAAATAGGATATATTGGGAGTATGACCGAACCATAATTCAAAAGGAGTTTTCTTGAGTTGAGAACGAATGCATGCACGATTTACTACATGACATGCCGTATTTACCGCTTCGGCCCAAAGAAATTTGGGTACGGCAAATTCATGTAGCATGGTGCGTGCTAATTCTTGCAAGGTTCGGTTCTTCCTCTCCACTACACCGTTTTGTTGAGGGGTGCGTGGAGCGGAAAACTCTTGTTTATATCCTTTTTCTATGCACAATTCATCAAATTTAGCATTTTCAAATTCCCTTCCATGGTCACTACGAATTCTAGAGATTTTCAACCCTTTTTCGTTTTCAACCCGATTGCTAAATTTAACAAAATGGTCAAATGCTTCTTCCTTGTGAGCAAGAAAGAAAACCCAAGTAAAACGACTATAGTCATCTACCACCACAAAGACATACCTTTTCTTACCAATACTCAAGACATTGATTGGTCCAAACAAATCCATATGAAGCAATTGCAAAGGTTGAGTGGTTGAGATGATCTCTTTGGTTTTGAAACTAGACTTGGTTTGCTTGCCTTTCATGCAAGCTTCACACAACCCATTTAAGTCTAGTTTATGTGATGGAAGACCACGGACAAGTTTCAATTTCACAAGTTTCTTAATGGAGTCTAGAGAAACATGACCAAGTCTTCTATGCCATAACCATGAACCGGTAGCTATGGCACTAAAGCATTGTTCACCATTTGTGAAGTGATCAAAGTTCAAGTAATAAACATCCTTTTTCCTTTGTCCCGTGTAAACAAGAGAATTATCCGAAATTTGATGCACAAAACAAGAGGAGTGATCAAACTTCAAATAATATCCCGCATCACATAATTGGCTCACACTTAAAAGGTTGTAGTTGAGACCATCCACAAGGTAAACATTAAAAACCGTTAAATTTTGGTTTCCAACCGAGCCTATACCAATAATAGAGCTCTTCCTAAGATTATTACCAAAAGTAACCTCACCACCATCAAAAGGTTCAAGTGTCTTGAAACAAGATTCATCACCCGTCATGTGATGTGAACAACCACTATCTATGATCCAAGCACTTCTCTTGAATGATGATAACAAACAAACCTACAAGAATGCATATTAGTTAGAAACAAACAACTAATATATTCTTGTAATCTCTCCCCCTTAAGATTTGACAAGAATAACCTTGGGGAAAGAAGATGGCTAACTAAGCCACACTCGAACCACTTCCACCAATCAAAACGGATGTGGAAGTGACTTTAGGAACCCAAATCATGTTAATTGAACCGGATGTATGATTTGCTTTCCTAACTTTGCATTCTAGTGTGACATGGCCATTCTTACCACAATAGTTGCAACAAGCACAAGTTGGCTTGTTCACTTGTGAACTTTCTCTAACAAAATGGGTTTGAAAATGACGCCTAAGCTCCATGGCCCTAATCTTTGGATCCTTAGAGAAAGTGTATGATTGAGAGTTTCTCAAAATTGGTTTTTGAAAATTCCTTTTGTTTTGTTGAGAGACTTTTTGATTTCCCCCATTGGTTTGAGGTCTAGTGTGTGTTCTATTCCTATTCCCACCATTGTTTTGAAAAGGATGAAAACACCCATCGGGTCCCTTGAAATACAAGTTGTTTGGGCCCCGATTGTTTTGGAAGTTCTTTTGAGGTCTTTGAGACCCATTTCTATTCCTACTAAAACTCTTTTGAGCACCATTTTGAGAGCCAACAAAATTCTTTTGCCCTTGCCCGTGTGTGTTCCTACCATTGGTGCTCTTGTGATAAAGTCTCTCATTTTGTGTTGGGCTTGACATGGTTCTTGGTCTAGAAAAGGATTGATTCCTCTTTTTGAAGCCAAGACCCGTTTTGTCATTGGGTTTTTGTCCCACAAACATTTTATCAAGATTCATCTTGGTGCTATGAGAAGCACTAGACGAACTTGAAACCCTTTCATTTTTCAAAACATTTGTCTCACTCAAAAGAGTTTGACATTTTTCACAAACACTTGGTTTTTCAAAACTTTCAATCATACTCTTATACCTTGTCACCAAAGATTCAAGGTCATGCACCTTAGTCGTCAAAAGACTAATTTGCTCTTTTTGACTAGCAATAGTCTTAAGAGACTCATCAAGATAATCATTCAACCTATCAAATTGCAAGTTTGCATCATCATTCAAGCTCAAGTCATTCTCACTATCACAATCGCTATCACTACTAGAGAATGAGTTTAGAAGTACCTCATTAGTGACCTTAGGCAATTCAATGGCAATTGTGGATGGATCCTCTTGAATAGTCGATGGAGCTTGTGTGAAAGTCGATGTAGAGGATGATGCTTCATCAAGGCTAGCTTTGCTCAATGGATGCACATAGATCTTGCCTCGGTTGAACTCATTGAAGACCTCCTTCACCAAGTCATCTAGGTCGTCATCCACCGGCATCACCACATCATTCACTTGAGCCACAAGAGCAAGGTTGTCAAAGTCGCACTCGGATTCCGAATCGGATTGAGAGGATGAGCTCGAATCGGAATCGTTGTCCCAAGTGGCTTGCATGACTCTCTCACCCTTCTTCTTGCTCTTGTAATGTCCCTTCTTGGACTTGAACCGGCCATCACTCCTTCTCTTGCCACCATCTTCCTTGTCCTTCTTCAAGTGAGGGAAGAGCTTGAAGCAAGAGTACATGGTATGACCTTCTTTTTGGCACACGAAGCAAAGAGCTCTTTCGTCATTCTCAAGCCTTTCTTTGTTGAACTTTCCCTCAAAGATCATGATGGCTCGAAACATCTTTGAGAGAACGACTCCTTGCTTGTCCTCATCAAGGTCGATGATGCCTTTGGCCTTGTCACTTGAGTGGCGGTGTCTCCCTTGGTGGTTGTCATTGTGGCGGTTCTTGGAGGGAGATGTCTTGTTGTCATTTGCCGCCAATGCCACGGTTTTGGGCTCATACTTCAACTCTCCAAGTTGCTTGAGCTTCTCCTCCACGCACCGGTAGTGAGTGTAGATGATCTCCGGTGTGAGGTTGTTGTGGGACCTTTGTTGTGTCTCAAGAGTCGAGATGAGAGTGTCGAATTGAGGTCTTCCCACCAAAGCCCTAAGCAATCTTCCTATAACACGACTATTAGAAAGGGTCTCTCCTATGTTAGTGAATTCATCGAGCAATTGTATAAACCGAGTATACATCTCCTCGATGCATTCACCTTCCCTTATGCGGAAATTATCCAATCTAGACTCTAACTCGAATTGTCGAGAGCTTTTGATTAGAGAATTTCCCTCATAACGGTTCAAGAGAGAAACCCACATTTCATGTGCACTAGTAGAACTACCAAAAATTGCCGCTATGGACTCATGTACCGAATTTAACAAGACATTCACGGCATTATCATTCTTGGTCCTAATGGTCTTAGAGGCATGGGTTTCTCTACCTTCACTATCACAAATTGGTGTGTATGGCTTATCAACAACCTCCCAAAGGTCAATCAAGTTAAGGTATACAACCATACATCTCTTCCAATAACGGAAGTTCTTGCAAGTGGAACCAAACTTGTCCGGTTTTTCTATCACCCTAGAGGACATGAATCGAGGTTATCTACCTAACAAGATGGTCAAAAGATAACCCCTGCTCTGATACCACTTTGTTGTCCCTAAAATTAGGCCTAGAGGGGGGTGAATAGGCACAAAAAAAATTTCTAAACCGGTATGGTCAATATTTGGTTCAATTCAAACTTGGTCTAATACAAACAATCAAAGCACAAGCAATTCAATTCAAGCAAGATAATAAAGAGAGAAAGAGAGAGAGAAATTGAACACGCGATGTATTACGGAGTTCCGACCCGCTAGGAAGTGCTAGCCTTAGTCGTACGTCTCCGGGAGTTTCGCAACCTCGAAATGGGCGCGCTCCGTTCAATTCCACACGAACGGGACTACAAATTCGAACCAAATCACCTTGTTACAATCACTCTCAAGGTGGATTGGCCTAACTCGATTAAACAAGCTCAAACACTACAAAGGATTGAGGCTCTAACCAAATCACTCAACAAATCTAGCAATTAACACTAGTGGATTGGTTTAGCACACTCTAATCTCAATGATTTTGCTAAATAATGCTCAAACACAAGAGAGAGTAATGTCTAACTGGTTGGAGCTCAAAAGGGAGGAGTTTCAAAGGTTTCAAAAGTATCTAAACAGTTCCAAGAGGCCCCATATATATAGAGGGCGCCAACAGCTCCAAAGACCAGTCAAAACAGACTCTGGCGTTATACAACGCTATATGCCGTTGTACAACGCCCAAGTAGCCGTTGAAAAATCAAACGGTCATAGACAATAACGTTGTGAGTTGTCGGAGCGTTGTGTAACGCTGTATAGCGTTGCACAACGCTTCAGCAAAAATCCAAAGCAAAAGCTCGACAGTTCCGTTGGAACTTGTCAGAGCGTTGTGTAACGCTTGGTAGCGTTGCACAACGAAGTCAAGAAAGCGAATAAGGCAGAACTGACAAACTCAACCAACATTGTCAGAACGTCGTACGACGCTGACTGGCGTCACACAACGTCGCCGTTGCACAACGCTATTCAGCGTTGCTCTACGCGACCAGAGAGAAAAAAGCAAAGTCTGAGCGAAGTTTAGCGCGTTACACAACGCTACAATGCATGGAACATGGCAGCATGCATGCAGCATCGATGCAGATCGATGTCTGAACAATGCAGAGTCGCCTGTTTCATACTGCGTTGTACAACGCTGGGTAGCGTTACACAACATAGGAGTGGAAACGTTGTGTAACGTTACTTAGCGTTGCATAACGTTCTGACAAGGGGAAATAGTGGATTTAACTGGTTTAAAAACAATTGAACTAGCGTTGCACAACGCTACTGAGCGTTGTGTAACGCTGTTCCAACCTTGTCAGAGATTTTGCAATTAAAATCGAATTAACTCAGCGTTGTGTAACGGCAACTGGCGTTGTATGACGCTGGACAGAAAAACTGAGCATTTTACCAGCAAATTGATTGAGATTAGTTTAGAGTTTAATTAAACCTTAATTACTGACTCTAACTAGACCAAAGCAATCTCTTGAAGCTCCAAACTAAGTGCCACACTTGCTTTAATTCATTCTTCAATAAATTTAGCTATAAAACACTAAAAAGAGATGTTAGTTTAAAGGTTTCGGTGTTGTTTTGCAAATCGGCAAATCGAGAGAAAATGTTTAACCAACAGCGCGCATACGATCCAACTCCATCAAGGGGCCCAAACAGATATCGTCACTCACTAAGTGAATTAATGAGGGACATACGGTTTTCTTGATGATTAGCTTTTCCCCGCACAATTCAAGAGAACATAAATAAAGTCCGTATAGTAGCCTTTATCGGGAATCAGCGGTAGACAATATTTATTGATCCTATCCTCATGTGGAAAAAAGATAAACATCTCAAACTTAGAACTAAAATCATAACGAAATAAACAATGACACATAACACAATCCATATGTTTATTTCATTGGGTCAAGTCCTGTACTATGTTCCATAACATATACATATGCAATTAAGTTGGTAACTCTTTATCTATGATTAGTAGAACTTAATCATCACTTAACTTGCATACTAATCTTATATGATAATTAATGTTCCTTTGTTAATTATCAAGATTATGGACCACTTAGATTTATTATTGTCATTCTAAAAAATGATCCACAGAGATCTACAATTCAGATCCTCAACCTGAATAATCTGTCAATAATAAACCTAGGAACAGATGATAAAATATCATCCATAACATAAACTAATATTTAAGTCATCAATTATTGACTTCTAGGACACAACTCCAACAAAGATGATAATTATTATAACTCTGATAATAATATTAAGAGTTGAAAGTTATGCATTAGAATATCTAACCTTAGACTCGGGATATTTTTCTGTTTAGTAAACCAATAACTAGCTGGAATGGATTACTTAAGCTCCACTCTGACGGTTTTTAATAGTTATTAAATAAGTTTTAATGATTTATATGTGCTAAACAGGAACGATCATTGATGCGATAAACGCAGCAAGCACAGGTGCGGAATTACGCGGTTTCTCTGTTAGAACTCGGAAATTCGATATTTTTAAATTTATGCATAGCATGTTGAATAATCAGTTGATGGTGCATTCTATTGTGCATATAGACAATTAGAAGCCCTAAAATAAATAAACCGCATGTTGAATTAAATATCCGTTTGATCTGTTGTAACTATTAAGTCTGACATAGATATACGTTCGTCTGTGAATTGAATAGTCAGACTTAAAAAGGACTGGAATGGTTTTGAATTAAAACTATCACACGATTATATTGTGATAGAAAAATCTGACTGAAACGGAAAAGCCATTCATATTCTGTCTGCGTAGCATAACTTTGTGATTATAACTCACTCTCCGGTGCTTTGGTTTGGCCACCGACCCGGCCAGGTTATTAGCGCTACTATCTCTGGATATTCCCTCTGTCTGGATCTGTACCATTGGTTGTGTATCTATGGTTTTGGGAAGAGTTCTCTCTGTTTCTGTCGGGCCTTGAGAACTTGAGTGTAAGTTATCTGAATGATCTGATATGACGGTTATGCTTGATTTGTAATTATGGTGCATTTGCATGTACGCAACATGTCGATGAGTGGTTCCTTCTAGTAGGACCAAGAATATTAATCTGGTTCTGAGTCTGAAATCATTCTGCACTGTTTAAATGTTTAAATAATAAATTCTATTTATTATTACTGTTCACTTTATGGGTGTAAATTCCGATGCTCGGATTCGTACAAAGATCCGCGTACTGGAACTAAAACCCGCACTGAGAATATATTTCTTATTTCGTATATTTGTTTTGCATGTGTCCCCGGCGGTTGGGGGTTCCAGATTCAGAGATGGGCTCGCTGAAGTCAAGTGACGGTTAAGCCAAATCCTTACCATGGAAATCTGTTAGTTTGGAATTCAGTCTGAATACTGTATAAATTGTAATTGGTTTTGCAACTATACATTTTTGCAATAAATAAAGATACAATTTGTTATGTTATCCATGGTATTTTGTACTGTTCACCTTACACTGATAGAAAAAAAAATAGCCTTGCCTAGTCGGAGATGATTGTATGTTTGTGGCGGAGATGATTGTATGTTTGTGGCGGAGATGATTGTCATACCTAGTCGGTGGGGTGTGACAAGATTATATCAGAAGGCTCGAACTTGGGAATTTTGTTCAGTTAATTTCTATGCTGTTACCTCTACATATGACCAATATGTAACATACGTACATTTTTCTTTTATAGTAAAATGCCTTTTTAACATTTATCAAACAATTTAAATTTTCAACAATTATAAATAACGTTTTTTTTTTACTATTGATCCCAAATAAAAGTTGGAACTGAAATAGTTATTTAAATATAAATTTTTGTTTTGGATCATTTTAGTGATATATAATAATATAAAATATTAACAAAAAAAATACCATTTTAGTCATTAAAGTTTACAACCGAATGATAACGTACCGATCGATTTTTCATATTTTAAAAAAATTTCCACTTGATATTTTTTTGGATAAAAGTAACCTAAATGGTTATAACTTATAATGAAACAAATAGTTTGAATACAAGAAAAAGTGTAAATTAGAAAAATCTAAACTGATCCCCTGATACAGCTTGCCTGCTTTATAACTGCCTAATTATAACCTACAAAATCTCATCCTTTTAGTTCACCATATATGATATATCCGCCATTTATTCCTCTTGATGACATGGTATTCGGACTACTAGATATAAATGGGACAATTCTTGGGGAGTGCATGAGGGGTCCAGTGGGTTTGAAGGAAGTGCCTGATTAACAAATCATGGTGTTCGTATCTCTAAAAAAAAAAAAAAAAAAAATCATGGTGTTCCCATATATTGGAAATGGTCCCATGCCATAATTCATGGGGAAATTGAAGATAATCATTGATAAATCATAATTAAATGTTAAGTACAAAATTTATATATTTAATTGAGCAAAGTTATATCTTTTTTTTTCGAGGGCTGGGTGGCAAAGTACAAGCAAAGATTATATCAAAATTAAACTTTATCTCCATCATAATTTCGTCGTAATTATATTCAAGATTCGATTATAACACCAATTTGCTTCTTTAGAATACAGAAGCAAAATAATCAAACTTCTAACAATAAAAAATTCAAAATGAAGTTTGAAGCAAAGCTGAAATATTAATTGGGCCAGCTAGGCCCACAGATTTTGTTTCTATTTGTATGTAAAACGTAAATCAAACCTTAGCTGAAATGATGACCGTAATTTACAGTTTTGCCGTTTTTTATCGTCGCTAAACAGAAAATGAACACATAAAATAAACAAAGTGAACATATATAATGATCAAAGTGAACACTTATAAACAAATAAATATTATCATCTCTTGTTCAGATTTTTATATGCACATTCAACTTATTTGTTTGTATGTGGTCACTTTGATCACTACATATGTTCATCTTATCTATTTTATGTGTTCATATTTTGTTTAACGATGATAAAGAATGATAAAACTGTAGATGACAGTAATCAATTTTTCTAAATATTATCTTGTGAGATGATTGGCTGCTTGGGTTGGATTTATTAGGAAATAAAACAGATTTTATAAACCACACCGAATTTATGGGTGTTGATCCGGACAACAAATAATTTAATCCGAACAACATTTTTAATATTTGATGACCAAACTGCCCTAATCATTATGTTATATTGTGTTGCCTAAATTATCCTAATAAATTTCTTTAATTATAGCCCTCGAAAGCTTTCTTTAATTAATCTTTCTAAATATTTCTTGTATTTTTACATTAAGGCTCCATTTGGATGAGCCCTAGGAATAAGGGAATAAGGGAGTAAATTTATTATAAACAATTCAAACTCTTCACAAAGTTATACACTTTCCAATACTTCTTCCCTTTTTTCTCTTATTCCCACACCATCTAAACGGAGCCTAAGAAGGCACAACTAAAATCTCGTCTCCTAAAATGCACCTTGCTTTTTGTTTTATTTTTATTTTACTCATCAGCAAGGTTTCATTTGATTAACAATCTTATTTCAATGATAACCAATTTCGTCCCAAAATTCATGTTTATTTAATTTTGCAAATTTTTTTTGTCTTGTCGTTTTGACCGATATTGTGCATCTTTTAAGTTTTCCATGATAATACGAATATTTTATTATAGTATTTTGAAATAGCAACATTGTTCTACTTCATTATATGAAATTGATGATGAATTAGAACAAAATTGTAGGAATTGCATATAGTGAGCAGAATATTTATCTCATGCAATGAAATGTTTCAACTATGTCTAATTTACATATCTAAGTGTGATTGATGAAATTATGTGCTTGGTGTTGAAAAAAAAAAGTAGCCAACCAAAATTGGAAAGGTTGTTCGGATAAAGCAGGAGAAAAATACGAGCTCACTTGCTTAGGAGGAGGGGCAGTATTGTCATTTGTGAAAAAGTTTTGTTGCTCGGATTAAATTGTTTGTGGTCCGGATCAGCCCCCCGAATTTATAATACGAACAATAAACATAAAAAAAGTACGGTGACAATTAAATTAATATTTTACAAAAATATGAAAAGCAATATATATCTTTGAAAATTCTCATTTGAAGTTGCAATATTGCTTAGAATATTGACGGGTCGATGGGGAATGGGATGTGATTTGCGCGGACAAAAGTTGACCACTAAAGAAATCAACTGCATGGGCCAGAGCCCAGAGAACGTGGAGAAAGCGAAACACCACATATTTTCTGGCTGAGGTGTTCGTATTCTAGCTTAGCTGGATTTCATTTGCAAAACTTCCAGTGGGCATGCAGTGGGCTTACCTTACCACTTGCGACCATGGTTTTCAATACCCTACCGGTCATTGACCGAAACCCGGTATTTTCCCGAAATTTCCCGATATTTCCTCTCTAAATATCAGATACCGCCATATCAGCCACCGTTCCGTTATCCGGTATTATCGGAATTTTCCGGTAAGTGGTATTGAAAACACTGCTTGCGACTTGCAAGTTACATCGACTACAGTTTCAAATTAAGTGGGTGTAAACATCACCCGCCACATTATATATG
Source organism: Rhynchospora pubera (assembly GCA_028095005.1). NCBI lineage: Eukaryota > Viridiplantae > Streptophyta > Magnoliopsida > Poales > Cyperaceae > Rhynchospora > Rhynchospora pubera. The sequence goes on from CM051461.1 coordinate 188,648,733, forward strand.
TTCTCATGCTTCTAATGCTTGCTAACTTGATGTAACCAATTTTGTCACATGTAATATATATTTAAATAAAATCTGTAATTATTAATTGATTTTATTGCATGAAGCATTGTTAATTACATGCAATACATATAGTACTCTAAATTACATCTTATTTCGTTGCATGTTGCTTCAATAATTAGCAACCATCTATTACTATTAGAAAACGAAACTAAAATTAAACAAGAGAGCTAATTAGCTATATAGCACTAATTAATGAGGATGTACTATAGTTGTAGCGTATTTGGCAGCCCCAGGATTTTTAGCTTTGCTATCAAGAGGAAAGTAGAACGGATATATTTCATACTGAACCATGCAACTAGTATACAGCACCCGGCACCCTTGTCTGTGCGAGCAATAAACGGGGAAGTACTGGAGGGTTGAAGATAGACACTGAGCACACTGCAACGGTTGGAGATCCCTTGTGCATTGTGCCAGAGCGTAGATCGTGATGTATTGGGTGAATTTGGTCTTTTCACGGCCCAAGAGGCCATTGCCAGCTGAGACAGCTTCTGAGTTTACTTTGTTCATTAGCTTGCTGACGGCTTTGTCGAATGCATCAGGATCTGTGGCATTGTTGACGTTGTACAGGATGACGGGAGAGCTGGTATCAGCCTGTCCGATAAAGTAGTCTGTGTCATACCGCATGAAGCAGTAGTCATACCACACTCTTGCGTCAGTTTGCTTTGGGCAAACCTGATATATACAGAGAAGTGACCATGCTTAGTTAATGATATTTACACAGGTTTTGAAATATTGAGAATCATGAACAAATAGTGAAAAAATGGTAATGTTAATACATTGCCTGCATGTCTTAATTAAGAATTAATGAATAACAAAAGCGACAAGCGTACCACAGGGAGTGCCTTCGCAGCATCTGCAAGACACGAGGAGCAATCACCTGAACTGACATCCCCTCTGCATTGCGCAAGACCATAAATCGTGCTGTTTCCTTTGCCGTAGGAACTGACAGCAAAGCCTCCAACCGATCCCTTGGTTACTAGGTCAGATAGGACATGGTTTATGTTGGTTTCAATGCCGCTACCAGTGTAGCTCTGGTTACAGGATTTTGTTATAGGATCTGCACAATAGCTCAAGGAGACTAAAAGAGATAATATGAAGATTTGCAGTAGTGGCGCCATTCTGTGGTGCATATCTAGGATTCAGTTTGATTGGATGTGGGTTTATTGTTTTTCGGCTTTCTTATATAGAAAAAAATTAAGGTTCAGTGATGAGGCTCCGCTTGGTCAAACTAGTTATGCATGATTTTGTTGACCTAATTAAGATGTAGAAGTTTTCAAGAAGAACTAAACTGAGTTGACAATTTAAAATTGAATATCGTTTAGCTAACTATTATTAGAATTACTCGTTGTGGACTTGTGGGAACTATTCAGTATGCACTGCTACGGAAATTAATGTTCCTGCTATGTGGGTCATAGTATAGTATAATATAATAATGTGAGAAGTTAATTATGTAATTAGCTTCATATATTGTTGAACTTTACCTAATGCTGACGCGGATTTCTTATTTTGTTAATTTCTTTTGCTATTGACAGGTTCTTCATACGAATACGCCAGTATAGTTAGGCTAAGACCCATTAAGAGTAATAAATGTTTTAATTAACCAGTAAAATCCAACTGCAATACCCAATGCGATAAACTTAATTGACTTGAATTGTACAAAAATTATATAGAAGCCCAATTAAATTGAATCTGACCACGAAACGGCCCAACAATGGCCCGAGACTAGTATTCAATACAATGATTATATTTCTCTTTTTGCAAAAGTTAAAAACATTCAATTAAAATAGTTTCCTCGTGGCCATGTAATTTTTTTTTGCATTCCAAATTTTCGATAGCGTTGCCAGACACCAGCATAACCATAAGCCAAAAGATAATTAATATATCGTACTGACTACCAATATATATGATGTTTTATCCAATAGCTATGATTTAACTAGATTCAGACCCCAGAACAATTATTATGTCACAGAAAGTTTAAACCATCAACTGTTTGTGAATCCCTTTTTGTCAACAAAATTGATCTAGAACCAATCTTTTGACAGTTGGTTATCTCCAAGTTAAGGTAAAAAAGATTTAATCAACTTGATTCTTTTATAAGGACTAACCTTCCAAAGATCTAGAAGAGCTCCCTCGAGTCAAATCTTATGATAGTGCAACAATGTGTATCGGTACTCTGCGTTGTCCTTTAACTCTTTCGGTTTGGGCCTCTTTGTTTTCCTTCAACCAATCATCACTGACTCATTTGCTTCAGTACTTTATTGCTGCTTAGATATGTGAGAAGACTGTATCCTCTTTTAAGTTCTTGTCATCTCTCTCTCTCTCTCTCTATAATTTTGTTTTCCTTATTTGCTTTTTTGGCCAGGTAATATCTATGTCACAGATCACAAGTTTTATTTAGGTCGTTCAGATCTGTTAACACAATTGTTTGGTAAGATGTTGATTAGTCGTAAAAGTAATTAACCTTGAATTTCGTTTCAAAAATAGTGAATTATGGGAAGTTCTGGATTATTTTGCTAAATACAGGTGATATGAGAATTCAGATTATTACCATCGTGAGGTCCAGTGGCTGAAAAGATATACCAGCACACTAGGTCCCACCAATCAGTCTTTTAAGATACCACCGAAATAACGAATTCTACATCTGAGAATTATTCAGAGCACACATGGATATCCTGATTTCTTTTCGTTCAAACTATCCCCATGTATGCTAAGGAGAAGAAAAAACATCAGGGTTACATGCAAAAAATGGCGAATGTTCATGTGCCTAAGTTCTGTGGGCGTTCGATTTAATTTCTATGGGCTTTAATAATTAATTTCGGATATAAATTAAACTTAATTAAGAAATAATTACGCAACTAATTATTCGGATTCTGTTGAGCTTGATTTAAACGTTGGACTATACGACTTGAACTGAATGTAAATAGTTCAACTCGTGGGCGCTTTAGGGAAATGATGAAAACGTCTGAGTTTTAAAAGAATGGATACTATGACAAAACCCAATCCATGCATATTTAAATCCCTAACAGCAAAACCTTAAGAATTAGGATTCTCAAATTCAAACGAAATCAATTCAATTGACCAAACAAATAGATAGAGAGAAAACGATAATGCCTCATCGTGCTTCCAATTTAGACCCAATTAAAATCCCCTTTCCCGATCCAATATAAAGAAAGTTACTTCTGTTCAAGGGAAGAAGAGGAAGAGAGGAACAAAGCAGAGGCAGGCATTGAGCCACGTCAGTTCAAACAAACCGACTAACAGCCGCAATCGATCGACGGGCAGGAGACGAGCTCCTCTCGTGCTCATCGTGTGAACCAACAAGGTCAATGAAGAGATGCCATCCTCTAATTGGAAGGGGTAGAGGCAGCCACACCCTTCGACTAATCACGGAAAGCCACAAGCCCACAAGGAAGCCAAGACACAAGCTCGAGCAGAGCTCGAAGAAACCAAAACGAGACAGATCAGTCAGAGGAGACGAGGCAGAAGAAGAAGAAGAGATCTCCTCGTCGCCTCTCTTTCTCATATTATAATCACACAGAATTCTCTGTGATAAAAGCTGTGTTGCCTTTGGTGTAACGGGTCACTGACAGTAACTTAATTAAATTAACTATTTGACTTAATAATTTGTTTATTCAAATCCAGAAATCAGATAATTATGGCAATAACACAGAAATACTCAAAAAATTTCAAGGATCATTCCCACAATCTCAGATTTGACATTCCATCAAATTTTACTGTTACTTTAATTTATTTCATTTAATTTTTTGATGATATAATTAATTAAATCGAATTAATCATAATTCAGATAACTTGGAACTCGATTACCGTCTAATTAATCAGAATCATGACAGTGGTGCCTGGTTCAAAGGTTGAACCACCAGACTTTTCTTCCCAGTGTGGGATGTCATTGTCTCAATCTGAACCTCCTTGTTCTACTCACTAAAAGGGAATAACTGTATGTGGTACCACCACCTTCAGAGATATCTCAGCCTTGTTCTGGTTATTGTTATCCCCTGTGACTGAACAGCTTGAAACCTGCAATAGAAATGAATCAAAATGATAAAAACAGAATCATTTACAATTTATAATTGAAAATTAAACAGCTGGATCTAATATTCCAAAAGAAATAAAGTACACCCGCAATGAGAATGATTCAAAATTCTCAAAAAAAAAAAAATCAAATTACAATTATAATTGAAAATAGATAAATGACATTTGATCGGATAAAATCTTAGTTGATCTGGTATCATATGCAAATGTAAGCAAAATTTACTAGTCAATTATCAAAATGAATCAGAATTGCAGTTTCTAATTGTTGGAAATATAGTTTGGAAAACTCAAAATTCATTAAAACATATTCTATGAAAATTCGTTTGAGCTATATTAATAAACTACAGGGATACATCGAGCTTCGCTCGATACTACATTTAATCATCGAATTTGTTGCAACAAATCGAATTTCATTATAAGAAGATTTCTTTAAAGAATTTTAATATTGATTATTATTTGCAATGATTATATTGCATGTTAGATTATATGATATTATTTCAATTTTATAAAATTTATTGCATAGGAATTTAAAACAACGGTTGAAAATGTCAAATAACAATTATGTATGAACTACTTTAAATTTCTAAATATATTTATTTTTTAAATTAAATAATGATTGTGCGACTATTTTTTAATATATTTAACAAAAAGAAAAACTATTTTTAATTATAAAAAATACCAAAAAACTATTTTCTATAAAAAATGCATAGTGGCCACGGCTTTTAATATATACTATAGATAAATTTAATTAGAGCAATTAATTATGATTAACAACTATTAAACCAACAACCACTAATTGACATTATATTCCTTACGCATTTTTCTTTCATTTGAATATAAATTAACATACACCTTTTAGAAAAAGAAATTCATGTACCTGCCAAAAATAGAAAGCATATAAATACCAAACTACCGCAACCGAGATGTCCAACAGAACTGTCTGTGGACTCTGGATCTCCCTCTCATCCACGTCTTGTTGAACAATTATCCCTAATATTCTCAAGGAATGCCAACACAGTACCATAGCTGGCTCCATTGATTTTTATGCATTTAGACAATTAGAAGTGCTTTGAGAATGATTAAATAGTAAGTGTGGAACTTAAATGCAGATTTTTGGTTTAGTTGTGCTCCATTGAGTTCTTAAACAAAGGGTCGGTTGCAAATATGTAAGTTGATATTGCAACACAATTTACTTTAAGCGTTGATTGCACGATTAAGCGTCAACTGAGGTTGCCAAAAGAACATAAGCGGCAATTAATCACCGACCAAAGCTATTAACAATTGTAAAAAAAATTTCAGGCAATATCTAAACATATTATAAATAAAGGTAACATAAGTTCTTGTATACAAATATGTACCGCCATGAATTGAAGAAAAAAGAAATAATTGTAATTAATAAGTACAAATCTATAATTCTAAAAATATATAACCCCGAAGTGAATAAAGAAAAAGGGAAAAAGAGAAAATTCCAAATAAAATTGACCTTACCGAGAGAAGAAAGTAGAAAGTCCAAATAATCACATACCTTAATATTCTGACCAAAAGGAGGAACAAAATAGATGCAAATCCAAAAAGAAAAGAGAGCAGAGACAGTACTTACGGATGATAGCATGGGAAATTGAGCGGCGAGAAAAAAAGAAATAAGAAGAAAGGATACCCTAGAAATAAAATGATTAACAAATAACAATAAAAAAACGAAAACAGCTGCCAATCCCAAAATAAGGAGAGAGCGGACATATGAGATAACAGATAACGGCATGAGCGGTTCAGAGGCGTGATGGAGGCAAATCCAAAAAGGAGGAGGAGCTCCGAATAATTTTTAAAGAGGAAAATTGGATGGTGCAGATTGCGTGTCGTGCGGAGACTAACCAATACTGAGGCAGCCGCGGTGGTTTGGGACCAATTTCTACCTCCTGAAGAGGAAGAAAGGAAATGCGGAATCAGGATAAGGCGGCACAGAACAGCACAGGGAAGGAGGCGATGAGATTTTTTTTTTTCTTTCAGTCGCTATGGAATAAGATGAAAAGGGATGCAACGTTAAAAAAGAATTGTGCAGCCAATTAATTGTATGCTGATGAACCGGGTTACTTTTATTCACTATGATGCTTGCCATACCAAAGTTTATACAGACGTTGTTCCACAAAATGAAAATATTATCATCCCAAATTGTATCTCCGATTCCCGTGTCCGTCAAAATTAGTCGTGTTTAAACCGGACTCTCACACATCTTTATTTATAATACTGAATACTGATGTCAAATCTTGAAATTCATTTCCCTCAAGTTTCAGTTTTATATATTATTTCCTTTGAATTTGTCCCATATCATTCTTTATTTCTGTTTTAGTTAATATTTCCGTTTTATTTACCTAATAAATTTGTTAATCAATTTCTTTACTGTTGGGATTCTGTATCGTTGCACTAAATATCCCATTACTAAATATCCCATTAATAATTTTCAAGTTGGTCCATCAATGCCTTTATTTATCATTCATTTCTAAACGCTGGCTAAAGCAATTAATTTGGAATGATAAAAGTTGTAGCCGTTAACTAAATCACTATTTATACAGCCCATTTCGTTGATAAGATATATAAAAAAACTTATACAGCTTGTCCAATTTCTCATATTCCTTTGATAAGATTTGATATTTCAAATCTCGATTTTTATAGGCTCCGTTTGGATGAGGTGTGGAAATAAGAGAATAAAAAAATAATGGAATAAATTTATTATAAACAATCCAAACTCTTCACAAAGTTACACACTTTCCAATACTTCTTCCCACTTCTTCCCTTATTCCTCTTATTCCCACACCATCCAAACAGAGCCTTTATTCTGCTGGATATTTTTAGAGGCTTTCATCAGTCACCTTCATAGTCGTGCCCTTAAAGATGACAACCCCGTCTTATCTTAGTTGCGGTTCCTGTCGCACGTTGAGACGGAATACGCTTAAGGACAGCGCCTATAACTTTTTTCCTTATATTCTCATTTGAATATTTACATATTATCCGATTTATATTCAATTTGCACCAACACTAATCTCATAAATCATTCCTAATCTCGTAATTCATCATTTACGATTCAACCCTACCAATTGACAGCTCGTAAATAAATTAGAAGGGAGAATTTTGGATATGCCACCCAAAACTGGCGAAATTGTGGAATTGCCACCCAGTTTTTCAAGTTTTCAATTTTGCCACCCAAAATCACGGTTATCTTCTAATTTTGCCACTTTCCGTCATTTTATTAAATATTTAATATATTGTAACATTATTGTTAAAATGGTGACCTTTTTACCCCAAGTCGACTAGAATCAGAGAACCATCTAACCTAACCCAGTCGAGTCTAAACCGTTCGAACTCATCTCCCCTTTCGCACTTTTCTTTCTCCTCTCTCGTAAGAACAGGCTGAGCAAGCATAAACCCTAGATCTTCTCTATCGCCTCTCTTTCTCCTCTCTCGCAAGAACAAGCTGAGCAAGCATAAACCCTAGCTCTTCTCTATCGCCTCTCTTGCGACTCTCTCTAATCCTACCCAAGTCTAGCGCTCCTCCGTAAAACCAAAAACCAGCTCTCATGCATCGCCGTGCGAGTAGATCCGAATGTCTCACATTCAGTGTCGTCTACCGTCAGCCACCAACCAAGTCGAATTGAAGGTTTGCCTCTCGTGCCATGCCCGGACTGTGGTGTCACCGTGAAGAAGCTCACGAGCAGAACTAAATTGAATCCAAATAGAGACTTCTACAAATGCTGCAACATGGTAAATAAATAGCATTTTTGTGCACTTCTCATCTTGTTTTTGAAATTTAATTTGTTTAGATCAATTCGTTTTTTTTTTTTTAGATCTTGTTTCTGAAATTGGGATCAATTTACCAATTCGTTTTGACCAATCAATTTTTATCAATTTAGATCAATTTGTAGCAAATTTAGATCAATTTAGATAAATCTTTCAGTAATTTGTACCAATTTTCCTTCAATTTGTTCATTGGTTTGTCACATGAATAGTATTGCTATAACAGCACTGCTAGATTTCAGTAATTTAGATCAATTTATTTAGTAATTTAGACCAATTTAGTATTGCTATTTTATTTTGTTTCTTTCTTTTTTTTTCAAAAGAATACTAGATGCAATTTTTGAAAGTGGGCAAATGAGTATGAGAGTTATGTAACAAATCCAAATGCAAATTGCTACACTGGAAGCTCAATTGGAGGTTCTGACTGATCAATTCAAGAAGAAATGCCGGTATGATGAGCAACAAATTGAAGCACTAGTTGCTTCACTGGATAAGATTAAATTACATAATGATACAAGTGCCATTGTGATTGTGACTCTATTAATTGTGTTGATTGGTTTGTTCTTTTCTTTAAGCTGATCGATTGTAATGGCTAATGGATTTGTATTGTATTGGATTAGATTATATTAGATTAGCTGATGGATTTGTTTTGTATGATTAGCCTTTTATGTTTCACTGTAATGGATTTGTCTTCTATTGTATTGTATGAAATTTTCTCTGCTCATATGGAATCTGGTAAAGGTTTTAGGAGGAAATCTGGGGCCATTTTGTCTAATTTGTCTTCTATTGTATCTTGCATGAACTAAGTTTCTCTTACAGTATGGATCTGCTGGCACTGGGATTGTGACATTGGATAAACTAACACTAATGTCAATTAATGGTATTACAGCGTGCAGATTGCACACCTTTTTTATTTTTTTAAACAGTTTCTCTGGCTCAATGGGCTATGCATGAAAATATATAAAATGAAGCATTCCCTAAATGGGATTGAAAATATGACATCAACGCAGACATGTACCAATTACAGCAACGCAGTGGGATTGAAAAGAAGCAATATAACATCATAAATATCTCAATTAAGGCAGCTTCCAATTGTCTTACAAAATAAGTAAATAACACTAAATAAACATAATAAAAAAAAACACAAGTAAAAACATAAAAAAACACAAGTAAAAACATAAATATCTCCATGAATACAATGAGTAAATAACACGAAATAAACATAAAAAAAAAACACAAGTAAAAACAACAAGTCATTTATAACAACATCATTGCATAATAAGAATAGGAATAAGTAATAGTCTTACAAAATAAAGCATCTCTTACAGCATCATCATTGCATCAAATAGTATGGTAAATTAACTAACTAATCAAAAGTTACATGATCATCATTGCATCAAATAGTTTGGTAAATTAACTAACTAATCAAAAATTACATCTTGAAGAGCAATTACATCATCCCATCAGAAAGATACATTAGCTCTCCTTCAGCTTCAACATATTCTTCATACTCCCCATGCTCCTCATGGCTCTACTACCACCAACAAGGCTAGGTAATTCTTGATTGATGCTGCAGCTTGTACTTCTGTCCATTAGATACAAATCTGCATTTTTCAGCTTCCAGTTAAACACAAACCAAAATAGTGGTTGTAACCAATATAAAATTTTTAAGTAACAATAATTAACAAGTAACAACAGAATATTAGTTTCCAATACAACAGAACAGTGGCTGTGACCAATATAAAATTTTTAAGTAATTTGCGTGGTTCAATTTCTAACATCAGTAAGACTGTACAAACCAAAACCAAATATGGTTGGACCAGTCGACAGAAGCAATAGAGAATTTCACCAGTAAGAATTTTGACCAGTAAGTAATAGAGATTACAAAGAGATTTCACCGCACTAGTAAGCATTTTCTACAGTATTGCACCTTTGTAATTTTTTTAATTTTTGACCAAGAAGCATTTTCGAAAGAAAATTATCAAACCTCTAATTGCGCGAATATTGTGAAACTCAACCAGTAAGCTAACCTAAAGGTGCGATTTTCAACTAAACTGGTTTGAGTCAAAATCAAATAAAATTTTGGGACTGGAATAGTATACCTGAATTGAAGTACGGGAGATTGAAGTGCGAAATAGGACTGAATCTGGTGCGCGAGAGTAGCTAAGTGCCTGAGGCCTGAGCGGAGAGGAGGTGGAATCGTGCTGAGGCCTGAGGAGAGCGAGAAGAGGCGGAATCGTGCAGAAGCGCGAGACGAGGCGGAATCGTGCTGAGGTGCGAGACGAGGCGGAATCGTGTTGAGGCGCCTGAGTGAAGAGAGGCGGAATCGAGCAGAGTCGCGAGAGAGAGGGGAGAGGTTTATCTGAGAGGGTTCATCTTTCTCCTCTCTCAAAGAACAAGAGACGAAGAGAGACAGAATCGTGCTGAGACTGCTAAGTTCAATTTGTTGGGTCCGTTGGTTAGGTCCAGTCATTCTGATCCATGGGGGTAAAATTGTCATAATTTTCTGTTTTTATTATTATACAGCTCAAAATGTTATAAAATAATACATGGTGGCATTTTCAGAAGAAATTTGAAATTTAGGGTGGCAAAATTGAAAACTTGAAAAATTGGGTGGCAATTTTACAATTTCGCCAGTTTTAGGTGGCATATCCAAAATTCTCCCAAATTAGAATTACAAATGTGTCTCGTAAATGATCGAGATAGGATATACTGACCTGATCTGGTATTGTTGTCAAATGTCTCTTCAAAGTAAGAAATCTAATCAAATTGAGAAAAAAAACAACATAATGTCAAAATTGCGAAATTGATGAACAATTTTGTCATCTGAGTTGATCGACGCTAAATCTAACCAAAAGAAACATTCAAATATAACCACGTTGAGAATTAAACTTGAAAAAAAACAGAAATCAAACGCTGCACATGAAAATTGCGCAACGAATCAAAATTTAGCGATATGTTATGATCAAAATAGAGATAAATGCACCTGAAAAGAGAAAATTTGATAGATCTGATCTGATCTGATTGATCTGATGAATTTGAGCGAAGTGAGAAAATTTCTCTAGAGAGAGAAGGAGAGAATCGCCATCGAAGAGAGAGAAAGGAGGATTTGATTATGATGAGATGGGAAGACGATTTAAAATTAGTAATAACGATTACACACGTGACTCACGTGATCAACTACTGCTTAATGGGCCTGCAGCGACACAAGCCCGTTGGGATGGCACATGATGTCAATATGTTAGGATGCTATATAGGATATCCAGATATTATCCACACATTCCCGAAAAATTTAATAGTAATGTTACTGTTCATCTAAATTTTGATAATAACAAAAAAAATTCGAAATTTTAATACTAACGTTGCTGGATCGTCGTTTGGAATGACGAATGGTCTGAACCCTTGGATCGTCATTCCAAACAACGATCCAATGTCCAAGGAGACAACACTTTTTTTTTTTAAGCAAATGGTTAAAATAATGTGGACAAAACTTTATACAATTAAATGAGACCGGAGAATTAGAACTTGTACAAGCTTTATAATGTGGACAAAACTTGTTAAAATAATTATTAAATTATTTGCTTAAAAAAATTATTTGATCGGAGGTAATTAAAAAATTATAATGTGGACAAAACAGTGGATGGTCGTTTGAAACGACGATCCAAGGCAACAACATTTTTTTTTAAGCAAATGGTTAAAATAATTTGGACAAAACTTTATACAATTAAATGATTATTAAATTAATTGCTTAAAAAAATTATTTGATCGGAGGTAATTAATTTCCTCAATAGGAAAATGTTAAAATAATTATTAAATTATTTGATTTGATTTGCTAATGGAGTTTTAATTTTAGAATTTTAAGCAAATGGGTCCTAAGCCAAGCTACGTCTCTTCCGGTGTTATTTTGATCGGAGATAGGTGGACGAGTGAACGACTGTTGCTTTCTGTATTGATGTTTCAATATTATGGGAAAAAATTTAAAATTAAAAACTTAGAAGGAAATGAATATCATGTTAGGGGCCCCAAATTTTTTACAGATTTGGTGGAGAGGAATGGAGGTTTTGATCTTGGAGGGTCGTGGTTGGTGGCTCACACCAGCGTTGTCAGCGAATTGAGCTGCTTCATTCCAGAAAGCTGCATCAAGTTCTTGTTGATTACTAGCACCAGGATTGTCAGCGAATTGCGCGATTTCGTTCCAGAAAGCTGCATCGACTTCTTGTTGTTTAAATTTAATGTGTTTGAACCCATAAATAATTACAAGTATATTCTTATGAAGTTATTTAAATTTAATGTGTTGATATTATGATGAATTTGTTGGATCCCACAAATTTTTTTGGCATCAATCACTGATTATTTTGAATAACACTGTTGTTGGGTCTAACTGTGGTTGTCGATGAGCTTTTTTAAATATTTTACTTCAATTATAAAATATTGCTACAGTATTTAATTTAATAATTAATTGTGCATGAAACATGATAAACACAAACAAAAAAAAACTGGATGAGATTGTGCCACGTAAAGCTTAGCCATCTGCTTTTACTTTCTGGCCTTTATTTGTTAAAATAATAATTACCTCCGATCAAATTAAAATATTATTACCATTTGCTTTAAAGTCTTTATTTTCTGGCCAAACGGCGATCCAGCAATATTAGTATTAAAATTTTAATTTTTTTTTATTATTATCAAAATTTAAATGAACAGTAACGTTACTATTAATATTTTTGGCACACATTCCTTGGGAAAACATGGGCCAGGCCTGTCCTAGGACAATGTCATACCGCAATAGCAGCCACTATCAGGCAAAAAAGAACATACGGAAATTCGATCACACCATGGCCCAACATGAGAGCCTTTCACTTTATTTATCTCACCAATTTTAGTTTTTTTTTCTTTAAGATAAGAAAATACTTATGAGCGAAAGATTTGTTTCAAATCCTAATTTTCTATTATCTTAATAAACATGATAATTGCCTTCAGATTCAGGATAAAGTACTTTTCATGCGTCACCACTGAAGTCACCGAAGTTAGCTAGCTAGTGCGCATTTCATTTTTCACAAAAGAGAAATCTAATTAAATATTTATTCTGCATGACACATTGTTCATGCCTGCTAATGATTTACACTTTTTTCTTCACAACAAAACATGCATGGCTACTTAATATTAATTTATTCCTATATATATATACTCCTATTATGATATCTAGATCGACTTGATTTGATTTATTTGTTTTATTTCATCTTCATCAGAGAACCCCTTTAGGATATGTAACCACAGTTGAAAAGTTGGAGCTTGGTACCCCCCCTGCCGATGCAACAACTTGTAGTTTTAATCTTCCTTTTCTTCCTTTGAAGTTGGCAAGCTACCTCGTAGGATGTCACTATTATCCACGTCGAAGGATTTCAGGAAAACTGATAAAGTTTATTTAGTTTATAATATTCACGGGCGTGCTTCCCCTTGTAATCAATATGTGGTTTGTATAAATTATGGTTTATAAAATCAGCAAGTATGTGACGTAGATGATATCAAAACAGCCATTTTGGTCTGGAACGGTCTCTTTCGGCCAATTATATGTGTACTTTATGTTTAAGATGTAGACTATGTCCAACATAATATGAGACAAAAATCAACCCTTAATCAAAAGGGTTGTTGGAGAAGAAGAACATCTTAAAAATCAAGAGTGCACTTCTACAGGGAAAATTGAAAAAAAAATGTGTTTCTTATATATAATTAAATAATGGAATTTGGAATATATACCATAACTCTAGAAATATTTTCAAACTTTTTATAGGTAAAAAGTGCTTGCTTTTTGGAAAAGAAAGGTAATTAAGATTTAAGAGTGACAGAGAACTTTATCACAAAACAACTAAACGCTCCTAGTATTATAATATATAGTTTAAACATGTAGTTAATTATATCCAATTGTAACATTTTATTTTGGCTACTTTAATGAATTCTTTGTTGAATAAAGTAAAAATAAAATTAAAGTCGAACAACGTTATGTACATCTTTTTCACAATATTGTCCTTTTTTAATTTGTGACGGTAGTGAGGCGATTGCCACACCTACAAATTTGAAGTAAAAAAATATTTACATAAAGTAACAAAAAAGTTAAATAAGTATAGGATATTGTCCAATGTTTTTTTGTCTAAAACCTAATTTCATTCACTTCGATACATATATTCCATATACATTTCATTCAATACCATATAGTATGAGACGACGTGATTTTACAGTAAGACATGCATTAAAAGTTTTCATCTTACATGTATATATGTCAAGCGTCGTACCACTACAGGAGACTAGCACGATTGCATTCTTCGCTCTGATGCCATTGAAGGTCAGTTGCATCCGTTTCTTGATGCTACAGACCTACCGCATCCGCTGCTACCCGATGCAGCTGCCTTCGATGCTAATGATGCACTAGCATCGATTTTTCAGTAGCATTGACATAAGGCTGATGCAACTATAATGACCAATTGCATCCGCATACCAAATGCAACTAGAATGATCAATTGCATCCGCATACCGAATGCAACTAGAATGATCAATTGCATCCGCATACCAAATGCTAACAATACCTATCCAATTTGGACATCAAACGTGGCCTACAATAAATTTTTTGCATAAAAAATTTGAATATTAATATAAATATTATTTTTATTTAGTTAAAAGTTAATCATGATATCGTAGCCACAACAACTCAAATATTAATAGTTCAAATTCAAATTTAATTAACGATAAACTCAAAATCATTCAATGATTCTACAACATCAGTATAAGATAAATTTACAAATATTTACTAATATACAAAAAGCAGGTAAACTGCAACTTTTACAACCCAAAATCTAACTTGTACTCTCTAGTCAAGCATCAAATTAAGCTACAACATAAGTAAACAAATTTTATAAATATGAAATCAAATGTCTTCTATGTGGTCTAGCACATCTTCACCTTTTCAAGCAAGTTCTTTCTGTTAGATCTGATCTCTAAGTTGCGCCACTTCATTAACCTTTTCTTCAAAAGATATGTTTCAAATATGCAAACAGAATGATGTTAAAGAAAACTAAATGATACCTTTAGTGAACTGGTACAGAGAAATAAAAAAGCTGACCTTGTTCTTACAAGGTAAAGTCATGAAGATAATCAACATGAAAGATAGAATAGGAAAACACATACATTTGAACTCCACTTGCTATCTAATTTTTTGGTCCCCCATGGCAACCCTTTGAAGCTGATGAGATCAAACATGGAAAGAGTGGCAAAATTTCTCTGGGAAGGTGCCCCCCCCCCCATACTATAGATGGCGGCCTCAAACTAGAACCACCGAACCGCAAGCCACGACCTTATGCTTTTATACCCTATTCTGAGAAAGATGATGCCAGAGAGATAGATAAGAAGACAGAGACAATGAATGAACTATTTGTTTTACCAAAAGAAAATAAAATAACCCGTATCTATGGACTATTTCAGAGAATGGCATATCATCTACAATATTACATAGGGTTCACTGTCATTCCTAATTTTTATACTTGTCTTTACCTCTTGGTTAGCACCATGTTGAAAGTGACAGTGAAGTTTATGCCAGGCACATTCTCTAACACCTAAAATCAAAAGGCCAACTTGAGTACCATATATTGAAACATATGGGACAAGCTACATGCTCTCCAGTCCTGCCTGAACATTGAACAAAAATTGAGTACCATGTATTGAATGTATGGCATTGGCTTGAATACCACATTTCCAATCAACTTGAAAATTGAATAGAAAAGGGAATATAATATGAAGGTTGTGCTATTTAAGTATTGATTTATGAAAATCTCTCCAGATTTGACCAATATTAATTGATTTAATGGGCATTCCACCAACAAAATTACAACAAAAATAAAGGGAAGTCCCTTCAAAGTAAAGACTAGCTTCCTATTTAGCTGCCTCTTAAGTTCATTCGGCTAGTTAAATATTATGAAAAATGGTGCAAATTACTGTTACATAAAGATTACAAACAGACACAATACTAGACGATCCAAGCCACAATAGCTGGTCCAGTTGTACCATAAATCTAAATGGCATATTTTATTTTCTATTTTAGTGAACTTAGTAACTAGAAAAGTAGATCCGAATGGCATCAAGCTTTCTAAAGTAGCTTTATGTTCTCTGTTTAAAAATAAAAAAAGGCTTAATTGCAAGACAGTCAAAAAGTAAAAGATCAATATTGAACAGAACAAAGAGATCAACACCAGCAAAGATTTGGAAAGGACTAGTCTGAGATTGAGGTGGTAAGGTCGAGCCAAACATCTCTGATGACCCAATTTGGTAGTAACGAATCTGTACCTACGACATCTGTTGTGTAATTAAGAATCTCAAAGGAACCAGCATATTATTAAGTAGTAACAAATGGATAAAATCTGATAAGTAACATTTTTATTCATTAGTCATTATCTGTACATCCCAACACAGCGGCATCTGTTTGCTACCACTATTCACTGATAAGTACCATTATCTGTACCTCGTCAGGCGTGAAGAGATGGCGTGCCAGAAAGATCAGAGTAGTGAAGCTTCATGTGCACCTTCGACGAATTGTCCGGGTCAACATAGATGTGGTCAAGCCGCGCCGTGTTGAAATTGGAGGAGCGACGAAACAGTCCGTGCACCTCGTACCCCATCGTCCTTTGAGAGGAGAAACAAAGTGAGGTACGATCCATCCTGACCGTGATCACCGCTACCTTGCGCTGGTCTCCTGCGATAGACGGAGGAATCAAAGACCAGCTTAGGGGTAATAAAAAAGATTAAAAGATACGATACCATCAAATAATAGCTAGAATCTTTTCCCCTCTGTAGCTCTCGAGTTAATTTTGCATGCCAGACTCATCTAAGTTTTCTAATTGTTTACTGTTGCAAAGGACAAAACATTTATTTCAAATCCAAACTGATAAATTAAAATCACCTTGATCTAAATCCCGAACCTACAACCATGCAAACTAGATCTGATCCAACGAGTCTAAGATCGTACCTTTATACATCAGCACAACACTTCTTCTTCTTCTTCTTCCGGCAACAGCCACCCTAGCGACAACGAGCTCGAATTAGACGACAGAGATGGCAGAGAAGGTGGAGAATCCGGCGTAGGTAGCGGCTGATGACTCGGTGTCGAAGGGTTCGACGGAGCGGTGGTGCGGAGTCGAAGCCCACAGACGGAACCTCCGAAATTTAGACCAGCTTAGGATTTGTAAGGGAGAAAGGGAGAATGAATATTAGGGGGCGGCGGGTCCAAAACTTAGGGTTCTATTAAAATTTTTTTTTTCAGCAAAATTTTAATGAAATATTTGGGGCGAAAGAAGCGAGCCAAAAATTTGGCACGAAAAATGAAAATTTTCGGACATAAAAGTATTGGTGTAGGAACATTTTTACAATATAATCGTATTAACAATTTTTTACATAAAATTAGTCCAATGGTAAAATAGTTGCATAAGAGTTGATCTTAGGAATCAATTACGATATGTTATATTTTCTTAAATTTTAAAATTAAATTTCTCTTTTCTTTTATTATAAAATACTTTTTAAAATAGAATATTAAACTAATTTTTTTTTCTTTCTTTGAAGATTCAATTGAAAAAAACTTTTTTAACAATGATAATTTTTTTAGACTATCATCATTATGCAATAAAAAAACTCTTTTTTAATTTATTACAAAACTTATTTGATAATTTTATAAATATTTAACATTACTGAAAAATTTATAATATTTTCGTTGTTAAATTGCAAAAGGTATTACTCTTTTTCTGTTAGGCCTATACTAATATAATTTGTCAATATACAAACATCGAATTTAGTACCTACAATTTCATTTGTATTTATCCAGTTGTAGTTCAAACAATAGAGTTTGGTCCATCTTTTTTTTTTTTTTTTTGGAAGATCTTTCAAATTGTAACTCAAAAAAATTATATTTATGCATTTTTCAAGTTAAACTTTATTTGGTATTTTTTAAAATTTCATTATTAATTAATAGTTTAATACTTTTGTATATTTAATTAAGAATTGATACAATCTTGTTTAATTTCTTTTTCATAAATTTAAATTTTACTATGAATTTGAGTAAAAATCCTATGAATTTTCATTTTTTTTATCTGAAATTGCAGAAATTCGGAAATTACAAAATCGAATAAAGTACATCGTCGAAGAAAAAGAAGGGTGCATAGGTGAACTACATTGTGAAAGAAAAAAGAGGCGTACATAGGTAAACTTGCACATTATTTGTGCTTTAGAAGAAAACTACTAGGCATATTATTTCGTGATTTTGTCAAATTAATTTGGTGACCCTGACAATCTCGTTCTTCTCAACTTGCACATTAATTTGTGCTTTCGTTAAATAAACGCTCTTTTGAGGATTATATATTGTAATTTAAAATTTCTTTTGTCGAATCATATTATTAAGCTCATGCATCTTCTATATACTGTAGTTTAAAATTTCTATGAGAATCATATAAATATTTCAATGGTACTATTTTAAGTTTCATGAACCGGATATAAACTTGTTTATAAGATTGATATTTATTAAAATGAGCTTGTAACATACTAGTAAGTTTATTACAAAGAAAACACTAAGTTTATTAGTTCAGTAAATTAAAAAATTGCTAAAATTCAACATATGGGACGGTTCTAATCTATCCAACATGATTCATTCTTGTTAAAAAAAATTAATGCCATTAATCCAAATAGTTAGATTGAATCTTTATACTAAAAATTTAACTTTTTAAATTGTTTTTTTTTCATAATTTAAAATTTAACTTGGATTTAATTAATGGACAACTGGACAAGTGATAGAAATTGATCAGGTTTTCTGACCGAAATTGTTCAAGTATTCGGACTAAAATTATCGGATGCATTTTCCTTCAAAATTCATCGATTAAAAGTTATACAGTGATATGTACATTTCATTTCATGAAATAATATTTTTTTAAGACTATATGATAATTATGGCTACAAAATTTCATTTCGTTTCAAATGACGTCCTTAACTATATATACAGTTGCATTCCCTAAATTATAAATTATGTTAAATAGAATCATGTTGACTAGATGATGAGTATAAAAAATATTTAATTCAAGCATAAGATCTTCAACTTTTAAAAAACTACTAATTAATTTGATTTTTACCATGTTAGCTTGTAAATCTCACAATTGTAGGTAGATGAAATCAATACTAATATGTACGATTAGGCAACGAATTTTTTTTTTTTTGGCGACTGGCGCTAGTACCATTTTATTTGGGGGGAAAATATTTTTGGTTGCCGCCTAATTTTGCTTTTGGCGAGTGCCTTAAAATAGTTAAATTGAGAGGGAAATTATTTTGATTTTGGCGCCTATTTTTTTTTTTGGCAAGTGGCGCCTACATATTATGTCTAATTCAATATATTATGTGCCTAAGCATTATGTTTAATTCAATACTCCTTGATGTGCACCTGGACTTGGGCCCCACTTGGATTTTGCAGCTGTGTTTATCAGAAGCAGTGTTTAGTACAATAGACGAAACACAAAGTTAATAAATTGGCTAAAAGACGATGCGATAAAAATGAAAGAAAAATATTTTTGGGAAAAATAAATTCCATTTTTTTCTACGAGGCTGCATAAAAAGAATGGCATGACAACAGCCTTGTTACAAAACCAAATACAATCGAAGGTAAACGACAGTCATTGGTACCATCTAACCATGGTACCAGTGCTCAAATGTTATCTAATCCTTACACACAGAAAATCTCACCAGGTGCTATCTAAAAGAAAGGAAAACAAAATCTCAGAGAACCAACCTAACAAAACCCACACTACAAACGTGATACAACCACCAAGTTTACAAAAATTGTTAACTAGTAACATGAGTAATGTCACTATCCCTCTTTTCTGCTATCTGATCAGCTGCCATCAACTGAAGAGGCAATAAGTCTTCCCAGGCCATAACTTCCAAACCTCTTCCTTGAGTGAATCTTTCCAACAGTCCAGACCAATAGATCATCAATCCCTTCATAACAGCTAACCAAACTCTTCCTTAACAAACAAATTGAGCAGAAGAGAAGAATAGAGCAGAACTGTGTCACCTGTGCTTAGAAGCCAATCATTAAATGATAATAGCCATCAGGTCTTCTTCTTACAATAAATGTTCAATACAAAATTACATAAATGATGTTGGCAAAATATCTCAAAGATTACTAAAATCAGTCATAAATACGATCTAAAGCAGACATAAACTTCAAAAAATTAAACAAAACATACTGAATATGAAATGAAGCTAAGCAGACCCAACCACTACACCAGTTAATTAAAGGTGAAAGAGGAGTCTATTCAGACATCTGACTAAAGCATTCTAGCAATTTTAAGGATAAAATTGATCAGTGGACAAGAATCAGTGATCAAATTGAACACCCACAAAATTTTCTAGGCGTACCTTGAAGAAGAAGAAGGAGACGGAGAGACGATCAGAAGTCCGAGGTGAAGCCGCTCGATTCTCAGTTAGTTAATTTGTAAAAAACCGGAGAGCACTAAACTGCTCGGTGGAGAGGCGAGCAATAAGCCCGAGGGATTCTTTGGTAACTGTGGAGAGGCGATCAGAAATCGGTGAAGAAGGGTTTTGTGCGATAAGCATGACGGCGGAGAGGCAATCAGAAATTGTGCTCGATGGGTCGATTATCCTTCGATGCTTCGAGTAGTTCATAAAAAAAAACTTTCGAGGAGGAGGGTTTGTGCGATGACAGGTGGGTCCATGATGGCATAGTAGGCCATTTAATAGGGTTTGCACCTTAAAAAAAACAGAATATTTAAAAATTTGCTTGTTATTTACATGGCAATTAATTATGCTTAAAAAATATTTATATTTATTAACGTTAATTGTTTAGCTTAAAAAATAGAATATTTAAATTTCGCTTGTTATTTAGATGCAAAATAATTATGCATAAAAAAATATCTATATTTTTTTAGCAATTTAGCATTAATTGTTTAGATGCAACTAAAACTTAGTTGCATCAACAAAACCGATTCAATAGAGTGAAACATATGGCATCGACTATTCCGATTCTACTATTTTCATTAGCATTCGTCGAATTGATGCAAGTGGCGTAAAAGAATTCTTTTAGTAGGCATCAAAAATTTGTCGATGCTAACAACAAAAGTATAATGCGAATGCTAAAATGTCGATGCTATTGATTCACCTTCCTGTAGTGTACGTACGTAATATAAAATTATAAATATCTTTTACAAGTTACGTATGCTAGCATGCATCCAGTACAGAATATACCAGGGTATGTTTGGTTAGAGGTGAAGTTAGAGAACTAGAGTTAGAGGTTGAAGTTAGTGGTTGAGGGTAGTGAAGTTAGAATATGTGAAAAATTAGTACTAATTTGAGGTTAGAAAATAATATTTGGTGTAGTATGTTGAAATTAGAGATGGAAGAAATAAATAAAATATCATTTAATTTCTTTTTTTTACAACTACATTACCTTTAATTATTATTTTCTATTCGACATCAGAGGTGCTTAATAATTTTGACCGAAATTGATGCAGACATATCAAACAGATTTTTTATTATTTGTTTCCCAATAATAATATTACAAAGTATTATACACATTTCCGCTTGCTTTTCAGCTTTTTACTTTTTTACAACAAATTTTAATATTTTGATATGCATGATATTTCCACCATGTAGTTCATATACTTTAGTGTGTTTGGTATGGATGTTGAATAAGCCTTATTCCGAATAAGGCTTATTCGGGATGTTGCCAAACGCACCGGAATAAGTCTTATTCGGAATAAGAGCTTATTCAACCCCTTATTCTAATTCCACCAATATGATGGAATTAGAATAAGGGATTGAATAAGCCCTTATTCGGAATAAGACTTATTCCGGGTGCGTTTGGTTTCATCCCGAATAAGTTTATTCGAAATAAGGCTTATTCTACCTCTTGCCAAATATATCATTCACATCTTCAGTCTGGAGTATATATTGATAGACATTTGAAATATTAATTCATGATAATATTTCTGATTAATATCCTAGAATCAACGTATTTCATATAAAATTAAATAAATCATAAGTTAGAACTTACAATTTTGTAGAGAAGACATCTTGATGCGGAAATTTGATCTTCTCCAATTTCCCTTAGTCCAAAATGATGGCTGAAATTAATGGCGTTTTTCTCACTTTCTGTCTTTTCTTTTTAGGCGAAATTTTAGGGAAGAGATGCCAAATTATGACAGGAGAGAGAAATAATAATTGACTAAGGTAATTAAAGGGATCAGAATTTGTAATTAATCTGGTCCATTGGATTTTCCATCAAAATCCAATGTACCCTTTAGGTAATTTTCATAAATGAACTTGGTTTATATTTAATATATAGGCCACATTAATGTTATAATTAACATTCTCCCACTTGGCCTATAAAATATCATAATGAAACACAAATTCAGAATTGGCCAATAAAAAACTTCAACCTTGTTCAGTTAGAAATACCAAACTAAACTAATATAATCAAAATAACTATTGTTGTTATTTGATCCCTATTAATTATAGAAATGGCATTCTTTCCAACATATGGTTAATTAAATTCATTCGATCCTCATAAGTATATTTGCTTATATAAATTACATTAATGCGCAAACATAAGAAATAAGCAAACAATATAAATTCAGTCAATACATAAATGAAGCTTCAATACATAACTTAATAAATATATTATTGTTCATTACAACATCACAAGTCACTAACCAAACCCATGCCGGCTACATGCTCTTTGAAAAGAGTAGGTGGTAGTGCCTTTGTTAGAGAATCAGCTAACATAGCTCTTGTATTGATGTGTTGTATGACAATAACATTATCCTTAATTTTTCTTCTAACAACAAGATATTTGATGTCAATCCATTTAGTAGCACCGCTGGACTTGTTGTTTTTAGAGAAGAAAACAGCAGCCTCATTATCACAAAATAGCGTGAGTGGTCTTGCAATACTCTCAATTACTTGAAGTTCAGGTATGAAATTCTTCAACCAAACTGCTTGACCAGTAGCTTCAAAACACGCCACAAATTCTGCTTGCATAGTGGAAGATGCAACTAATGACTGTTTGGCACTCTTCCATGAAATTGGTCCCCCTGCAAGCATGAATATGTATCCTGATGTGGATTTCTTCGTGTCTACACATCCAGCAAAGTCCGAATCTGAATAACCAATGACCTCAAGGTTATCGGACTTTCTGTAAGTAAGCATGTAGTCTTTAGTCCCTTGCAAATAGCGTAAAACTTTCTTAGCAGCTCGCCAATGATCCAGCCCTGGATTTGATTGATATCGGCCAAGCATGCCAACTACAAACGCAATATCAGGACGTGTGCAAACTTGAGCATACATTAAGCTTCCAACAACCGAAGCATACTCATTCTTTTCCATTTGCTTACGTTCTGATTCAATTTTGGGACATTGAGCCTTGCTGAATTTGTCACCTTTGAAAATGGGAGCAACACTAGGAGAACAATTTTGCATGTTATAGCGCTTAAGCATTTTCTCGATATATGCCTTTTGTGATAAACCTAAGAGACCACGAGACCGATCACGGTGGATTTCAATGCCTATGACATAAGAGGCTTCACCAAGATCCTTCATTTCAAATTTCTTTGAAAGAAAACGTTTTGTCTCGTACAACATGTCTAAATCACTGCTTGCTAACAAAATGTCATCCACATACAAAACAAGAATAATAAATCTGCTCCCACTAACCTTGAGATATATGCATTGATCAAAAGTGTTTTCTTGAAATCCAAATTTTGTTATGAACTCATCAAACTTGAGATACCACTGTCTTGAAGCTTGCTTTAACCCATAAATTGATCACTTCAATCGGCAGCCCATATGTTCCTTGCCTTTAACAACAAAACCTTCAGGTTGTTTCATGAAAATTTCTTCATGCAAGTCACCATTAAGGAATGCGGTTTTCACATCCATTTGATGCAACTCAAGATCATAATGAGCTACAAGAGCTAAAACAATTCGTAATGAATCTTTCTTTGAGACAGGAGAAAAAGTATTATCATAATGTATACCTTCTTGTTGCGTAAAGCCTTTAGCAACTAATCGGGCCTTGTATCTTTCGATGTTACCATGAGAATCAGTTTTAGTTTTGTAAACCCATTTGCATCCTACGGGTTTAACACCTTTAGGTAACTCAACAAGGTCCCAAACATCATTTTGTTGCATTGAGTTCATCTCATCATTCATGGCTTCCAGCCACTGAGATGACTTATCACTTTTCATGGCGTCCTTAAAGGAGATAGGATCATCTCCATGACCTATATCGCCACCTTCTTCAGTAAGATATACAATATAATCATCAGGTATTGCAGATTTTCGTTCTCTTTGCGACTTGCGTAAAGGTTCTTGTGGCAGCAAAGGTACTTCTTCATTGTTAGGAGCATTATTAACATTAGTACCTTCATTTAGTGTTAATGGAGAAACAGAACTTGTAGCCTCTGAAATGACCAAAGTTGGAACATAAATTCGGTCTTCTTCATCGAGGTTTATAGTTCGTTTTTCATTACTCCCACTAATGTTGCCATTTTCAAAAAATACTGCATGTCTTGTCTCAACTATTCTAGTGGTATGCGAGGGACAATAAAATCTAAAACCTTTGGACCTCTCTGGATATCCTATGAAAGAACAACTAACGGTTTTGGAATCCAGTTTCTTAATTTGTGGATTGTAAACTTTTGCTTCAGCAGGACAGCCCCACACACGTAAGTATCCTAGTTGTGGTTTCCTTCCAGTCCACAATTCATAAGGTGTTGCTGGAACAGATTTACTAGGAACTCGATTGAGAACATGTGTGGCTGTTTTTAAAGCCTCGGACCACAAAAATTCTGGTAAAGTGGTATTGCATATCATACTTCGTACCATATCCATTAATGTACGATTACGCCTTTCAGCCACTCCATTTTGCCGAGGATCACCCTGTTAGAGATATGTCCTAGAAGCCAATCTTTTTGGCTACTTCTATGGTTTTATGTTATGGATGATTTTATATCATTTGTTCCTTGATTTATGTGTTGACAGTTCATTCAGGTTGAGGATCTGAATTATAGATCACTGTGATTCATTTAGTAGTAAATGACAACAATAAATCTTAAGCGTCCATAATCTTGATAATTAACAAGGAACATTAATTATCAATAAGATTAGTATGCAAGTTAAGTGTTGATTAAGTTCTATAAATCACTGGTTAAGAGTAACCAACTTAATTGCATATGTTTATGTTAATTGAACATAGTACAGGACATGACCCAACGAAATAAATACATGGATTGTGTTTGGGTGTCATTATTTATTTCGTTATGATTTTGATTCTAAGTTTGAGATATTTATCTTTTCCACATGAGGATAGGTTCAATAAATATCGTCTACCGCTGATTCCCGATAAGGGCTGCTATACGGACGTTATTTATGTTCTCTTGAATTGTGCGGGGAAAAGCTAAATAGTCAAGAAAACCGTATGTCCCTCATTAATTCACTTAGTGAGTGACGATATCTGTTTGGGCCCCTTGATGGAGATAGATTGTTTGCTAGCAACTGATACAATTATCTCTAGATCAAGAAACGTATAATCTGCAAGAATGACACATTCCTATCTTGGATTATACGATGATATCGTGAGGCATAGGAATCAAAATAGAGATATATTATTATTCTCTTATGCAGGATTGAAATATTGTAGCTGTACACTATTTATGCGAATTGGGAATCATAACGTGTTGCTAGATACCGCTTATGATTATTGGATTTAAATAGCGATTTAACTCCATGTCCAACGTAGCATAAATCCTCAAAGGGTCACACAGAATTGGTGTTTTAACCATGCTTGCATTATTTATTTATTTGCAATAATTGGTATTGCAAAATATGATGAGTTGATTAATTAATTAAATAGCGTTGTAGACCGTTATAATTAATTAAATCAAAGGGATCATATAGAAATAAATTAATGCATTATCTAATCCCTAAATAATTATTATTAAGTTAATAATTATTTATTTTAACACATGTGCATTTTATAGGGTTTTAATTAAATAATTAATTAAAGGCCCAATAGGGATCCAAATTGAGAGCAACAAGAGAGGCCATTTAATGAATGATTAAGTGGACCCATGAGGCAATGCAATTGGCCCATAAAGGCCCTCTTTGTGGCCGGCCAAGCAAGGTGGTAGGTGGGGTGGCAATTTGGTAAATAGTTAGTGTGTGGTAGGTAGGGTTTGCACTCTATATAAGGATGTGGATGGTTGCAAATCCCCCTCTCTCTCTCCCACTAACCTAGCCGCCCCCCCTTCCCTTGTGCGCCTCCCTCTCTCCCATCTCTCCCTATTGCTCATGTGTTGAGCCCTCCATTCTTCCACAAATAACTTGTTGATTTGCTAGAAGAATTGAGAAAGCTAGGGATTAGGCATCTCCTCCAAGTTACTAGCATAACTTGTAGAGGATTTGGTTAATACCAAGTGGACTCGAGGCGATACGACAAGGAGGCGCGAGCTAGACTTGAGCACAACCACCTACAACCTAGCCGGTTCGAGCCTCTTGATTACTAGCTCAAGAGAGGTATACCTTGAACCCTTCTCTCTTGTGTGAATGGCTTAGTGCAAGATCCGTGTTTGTGCATGATTGTTTATGGATAATTAGTAGTATTTAATCATAAAATGAAAATTATGCACTCAACTAACACACCCGGCATAGAGAATTGATGAACAATACCATTTTCTTGAAGAAACAAAGCAAATGGACCTGGACTTTGACCCAAGTCAGTGTGCCTACCATAATACTCACCACCTCTATCTGATCGCACTACTTTAATTTTAAGATTATGCTGATTTTCAACTTCAGCTTTGAAAATCTTAAATTTGTCTAATGCCTCAGATTTTTCAGAAATTAAGAACACATAAGCATAGCGTGAGTAATCATCAATAAAAGTAATGAATGATTTGTGTCCGTTGAGACTCGGAGTGGGAAAAGGACCGCATATATCGGTGTGAATTAATTCCAATAGTCCCCCACTTCGAGTGGCTCCTTTCTTATTTCCCTTAACAAATTTTCCCTTAACACATTCAATGCAGTTTTCAAAATCAGAAAAATCTAATGTTGGGAGAATTTCATTTTTAATGAGACGTTGCATTCTATCTCTTGAAATATGACCCAATCTGCGATGCCATAATTTGGAAGAATATCCAACATCACGATTTATCTTTGTGCCACGTTTGTGATCAACACTATTAACATTCAGGGACAATAAAGAATCAGAAAAGGAAGAATCCAAACATAATTTATATAGATTGTCACATAATAATCCAGAACCAACAAACTTAGAGTTATGATATAGTCTCAACTCATTATTTCCAAACTGAAACATAAAACCACACGCATCAAGTTTAGAAACAGAAATTAAATTCCTAATAACACTAGGAATATAAACTACATCATGCAGATAGAGAATAAAGCCACTCTTCAAGACTAAACGAAGAGTTCCTACGGCCTCCACTTCAGCCTCTAATCCATTGGCAACTTTAAGCTTCCTTTTTCCCTTTTCCAGCATCCTCACGGAAAGGAATCCCTGCAATGAGTTCGTAATGTGCACGGAGGCACCAGTGTCAACCCACCACGTATTTAAGGGAACATCAATTAAAAGAGACTCACAAATCATATAATTAAAATCATTACCCTTCTTGGCAAGCCACGCTCTGAACTTGGTACACTCCTTCCTTATGTGTCCAGGTTTCTTGCAGTGATTGCACTTAAAAACACGTTTTGTACCAGATGTACTTGCTTTGTTAACACCAAGACCATCATCTTTCTTATTCTTTCCTTTACCATTGTTCTTTTTCTGTTTTGGACTTTCAATGGCTGCATGTGCAAAGTCAGGTTTTTCAGTCTTAAGCCTTTCTTCTTCTTCAACACACATGGCAATCAATTCGCTCATTTTCCACTTTTCTTTCTGCGTGTTATAATTGATCTTGAAAGGACCAAACTGAGCAGGAAGAGAAGTCATAATGAAATGAACCAAAAATCCCTCAGAAATTGCCATGTCCATGCCATTTAATTTTGCGGCCATATCATTCATCATCATGATATGTTCACGTACACCGCTAGTCCCATTATACTTGGTAGTGAGCATTTTCATTATGAGAGCACTTGCATTAGCCTTTGATGTACTCTTAAACTGCTCCTCAACAGAGGCTAAAAATTCTTTAGCAGTAAAAAATTCACCAGCAATATTCTTTTCAGGAATGCCTCCCCGAATAGCCAAAGAAATGGTACTTTTGATAATCATGAGAGACATGCGATTAGAACGCTCCCATTTTGCATAAGCAGTTTTTTCTTCATCTGCAGCATCATCCTTTGGTTTTTCAGGTTTATCCAAACGTAATGCTTGGTCTATTTCAAGAACACCAAGACCAATCTCAATTTGCTCTTTCCAAGTTGAAAAATTAGTTCCATTCAATGGTGTTATTCCAGTGATTTGATTACTAATATTGCTCAATGCTGCAAATTCATGACAAATAAAATGCTTACTATTAACTAAAAATCCACAGACATATAAAATTAAATAAATTAGATCAACTATAATTAGGGGACTAATAATTAATTAATCTGAAATAATAAAACGCCAATTAATATTTCAGGTTTAATAGTTGATCCACTAAAATCAATTCATATCACCGTTGGGCAGAAATAAATTGAAACATAAGACGAAAATTCATTTAATAAATTACACTTGACAATTAAAGTTAGTAAAATTGACACTTATAATTTATTAAATGTAAAACATAAGCGTAATACAATAGACATAATGTAAAACATAGTTCCCTTTAATAAAATGGCAGTCACAATTAAAGTTGGTAAAATTGATAACGACCAAATATTAAAAGTAAATTTATATGACAATAAATTATATATAACATAGTTCCGTTGGGTTACTTGATATATATAATATAAAATCATATACTTAATAAAATTATCACATATAAATCATACAAAAAACATGTACGGTTAAAAATAAAACATCATATAATTTTAAATGATTTTTGAATACTTTATAAATCATACACGTAAAAGATTATGATGATAAATTTTGTGATATACTTAAAATACAAATTCAATTCCCTAAGTTGGTAACGTGATTGTATAAAAATAGAAGAAAGTACCTCTTCCAATTAAATTACCATATATACTTACGGTTTAGAGTAATTTTAGTGGGGACCAGAGGAACCAGGGCCCAAGAAAACCCGACGGGAAAAGAAGAAAGAATTAATTGAGATCCTATACAATTTCTTTATAAGCATTTTCGTCCTTCCCAGATCTTGACCATTTAAGGCAATTTTGCGAACGGTCGCCAAAATAAAGGGCTCTGATATGGGTTGGACGGAGAAATTATTCTACCCCTATGTATACAATCAAGTATGACGCATAAAGTTCATATGGCAAGCATCTATTCTTTTCTCTTTCTTCCCCGTTTCGTGCACAAATGGAAGGCAACAAAAGAGAAACAAAATAGTAATAATTCTTATCTCCATTGTGCACACAGAAAAGTAAGTATAGGAAATTACATAAGGAAAATTATGAAATTAATTCTGTAAAATTCCATCAAGTTTAGAAACATAAAGTTTAGAAACAGAAATTAAATTCCTAATAACACTAGGAATATAAACTACATCATGCAGATAGAGAATAAAGCCACTTTTCAAGACTAAACGAAGAGTTCCTACGGCCTCCACTTCAGCCTCTAATCCATTGGCAACTTTAAGCTTCCTTTTTCCCTTTTCCAGCATCCTCACGGAAAGGAATCCCTGCAATGAGTTCGTAATGTGCACGGAGGCACCAGTGTCAACCCACCACGTATTTAAGGGAACATCAATTAAAAGAGACTCACAAATCCTAATAACAAATGATAGATTTTATGATCTTGTAATTCATATAAAATAAATAATCATGAGTTAGAACTTACAATTCTGTAGAGAAGACATCTTGATGCGGAAATTTAATCTTCTCTAATTTCCCTTAGTTAAAATGATGGTGTTTTTTAATGGCGTTTTTCTCTCTATTCTGCCTAATTTTTATTATGGGCGAAAATTGCCAAAGGGTGCATACTAATGGCAGAATAAAGATATTAAATAAACTAAGGTGATTAGAGGGATTAAATTTGAATGAACATGGTCCATCAGATTTTCCATCAAAATCTGATGGTCCATTCATTAAATGAATTTGGTTTAAAAAATTAAATATAGGCCATATTATTAATTAATTAATATTAATTATAACATTCTTCCACTTGGCCTATAAAATATCATAATGAAACACAAATTCAGAATTGGCCAATAAAACTTAAACCTTGTTCAGTTAGAAATACCAAACTAAACTAACATAATCAAAATAACTATTATTGTTATTTGATCCCTGTTAATTATAGAAGTGGCATTCTTTCCAACAAATGGTTAATTAAATTCATTCGATCCACATAAGTATATTTGCTTATACTAATAATAATAATGCGCAACATAAAAATAAGCAAACATCATAAATTGAAAGTCAATACATAAATGAAGCTTCAATTATAATACATAACTTAATTAATATACTATTGTTCATGACAACATCACAAGTCACTAACCAAACCCATGCCGGCTACATGCTCTTTGAAAAGAGTAGGTGGTAGTGCCTTTGTTAGAGAATCAGCTAACATAGCTCTTGTATTGATGTGTTGTATGACAATGATATTATCCTTGACTTTCTTTCTAACAACAAGGTACTTGATGTCAATCCATTTAGTAGCACCGCTGGACTTGTTGTTTTTCGAAAAGAAAACAGCAGCCTCATTATCACAAAATATCAGAATCAACGTATTTCATATAAAATTAAATAAATCATAAGTTAGAACTTACAATTTTGTAGAGAAGACATCTTGATGCGGAAATTTGATCTTCTCCAATTTCCCTTAGTCCAAAATGATGGCTGAAATTAATGGCGTTTTTCTCACTTTCTGTCTTTTCTTTTTAGGCGAAATTTTAGGGAAGAGATGCCAAATTATGACAGGAGAGAGAAATAATAATTGACTAAGGTAATTAAAGGGATCAGAATTTGTAATTAATCTGGTCCATTGGATTTTCCATCAAAATCCAATGTACCCTTTAGGTAATTTTCATAAATGAACTTGGTTTATATTTAATATATAGGCCACATTAATGTTATAATTAACATTATGATAATATTTCTGATTAATATCCTAGAATCAACGTATTTCATATAAAATTAAATAAATCATAAGTTAGAACTTACAATTTTGTAGAAAAGACATCTTGATGCGGAAATTTGATCTTCTCCAATTTCCCTTAGTCCAAAATGATGGCTGAAATTAATGGCGTTTTTCTCACTTTCTGTCTTTTCTTTTTAGGCGAAATTTTAGGGAAGAGATGCCAAATTATGACAGGAGAGAGAAATAATAATTGACTAAGGTAATTAAAGGGATCAGAATTTGTAATTAATCTGGTCCATTGGATTTTCCATCAAAATCCAATGTACCCTTTAGGTAATTTTCATAAATGAACTTGGTTTATATTTAATATATAGGCCACATTAATGTTATAATTAACATATATAGCAGTTCTTACTGCTTGCCACCTGACTAGATCCAAGTATTCATATAGCACCAGTGTGCATCAAACACTGTTGTACCAGGTAATAGAGAGCTGTTGGGACTGAAATCTGCACAAAAATGAAAAAGAAAATTATTTTTTGCATCGGGTAAAAATATAAAAAGTATAAAGGAAAATGGTGGCCTTAATTTACAATGTTGTACCAGCAAATGAAGATCATCAAATTAAAAGCAAACAAAATTTGTTGTTTATATTAGCTTCACAAGTATGCACATCAATACTCTTTTGTCATTATATTATGCTCCTATTTATTTCATCTAATGAGACTCAATTTCAGTACTTTTTGGATGAGAAATATACAGTACTTTTCTTGTGACCAGTGCTGATAGATTCTTTCTTGTGACCAGTACTTTTCTTTTTGGCAAAATATAAACAAAATAGATAATCACAATCGGCAAAGGAAGCAAAGGAAATTAAACTACTGTATATTTCAAATCTAATTGATAATCTCAATGCATTAATTGCATCAAAACTAAGAATTTTAAATTAATTACAATATTTTCTTTTAAAAAACATGCCTAAATAAGATTTGCTTCCACAAAGTTAGCCCCAGAACATTAATTGCATCAGAACTAAGAATATGAATGATAATGGCAATTCCTTGAATAGAAGTTTAATTAACAAAGAAAGAAAGAAACGGGTACGTACTGATGAATATATGTGATATAAAAATAAGAACTGTTAGATTTGACTAGCTTATATCAGTAAAGACGGACAAACTTGAATTAGTTGTAAACTTGAAGCCAGAGCAGCAATTCTAACACAGCAAGCATGCATGTTGATACAGGACCTAACAAAAATCAAAAGCAAAAAAGTTCTATTTGAAGTAATGAAAATTGAGCAAACTAGATTTCAATTCACACGACATGAGCAATTCCAATGGAATATTTGTACAGAGCTAAAAGAGAATCTTTCTAACCATTCAGCCTAGTTCTGATTCCACACGCCTAACTACATCCAACTTCAAATTTTAAACTAAAAATGGAACGCCCCCTAAAAATGTAGAAGACACAGAGCCAACCAAAACTCCAATACCGAATTAAGGATCAACCAGCAAAGAACATAAGACGGACATAATTACAACCAACCAACCTTGTTTTCAACTGACATTAATTAAAAACAAACAAACAACTAAGAAGTTCCATTCCCTGAAACAAATCGCATCCAAAAAAGACAATTCAACAGTCAATGTTTGGGCAATTACTGGTTCTGGCTAGTTATCGAAGTAAAGAATAACAATGCTGATGTCATCATGATAGGTCTTCTTGACGATAAGTGGAAGATTTAAGAGCTGGTGGTATTCCAAATTGTTTCTTTGGCTGGCTCTATTCAATGCTTCTGCCAACAGGGCTTTTGCTGCACCCTTTATAACACACAATATGCAATAAGTTAAGTGGAAAACAAACTTAAATTGGTAAAATTATTCTTACCATATATATTTTATAGATTACTGAATTGGAATTTACTACTAATAAATTAATCAAACAATTAGTTTTCTTTTTTTTTTTAATAAGAAAATTGTAGTTGAAAATCTTGGTTCATATGCATGTGAGGATAGTGGTACCTAAGGGTAATAACTGTCAGTACGTAGGGCCAGAATTGATAGGTGCAATACAAATTATGATACATTACATACTAGGATTAATCCTAGCGAAATTCATTTTGAATGTATGTAACTGAAGACAGGTGTGTGTATGTGTTTTAGTAGGGGTTGTGGTGGTGGAACTTACAGAGCGAGGAGAGCCTTTCACAATAGAGACAGCTTCCTCATTAGTGACATTTCCCCAAAGTCCGTCAGAGGCGAAAATCACAAATTTATCATCTGCTTCCAGCTGATAAGTATGAACTGTCGGTACAGCCTTCAAGATAGGTCGATCAATCGGCCGTTCTTGTCTATATTCTTGTTCTAGGGGCTCGCGATTGAATTCATTGGATTTAAGATACAGATGCCCAAAAGACCTCGTCACCTGAATTGTTTTAATTTAAAATAATCCATGATTGGTTGATGCTCTTACTATACATAAAGAAAGAAAAAGGAAAAAAACGTGTGTAATGGCTGGTTTTCTTCACTTTCCTTTCAGTTTGTGTGGTTCACAAGTAGCATTCTAGGCTTGAAGCCTGGAACTGGTGAGAGTTGTCAGTCATTTTTTGTACGCACTTTCACCTTTTTGAAACAGCTTAAAACAAAGAACAACATGGTTCATGTTGACATAGAAATCTTAGGAAAGCATTTCAACTGTGGCACTTTCAGCCACATGTACAATTCAAATTACAAAGCTAGCAGTGCAGTTCAGCACCGTACCAATTGTGATCTGGTAATAAAATAAAAGAAGCAAACCTGAATTCTGCCCCTGACACAGTAGCTTCCATTGACAACCCTGAAGAGATCGGGATCGTCATGGTGCTCTAATAGAAGCTCATTTCGCCTATCTTGATCGTTAGCATTATAATCAATTGACAACTGGACTGCCTCAGCATTTTCATCCCCAACTCCCCACTTACCAATAACTGCACGCGAATTGCCAGCATTTGCCACATAGAGCACATGGTTATGCACGATCCCTGAAAGACAACATGAACCCACTGCTGCCAGTCGGGGCTTTAGTCTCCAATTGCTTCTGACATGACTGAAAAATCTGTTTTCTGTACGTATATATGCCTGCTGGATGGCCATTGCGTCCACGTATCCTTGCTGATTTGTAATGGCAGCTACAGTAAAAGTACAAATTAGTCTTTGTTTATTAAAATAAATTCATCCCGATTCCCGAGCTTTGTTACTTCATTTTCTTAAGACAAAAATGTTAAGACTTCCAGAAATGGAAATTGTTCTCCTTAAATATGATTATATGTATATGTTTATCAAATATCAAATGAAATGTAAAATATTGGAAAAAAGTTCATACTTCAGAGTCATATTTCTGGCAATGCTTATACAGTCAAGAAAAGTATATTTTAAGATATTTGAACTACTTATCCCATGTTTGCCACTTCAAGAGTGGAACACGCTAGGTCTGTTCTCCTATATTTTATTGCATCTCTGTTATTCTCCATACAGAACAGAGCAAAGATAAAATAATTTTTAAAGATGCGCAACTAATTATTCAAGAAACAAAGAAGTAAAAATTAACTCAAAAAGAAACAAATTAATTGCCGAATTGTATAGGTTCTTGTGAAAAGAGGAGTAGCTAAATGCTCTAATTCAACCAAGAAACCGAATTAATTGCATTTTCTTGTATTCTTTCACGAAACATAAAAACTTCCTCAGAACAACTAAAAAAGAAAGAAAAGAAAATCAAATTAAAGAATGAAACCAAAGGTACTCACCCTTCAGATTGTTGAAGAGATGGTCAAGGACGAACTGAGAGCAAATGTCTCCACCATGGCCGTCGTAGATGCCGACGAACACTCCAGTGGGCCCGTTGTGGGCAATAGTGGACAGAGAACCAGACACGAGCTGGCAACGATCCTCATTATAGAGATTAGCTTGCGCCACAGCCATGGAATACTGGCCACACAAGTGACGCGCCAGCTTCTTCTCCCACTGATAGTGGTTTTTCTTGATGCCTTTGATGCGACCTCGAATGGTCGTTCTTGGGTTGTCATCCGATCCAGAGAGTACGAACAAACGCGAGAAGAAGCGAGTAAAAAATGTCAGGCCAGAATCAAAAGACTTCACAGATGCACTGAGACAAATATTAAAATTAAATTATTATTTACTACATGAAAAATAGTGAGTAAAAATAAAAAAAAATTATATTTTGTGAAGTACTTATTAGTAACTATACAGTTATAAAAATCAATAGCCACTATTCAATATTATATACTACTTTATAAAAGATAATTTACTCTCTTGTTTTGAAGTACTTACGGTACTAACTACACAGTTACAAATATTAATAGCCACCATTCAATATTATATACTCCTTTCCAAAATATAATTTACTCCCTTGTTAGCATCCAAACGTTTAGTACCAAATAGATCAAACATGTCTTTGAATTGACAAACTAGACAGTCTTCATTCAAATAATCCACCCTTATAATAAAATAAATCGCTAATTATATTAACAGTACCAAATACCTCAAACATGTCTTTGAGTTGACAAACATATCCAAAAAAGCATTCTTGCTTTTGCTCCTCTGTATAGATGACATGCCAGTCCAGAAAAATTTACTTAGGTAGGCAGGTACCCACTTTACCCTCATTTCAAACATTTCAGTAAGCCAACCATTATCTGCTAAATTAAAAGTGCACATAAAAATTAGTAATGGTACTTAATAACCTATTTAAGTAAATACATAATCCCTTCAAAAAAAAATTGTATGCTCCCTTATTTAAAATTATACATAAACTAATATTGTAATTACTCAAAAAAAAACCTTGAAGAGAATATTGTGTGATAGTAGATTTCCATCTAGACTCGAATTGCTCTTCTGTTGTTGAACCCCATACAACACTACGGATGTCCTTCCCAGCATCTTCTTTATGGCCAATTTTCTCATCTAATTTGGACATTATATGCCAAATACAATATCTGTGAATTGTATTTGGCGGTACATGCTGAATAGCAACCCTCATTGCTGATGACTGATGAGTAACAATGACAGAAGGTGCTTTACCACCCATACAATCTAGGAAAGATTGCAGAATCCACTTATATGAGTCACCAATTCACCATCCTCGGTCGTCATCATCGAGCAACAAAAAAAATGGTATTGTAATGATGATTAATGCCAACTATGGGTGCAACAAGAAGATCGTACCTATATATAAAATAATAACGAAAAAAACAGATTATTATCACCTCAAACATGATAGTAATGGAGTCCAGAAATAAAACTGCAAATTCTGATAACAAACTACATAATAAAAATACAAGTTAGATAGCCCAATACAAAGAAAAATATACTCCCTATTTTAATAAATACTAGTACAATCCAGCAAGTAGAAATGCAAATTCTGATAACATACCACATAATAAAATGAAAGTTACATACTCCAATACATAGAAAAATATACTCCCAACTGATTGAAATTATTTTCTCTTGTTGTGAAATCCATGTTACTGCTAGAGTGCAAATATAATTTATTATTCCAATACTATAATTTAAATACTACCATACTATAATTTAAGAGTAAATTTTTCCAGAGGTCGCTAAAGTTTGTCTCTAATCCAATTCTAGTCACTAAGCTTCAATTTGTCCCTCCACAGCTACTAAACTTTCAAATAGTCCAATTTTAGTCACTCCATGATAAATTGAGCAATTAGGGTGCAAAATGGAATTCTGAATCTTTTCATTGGAGATCAAGCAAAATGGAACCGTTGGATAGATAAGGAGATGGTTTTTTTTTTAATAGCAAAATAGGGGTGTTAACGAAAATGAAAATGAAAAATAATCCATTTTAAGTGGGGCCTATTGTCAGAACCTTCTCCTCAACTAAGCAAACCCGAAATCATTTGAAAATTTTAACGACGCTCGCGCTCCCTCACTTCCTTACTCTGCCCGACTTCCATGGCAACCCGCACCACCTCGCTCTCTCCCTTTCTTAACAACGCTCTCCTTTGAGCTAGCTCGAGACAACTCGATTGGCAGCAAGACGAAGTCAAATCAAGAGTGAGAGCTCGTGATTAAAGTATTGTCGTTGTGCTATACCAGATGATGAACGCCACTTGCGCCAACCCGTACAACAAGCCCACAGAGTCTAGAGACGAGAGGAGGTGTGGAGATGCTGTGTAGAAATCTCAACTAGTTTCGTAAAGACAAACTAACAAACTCCGTCTGTAATTTTTGTTCAAATTGAAGCACCCGGTCCAAAGAGATTCTAAAGATCAACAATTAGCTCGTTGTACTGCATTGAATTTAATATCTATCAAATTGATAATATATGTACTAACTAAACTAAGAATATGACTTTCATTCTCTTTATACAATAAAAACTTGCCACTAAAAATACAACCAATATCTGCTCCATAGTCACCAAAATTAATGCGTGCATCCAAATTCGTCTCTTTCTCTGCTTTCACATTGCCTGATTTGGGAATGGTTTACTGGGAAGAAGAGTCTCATAAAGGGCCCCACTTAAAATGAGCTATTTAATTTATATCATTTTTAAGTAAGCAACAATCTCCCGAATTTTTTATTATTAATAATTATTATAAAATAATAAATGTATTTAGTAAATCGAGAAATCTTTTAATAATGTTAGTAAAGTTGGGACGGCAGTAGATAGGAGACGCCATTGGTAATGACGTCTCCTACCATTTTTGTTCTGCGTATTAGCTCCGACAATAAATTTGTTGTTGGATTTTTTTATTACCATTTTTGCATTGTAGTCCTCATATTTTTTATTATTACAAAATAAATATTTGATAATTCTAAATTACATATAAATTAAATATGTACTATAAAAATATAAGAATATATGTATGTTATACATGTAATATAATGCTTATTTATACATATATATATATATTTATTATGTGTCATATATTTTATAATCTATAAATATTATCCTTTAATATAAATAATAATATAATTTGGATAATTTTATAAAAATCAAAATAGTAAGGTCATCGGCGAAAAAATTGAATATATTCGCCAATGACCCTAAAATTATTATTTTTACAAAATAGTCCAATAATTTTTTTTGTTATTCAATAAATGTACATATAATAAATTTTTTAATGTATAAATATATATATACATAAAATATTTAATTTTCTACATATATATTATATTTATAATTGTATATATTTGTATGTATATTTAATGTATAAAAAAATATTTTGAATATTTATATGTAACTTTATTTATACATTAAAAATCTTTTATATATATATATATATTTAATGTATCTTAAAAAATTTTATTGGACTATTTTGTAAAAATAATAATTTTAGGGCCATCGGTGAAAAAATTGAAGGTATTTTTATTGAATTTATTCGCCGATGACCCTAAAATTATTATTTTTCAAAATAGTCCAATAAAAAAATTTTGTTATACATTTAAAAGTACATATAAATATATTAAAGAACAAAAGTATTTGTTACAAAATAGTCCAATCAAATATTTATGTATAAAATTAAATATGAATGAAAGTATTTTATAAGTCATAATATAAATTATATTTAATTTTATACATATATATTTTAAATCATAATTATATATTTGTTTGTATATTTATTTATATAAAAGATCTTTTATATATTTATTGTATTTTTAATGAATAATAAAAAATTTTATTCGGCCCATATATTATAAATAATAATTTTATATGTACATTAAAAATCATGTATATATTAAAAAATCTTTTATATATTATATGTACATTTATTGAATAACAAAAAAAATTATTGGACTATTTTGTAAAAATAATAATTTTAGGGTCATCGGCGAATACATTCAATTTTTCGCCGATGACCTTACAATTTTGATTTTTATAAAATTATCCAAATTATATTATTATTTATATTAAAGGATAGTATTTATAGATTATAAAATATATGACACATAATAAATATATATATATATATATATATATATATATATGTATAAAGAAGCATTATATTACATGTATAACATACATATATTCTTATATTTTTATAATACATATTTAATTTATATGTAATTTAGAATCATCAAATATTTATTTTGTAATAATAAAAAATATGAGGACTAAAATGCAAAAATGGTAATAAAAAAATCCAACAACAAATTCATTGCTGTGATGTCGGAGCTAATACGCAGAAAAAAAAATGGAGTCGCCAAGGATGGTAGGAGACGCCATTAACCAGTGGCGTCCCAACTTTACTAACATTATTAAAATATTTCTCGATTTACTAAATCCATTTATTATTTTATAATAATTATTAATAATAAAAAATTCGGAACAATCTCTTTATAATTCAACCTCCAATGAGAAGATTCAATGCTCCATTTTGCACCCCAATTAATCGATTTAACATGGAGTGACTAAAATTGGACTATTTGAAAATTTAGTGGTTGTGAAGGGACAAATTGAAGTTTAGTGACCAAAATTGGATTATAGACAAACTTCATTGACTTCTGAAAAAATTTACTCATAATTTAAATACTCCATAACTACATGCAATTAAAAATAGAATGAAAATTAATTTGCACAGTTCAGTACTCACTTGTTTACAATATATGTCGCATCAAATGACACTGCATCCCCAAAGTATCTGTACGCTGCACACGACACTGAATCGGCCCAAAATACAATCTAAAGTTGGTTTTCTTCACTGAAGATACATGCATAATAGAAATCTGGATCATCTGCTTTAGCTTGTCGAAAGAATGACATCATGGCCTCTGCATCCCCATTAATTTTCAACTCAGATCTTCTTAGTTTCCCAAGTAAATTTCTGGTATTTTTTCAATGAACCCACACAGATCCTCTCCTCCATCCATTTGCATCACAACATTAATATTTCCAATGGTAGACAGACCAGCATTCTCATTTATTTTCAAATTCCAATGGTAAAAAACGATTTAATTAACTTGGTTCTTTTAAATAAGGACTAACCTTCCAAAGATCTAGAAGAGCTCCCTCGAGTCAAATCTATGATAGTGTAACAATGTGTATCGGTACTCTGCGTTGTCCTCTAACTCTTTCGGTTCGGGTCTCTTTGTTTTCCTTCAACCAATCATCACTGACTCATTTGCTTCAGTACTTTATTGCTGCTCAGATATGTGAGAAGACTGTATCCTCTTTTAATTTCTTGTCATCTCTCTCTCTCTATCATTTTGTTTTCCTTATTTGCTTTTGGCCAGGTATATCTTTGTACAGATCACAAGTTTTATTTAGGTCGTTCAGATCTGTTAACACAATTGTTTGGTGAGATGTTGATTAGTCGTAAAAGTAATTAACCTTGAATTTCGTTTCAAAAATAGTGAATTATGGGAAGTTCTGGATTATTTTGCTAAATACAGGTGATATGAGAATTCAGATTATTACCATCGTGAGGTCCAGTGGCTGAAAAGATATACCAGCACACTAGGTCCCACCAATCAGTCTTTTAAGATACCACCGAAATAACGAATTCTACATCTGAGAATTATTCAGAGCACACATGGATATCCTGATTTCTTTTCGTTCAAACTATCCCCATGTATGCTAAGGAGAAGAAAAAACATCAGGGTTACATGCAAAAAATGGCGAATGCTCAAGGGCCTAATGAAACAATGCAAGACTAATTTTAATAATTCTAGTATTTAGGATCTCATCATTTATAATAATTATGAGAAAGTTTAATTTGCTCACAGTGCATAGAGCTTTCTATGCATCGCGGAATATTTCGGAACTATTTTTTATAAATTTATAAATTTAATTTAATCAATCTAATCTACATATTGAAATTTCATAGCAATTTTTTACAAATTTTGAAAATTTTATTACTATTTTATTTGAATTTTTTAAAATATGCTATTGTTGGAAACAAACTACTATTTACAACATTCCAAAAATAACAAGTTTTGAAAAATTCGAAAAAAATAGTAATAAAATCTCAAAAATTGAAAATTTTAATTTACTATGAGATTTCAATATATAGATTGAGATTGGTGGAATTAGATTTCTCAACTTATAAAATACCCTAAAAAACTCCACGGTACTTAAAAATCCCTATGCATTATAGCACATATTAAACATTCTCTAATAAATAATAATTATATCAAATTGTATACAAAACAATTTTCATTTACATATCTAGAGATGCTTTTTGGCGAAGAAAACCTAATCCATTATATATTTTATTATTAATCATGAATTATCCGCGTGACACTCAAAATTCCTTTTCACTTTCACAAATCATATAATCCCAGCTGAAAGGAAACTTCGTGTGACAATGACATCCTTCCTCATCGCTCGCTCAGAGTTAATAAATATTCTTTGCCACAGGATCTCTACAAAAAGTCTAAAAAGCACAGCCCGCACAGGCTCATGACTGCTCCTCTTTTCTATTTTCTAGCAAAATTTTAAGGTGACTAGTACCTCAACACCTTCTCACGAGTTCGTTGCCGAGTCACGAGTTGGCTCGAGTTAAAATGAGCCGAGTTCGAATTAGCTCGAATAGCTCGGAACTGCTTTGCTGTCGAGTCACGAGTTGACTCGAGTTGTGACGAGTTCGAGTTCGAGTTGAGGCTAACTCGCTCGAACTCGGCTCGTATACAGCCTACGCACAGCCCACAACTTCTGCGGTAGTTATACGTACTTAACGTAATATTTTTCTTTTAACAAGAGGCTACCAGAGTCCAGAAATTTTTTTTATTTCTAAATAAGTTAGTATCTGGCCTCCTATTTTTTATTTAGAAAACTATTTACATTATATATACTAGTAGCAGTACCCGCTCAATGTGCGGGTAATTTTTTATTTGATATATTTGAAAAAAGTTAAAAATTTTTAGTGTATATATATTCTTTTTATGCGAACTTTTGTTGTTCTTAAAGAATTGCACTACATCCAATGTGTGAAAAATTTGAACAAAAATAAAAAAAACACTCGTATATTTTGTCGTTTTAATATCCGCTGTGCAATTTGGTCGACATATTTTGTAGTTAACACATGATTTTTATATTTTGCAGTACATTATGTATGACATCGCATTAAAATGTAAACTTATAATCAGGGAAAAGAACTGTTAAGAGAACACCACTAAGTTCCAGAGAGAGAAGAAATTGCAAAGCCAAATGAAAAACTTAACCAAACAATATGAAATAAAAAAAATAAAATCAAATCACAAGATGCTTGATTCAAAGTAACGTGATCCAAATCTCCTGTATTTACAATCTACTCCAAATACCAAAAATAAAAATGCAAACGAATAACGTGATCTAAATCTCCTGTATTTACAATCATAAAGACATTCATTGTTTTTTTTTAAAAGCTTTCAGCTGGCAAAAGGACCTCTTGAAACTGAATACATCCAACATGCAATCAAATAACAAAATATGAGAGAGAGAGAGTATAAGAGAAATTTATCACTTGAATAAATCCCACATATGACCGGAGCTACATTCCAGTAAAGACAACTTGACTATGATACTGGTACAAGCAACATTTACTTTCTAATATCATCTTCATAAAAATTCTAATATAATTCTGATTGCTAAATGAAGTTTCATCTTCGTATTCTTCAATGAAGTTAAATTAATGTCTAGTTAACTATATATTAGCATCAGTAAAATATAACAAATTTCTTCTCATTGACTAATTTATTATATATACTAATTAAAAATGATATACATATAAGCGCCTATAATAAACAAGAGATGTAAGGGATTGTACCAGTGTTTTAAAAACCCTACCGGACCGGCCGGTTCAACCGGGTAAACCGTGAACCGGACCATAATCCGGTAGGGTTTGCATCTAAAACTAGACTACTATTGAACCGGGGTAAACCGGTAAATAACCGGATAAACCGCGGAAAAATGGTTAACCAGCCAGCCGGTTTAGTCTCTATTTTTACTTGAACCATAGAAAATTGAGGGGGTGAACCGACCAAACTAAACCAAATAGTGAAAGGGCGCTGGAAAGATATAAAATATTTGAGAGTAAGGTGAATCGAACTTGACCGCTGCCTATCAGGCAGCATGAAGACAAACCACTGGTCCATCGAATGGTTTCTGATTTGTACGCCCATTAAATATACACATACAAAAGTGTTCCGGTTTTTGAAACGGTAAACCCAATAAAACCGGTAAAATCTCATACCGGCTTCTCCACCGGTTTGATGGCCGGTACGGTATTTAAAACATTGGATTGTACACGAAAACATACCAAATTAACAAAGACAAGCGCCTGATCATATTAATAACAAAACATGCTACCTTATTTTGGCACCAGCTTACTAATTTCATTCAACCAATTAAAGCTCAGAATAGAAATCTCATGTATATATCATGTAGATTAAAACGTATTTGTCTGATTTTCTGGAAACTAATTAAAAAATATTTGTTTTGGCACCAGATTAAACGCATTTTTTTTTGGAAACTAATTAAAACACATTTGGAAACTAATGAAGAAAGAAAAGACGTAAAGATCAGTAAAGACTTTTACTCTGATCCATCCATCCATTCCTCCCCACATATTAGGATACGATATTTAGTGCAGAAAATTGCCATATAGTTATGTCCAATAATAAACATTAAAAGGATGCGTTATTTTATTCTGATGGGGAAGTCTATTGAGGCAAAGATGCTCACGATTTTGACATGATTATGCTGTTCATTTTCAATATTATTGGTAATGTTATTTGACATGAATATGCTGTCCATTTTCAATATTTAAGGTCAACATTGATTTGATCAGCGCTGAAAGTATAGGGACACTGAAAAAATAAATTAATTCTTATCTTCAATATATTTCATTACTCAACTTTTTGTCATAAAAAAAGAGAAATTTGTAATATGTGCATTTCATTATCTAAAATAATATTGTTGCTATATTATAGAAAA
The DNA here is from genome assembly GCA_028095005.1 of Rhynchospora pubera. Classification (NCBI taxonomy): domain Eukaryota; kingdom Viridiplantae; phylum Streptophyta; class Magnoliopsida; order Poales; family Cyperaceae; genus Rhynchospora; species Rhynchospora pubera. The sequence continues at coordinate 188,692,813 of CM051461.1, forward strand.
AGGTAAAAAAATTTATTCACAACTTGTCTATTATTAAGTACTAGCAGCAGTGCCCGCTCAATGTACGGGCAATTTTTATTCGATATATTTAAAAAAAATTTAAATAATTTTTTTATGTGAACTTTTTATGTTCTTAAAAAATTACGCTACATATGATCTAATAAGAAATTTTATTATCAAATGAAATCATAATTTTTCGTGAGATACCTTCAGTCCTATCAGTAAAAAAAAAGAAAAAAATCTTACTTATTTCATTATGGGACGTCTAACAATGAACACATTTGTGTTATAATGTGAAAAAATATATATATAAATCAATTTATAATTAACATAATTACATTGGGCAAATTTTTAAATGAAAAATATTTTAAATTTTAGCGTAGAAAATTCCATACAATTATAGTACAGTAATTCGAACTATATAAGTTTCTTTAAAAAAAAACAAGTAATGCGATTGACTGAATCTTTTCCGAAATACCCTCGAATATATCAATCACTAATAAAAGGAAAGAGTGGTCAACGCATTTGCACATTTCACTCTGAAAAAGAATGATTTGAAGCCGAAAATGCCAAATCAAGTGCACGAAAGCAAAATTTAAATTCACCTCTAATATATATATGGTATTTAGATATGATACAGATTGTAATGATTTTTTTTTTCATTTGATAAATATTGTCCATCATTTCTTTCGTTGTTTCTGGAAAAAGAATATGGACACTTATTTTTCCATTTGAGACTAAAGGGGTTGGATAAACCCTCTAGTTTACCAATATAGCAGCTGAGCCCACTCAACGTATGGGCATACTTTAATATATGAACATATTATTTAATATGTATGGATATGTTGTTCATTTTCAATATTTAAGGTCAACGTTATCATGATCGGTGTTGAAGATAGTATCAATATTCACCGATTTAAACAAATATTTTTTGAGATCCTCTAGTTTTGACTGAAACACTTGATCCGTTAGGTTAGGTCAATCTTGCACAATTTGTTCCAGCAAACAGCTCATCACGAACAAAAAAAATATAGTTTGATGAACATAGATTTTTTCCCCCCAAATATTAACTGCAGCTGTCAAGAGAGAAAATTGACACTTTTCAATAAATAAAATTATTGAAAAATTTGTATTAGATTATCAAACTTATATAATGCTCGATCATACAATAATTTTTTTTGACATTGACGCATATCCTTGGTTTGCATCTTTTATGAGGGTGAAGCATTAACTTTTGTGATTCTTTTAATCAAATATATATGGCATGATAAATATATCTCTTCAAGTACATAAAAGTATCGTCCATATATTTGTACTGATACATGGTCTATATTTTATACTGATACTATATGAAGTCATAAACCCCGCTGAGTCACATAATTTGTAATAATAATCCACAGTGATTTTTATAATAAACATAAAATATATTTTATATTTAATGATAAACATATAAAATAAATAAAATAAAATAAAATAATACGCTCTCTCTCTTCTCTAATAATAATAAAATAAAATAAAATAATTAATTAGATTTCAAATTAAAAATTGTGTAAGTAGAGTGGATTGAAATCAATCCGTTGAATCTACGCCAAAATTCGTGCGCAATAGATCCCTTTCTTTTTTTCTTCTCTTTTGTGTTTTTATTTCTGTTGCCTTTGACTCGGACAACACCACGGCTCCGCCGTTCACTTCATCACTCCGGTCGTCGTTTCGAGAGTGGTTAGGGTTATAGAATCGCACTCGTCTCCTTCTTCTCCATGGTGTTATCAGTTTTAGTCGCGTCATCTTATTTATGGTCCTTCCTCTTATCACATTTGTTCTGACAACGGATGAAGGAGGTGATTAGAGACTGTCGGCGATGATTTCTTACCAAAATCCATTCTTCCAGCAGCGTAGGACCTCCGTGCTGTCATATGTGGTATCAATTGAAGTTGCACATCCCCTTTATAGTAATTTGATCTTCAATTTGGTTTTGTCCGATTGCAGTCTGATAGGACTAAATACTTGGATCAAATTGATTTTAACTAATGGCAATTATTTCTAATTGACATGATTTTGAACATAATATGATGGTCGATACAAGCCTATATTAATTTGATTCTATGGGGTTGTGGCCTTGTGGGGCATTAGCCTTGGATTCTCAGATAACCTTTCATGGTCACCTGACAGTACTGCATGAGTTGGAGCATTTGAAATAGATATACTGTCATTTAAAGTGGTATTTACCAGTATTGATACACTGTACAAGTATTATTTATAAAGTTAATGCTTCATTAAAAGGAATGGCATGCCACACTTATGTTGAAGCTGATGGAGGCTCTAATAAGAGGCTAAACTAACACTTACTGCTCAACTATGCATCCTCCAACAACCTATTATTGCTTTTCATGTCTTTCTTTCTTTCTCTTACAGCTTCAAAAGCTGTTCTTCCCGATCCCTAACAAAGAAACTCTCAAGCCAAACATGATACAATTTATCTATTAATCAACATCTTGAAAATTCAATCTATAATTAAAAAAATTCGCCAATAAGAAAATCTCAAAAGGAGATCAGAAAAAATTAATAAATAGGGAGTTAGAACCTATAGAAACGTAACAGAAATTAAAGCAAAGAAATTTACCTTATTGTAAAAGAGGATTCAAATATCCGAAATTGGAGCTCAATACCGTGGGGCAACAAAAAAAAGAACATAGATCGAGTAAAGGATTACTGATAACATCAAATTGCATCTCCTATGAGAAATTGTTACTAAAACTATTCAACGAGAAATCAAAGATAATTATTATTTATTTTAAGAGAAACCTGTTGCGTTCCATGGTGTTCACTTGATTGCTCTTTTAAAGGAATGGAGCTTGGAGAGGAACCAAGGTGCCAGAGCAGCCGTAATCGGGGGAAGGAGTACCTTGCCAAGATTGATCACAAAATAGATGCAAATCATGTTACGGGCAGCGGCAAGAGGCGCAAGGTTGTGGATGCAAATAAATTGGAACCTATTTGTACCAGCAATAAGAAATGCAGATGCAAATAAAACATGTGAGGAAACAATAGCAATGAGTGATTTTGATTTCATGAGTCGAACTTTCAATAGAAGCAAAAGAAAATATGAGACAAATCTCATTTGCGGTCCCTCTCAAAATTAGCACTTTATTTTTTTTTCCGATTTCTTCGATTAAATTCAAAAATTACAAATAAAATCAGATATAACAATTGAGATTTAGTTGATTCTACAAGTCAGGTTTACCAAAAAGTGTGAAAGTGTAGCACTGGAATAGGCGTACCATAATTGGTGGTCCAGAAAGAAAGCGGATTTGTGGGCATTGAATTATCATTGCTGACACATCAGACATGAAACAAGTGGAAAGAAGAAAGGCACATATCAATCAATCAATCAATAAATCCAAAAAAATTATTCGCAAATAGTAACTCTCTTTTGTTGCAATTCAAAAGATCTAAGTAACCACCTTGACTTGATTCAAGAGCTAAAACCTAGATCAATTGAATCAAAGAGAAAAAAACGATTTTACCTTGTAGGGATCCATGGTTTCTTTCTTTGCCCCCTCTGTCTCTTTTTTTCTTCTTCTAGCCTCTGCATATCTCTATCTCTATCTCTACTACTTATAAAGCACCCTTAGCTAGGTCAGCATTTTTCACAAAAAGGAATTGAACACAATTGTTAACATCATTATAAACCATTGATCAATATGATGTACGGTTTGGATCGCTATTTCTGTAAACGAGTCGACTCTACACACAAACATGTCAAAGTCGCTGGTTACTCTATTGTTTCGTTCACTTCAGTGCAAGGGATCGATTCTCCGTCTCGACATTTTGTTTTTGTACGATATTTAATTTTTTGGCCCCAAGTGTTCTACTCTGCTGTGCTGCGGTAGATTTGCTCTCGTTTTTTCCCAAATCAGCTGCCTAAACACATCTCTCTCTGCGCACACAAGGAAAGAAATATCATGGTTTTGAATTGATGCACAAAACGAAAGATATATCTTTGGATTTGATTTTTCAATTTTTCAATCTGCACGATTTTCTCAATCTACATCAAAAGAAGAAAAGAGCAATCCCTTCGCATCCTTAGCCTTTGCTACCGCAATTTTATTTTTGGTTGCCGCTTTTTTAAGGTTGCTTGTGGGTTCTTCCGCCTACCTCTTTCTCAAGTTTGCCTCCTCCCTTCTCTCAATTTTTTTTCTTTTTAGGTTATCTTCCTCCTTTAGGTTAGCTTTTTTCTTTCGGTATGCTCGCTTGCTTCCTCGATTTATCCTACATAAGCCGCCGCTCCCCACTATTCGCTGGGTTTATTTTTACTTCTCTTTCTTTGTGCTTCCTTCTTCTACCTCGAGGTCGGCCATGGCGACCCACAACTTCGACAGCGGACACTCGGACAGACTAATCTTTCTCTGTTCACCTCCATTTCAGTCCTGACAACTGCTTTCTTGAGCGATCGCTCTTGCTGTATCAGTTAAAATTGTGGTATTTTCATTTGACAATTGATTTCCGTCAAATCATCCGCTCATGGTCTCTCCAGCCCTCAGAGAAACCCTTTTAGCGTTAATCCGGTAATCCTTTTACTTTAATTTGTATTTTCATTTGACAATTGATTCTGAATTTGGTTGTTGACATTTACTTCTGTTTTCTTACGTAGATGCAACGAATGAGGCATGGTGATTTTAGTGCGAAGGTTATTGAAAAGGTAAGTTCAAACTTGGCAATTCAATTTTTGAGATATAATAACAACAATTTGAGTTTCATTTCTACACATATTATATTAATATTAATATTTACAATGCGCTCAGTTTTTAGTAAAATCCTTCAGTTGACACTTTCCTATCTTTTAGGCACAATCAGCTTCAGTTACTCACAAATCGAGTTTTGACAAAGAAGGTGCAAAATCAGAAACCTATGACCATGATATGATGAAAGCCCAAGCCATGGGTACAGGTATGTAATTTAATTATGATGTTCTTAATTCTTACTACTTGATTGTTAAACCAGGGTTTGTTGTATCTTATCAAGGGCATTGTTTGAAATTAACACCATATAATTATCATATTTCCCTTAAACAAGAAAAATTTTAGAAATGGGTGAACAACAAATGTTTCACTGTCTGTAATTTGAACATAATTTAGGAAAAAATTGATAATTTTATTCGAGCTGTCTGCTTGCTCTATTAGCAATTAGCCTCTTAAATGGTGTATCATGTAAATATCATAATATTATAAATTATTTAATGCTTAAGCACGATCAACTATTCAATTTGTTGTTTTCTATCTGATAGTTAACTCTGGAATGTTGTTGACATCTTTCTGATTTTTCGTATTGAAGTTCTGGCACTGGACCTTGTAGTAGAGACTCTGGAGGATTTAGATATTAAGGGGTGATTTTTCTTAATACTCAAAATACTGACATCTCTGGCACTGGACCAGTTGAGTGAAGAAGAAAAACAGAAATGGAATGCCAAGGCAGCAGAAGGCATGCGAGTAGAACCAATCCAAACCAAAGGCATACAAGGATTATTGTTAGATTCTTTAGAAATTTATAAGTTAAATTCATTTTACATTATTTCTTAATTCTTAATAGAAATAAAGTTGAATTCTAAAAGGCCTAAAATGATAATTTTATGGGAAAAGGCTATGTAACTGGTTAATTCTTTAAAGTCTTAATTTTATTGTTTTTGATCGGAGCCCGGTATTTGACATAGAAATTCAATATATGGAATGGTTTGTAATATTAAAAGAATTGCTGGCATATTTTCATTTGACATCAATTATTGTAGCGAACGATAGGGTATACCTATCTTCTGTAATGCTTTAATATTTCAATTGAGAATTTGTATTTATTATTTAAGCTATTTTTTATTTTTCCTTCCCAACAAAAAGATTCTGATTTATTTTGATCCGTTTTTTAATGGAAAGAATAAATAAAATTTCTGCTGTAAAACAAATAAAATACAGCTTTCCTTCCTTACAAATGTCAATATTAATGCTTTTCATTTTCTGTCATTGCCTTCCATCTAAATGCAATTTCATAAAGTTAAATTTGTTGCTTGTTTCTCTTAAATCTTGCTAACCTTCCTTTTGAGAAAAAACATAATTTTGCTAATTTGAGAAGTGCACGTCTCTTATTACTGGCATCTGTAAAAAATTTAGAAAGTTAACCAAATATAACCATTTATTAAATATATTAAGAGTAAATTTTTTGGGAGGTCATTCAACTATATGTTGTTTATTTTTTGTCACCCAACTTTAATTTGTCATTGTGTAATCCTCAAACTTTGATTTTGTCCAATTTTGGTCCCTCTATTAATATCCCAATTAATTCTGTTTATTGATCACGTTAGGTGCAAACTTTTGCGATCTGAACAAAGCCCCCTCTTATCTCACTCATATATCTCCTTCGTCTCTCTCTTTTAACTGAATTCCACAACCTATTCGATCAGATAAAAAAAAATCAACTCTCTCTATCTCTCTTTGAATCCTTGCGAAAAAAAATTCAAGTCTCTTTTATCTCTCTCGCTTGAACCTCCTGCGATGAACTGTGGAAGTATACCTCACGTTCTCAATCTCCAAGCCTCCGACCTTATCAAACTCTCTCATCTCCTCTCCATCTCTATATCTCTATGGAAACCCTACCAACCCTTCTCATCTATCCTTGATCTCTGTCTCTCTACCGAAACACTGGGGCAGCGACCCATGAGAACCAACCCTATACCGAACCACTAGAGCAGCAACGCTTGAGACTTCCCTTCTCAGTTGCTGAAGTCGATCGAGCATGTTGTGGATGAGTTGAAAATGAGATATCAAAATCGCTTCAATGAGAAGCCAAACTTTGGTAATGAATCTTATTTTTTGTCTCAGTCTCTCAATTTCTCTTAGTTTATAGGTTAATTTGTGTATTAACGTATTGGATATACTGGTACAGTAACTAGAGTTAGTTAGCGTTATTGTTTAGGCGATTAGTTTAATTACTGTTTAGACCTAGTTAATAACAACTCTATTAAGCGCCTATTATATCAACATTGAAGGTTAATTGAGAAGCCTATTATAACTTAGGTTAATTGAGCCTATATTGGTGTGTATGTGCATTGTCTTATATATATCAGGAGTGGTGCTATGTAAACAAAATATTTTGTAAAACTGATAGTGATCTTCTCATGGCTTGTGAAACTGACATTGATGATCTATGGTAATTATTTGACATTGATGTGTTAGTTTATTTTCAAAGTCTAGATTGATTTCTTCTGAAATTATGTGAGGAAAGAATAGTGAAAGGCAAATATGGAAATAGGATATGACTTGAGGTCTTTTATCAGTTTATTGATTTCAGAATCATATATACAATTACTCCAATTTATGAGAGTACCAAGGGTACAAATGTAAAAATGATTTCTTTGTCAGCTTGATTTCTAATAACTGACATGTGACATGTATGTTGCTTTGGATGAGATGGGCACAAAAGTCACAATACAGCATACACATAGGGAGGCGAAGATTGCACATGATCTGGCCAATGAAGCAAGAAGGAACAGCACTTGCTACATGGCAACCAACTGGTACAATGAATCAGGGGCTGGATGCCAGATTTGACCAGCAAGTGGATGAGAACCCACGTAACCCACCTTCAGATGTCTTTTTTTTTTTTACTTTTTAGCTACCCCCATTTTACTTTTTTTTTTTAGGTTTGTCTCCATTGTATCAGTATAGTAAGTTTGTTTTTTTTGTTAGATTTATCTAGTTCTTTTCTTTGTTTTTTAGAGGGTAGTTGCTTTGAATGTCAGTTGGCTTTAAAGCCTGTACGCTATTTTTTTATTTTGAATTGATGTAGACGATTGTATGATTTGATTAAGTAATGCTATTGCCTTGGGCCTTCAATAAAAAAAAAATATGATTCGTAAGCAATAGATGTATGTCGCTTTTAGTTCAGTTTTGTCTGTATGATTCTTAAGCAATAGATATATGTCACTTGACATGATCATATTAATGCATTTTGATGTCAGGTACTTGGTACAGAACTAAAATAAAAATTTATAGATGCAATGTCATAATAAAATAATAATAAGAAAATAATAAAAATAAATAAATGTCAAAACTTTGTCCAAACTTGAAATGAAATGTATATCATCTTCAATTTCATATCATAATTATTGGTACCAGCCAAGGGCTGGTACGAATCAGGTACCTACCAAGGAGTAGAACAAAGTGGCATATATCAATTCCATATCAAATTTTTTTTTGCCAGTAAAAGCCTTAGATAAATTTCATTAATCTGATATATTGCAATGGAACAGCTTTCAAAAGATCCTTCCCATTTAATTTTCTACACAATAGCTGACAATCCGTATGAATGATGGAAGCTGGTAGGCTCCGTTTGGATGTGTTGAGAATAAGGTAGGAAGAAGGAAGAAGGGAAGAAATTTATTGGGAAGGGGTAAATTTATTGGGAAGTGTGTAACTTTTGTGAATAGTTTGGATGGTTAGAAATAAATTTATTAGTAAAAAAATGGTTATTCCTTATTCCTTATTCTAGAAAGAAGTCATCCAAACGGAGCCGTAAGTATTTCACTGTGAGAGAGAGAGAGAGGGGGTTGAAGGAGGTTTAATCTCGGTTGATAGAAAGAAAGTGTCGAAGGAGGTAGGATTTCGGTAGAGATATAGGGAGACGACGAGCGAGAGAGAGAGAGAGAGAGAGGGTCAAAGGAGCCAGTGTGCTTCGGTTGAGAGAGACAGATCAAGAGAAGTGAATCCGTGATGCTTGTGTTTTGTGTAGAGAGAGAAGAGGGTCAACGAAGAGATAAGAGGAGAGAGAGAGTTTTTATTCTGAACCCCAAAATTTGCACACCTACGCGATCAATTAGACGGAACTCACTGTGATCTTAACGGAATGACTAGAATTGGACAAAATCAAAATTAGAAGGCTATCGAAGGACAAATTAAAGTTTAGTGACTAAAAGTGGACAACATACAAAGTTGAGAGACTTACTAAAAAATTTACTCTTAATATATTTATGCAGCAAGAAACTATTATTTTTAAGAGAGAAAATGATACGCAACCTGACCGTAGTAGTAAATTGCAAAGAGGGAAAAGTATCTAAATTAGTTTTTTTTTGTATTGTTTGATTGTTTCCTTCTAATATTATTTTTCGCTTGCTTTCGTCTTGTTAGTTTCTTGAAACTTCAGAAATCCCTATATTATGTAGAGGCAACCTGTACTTGACAACAACACTAAATTGCACAGGAGACCACAATCAATATTTATGAGAATTGCTAAATTCTAAAATTACCTTAAAATTATTTTAAAATATCCGAGTTGTAGTTTACAGATAAGCTTGAATAATACCGCATATTTGTTTCCCTCCACTTTTTCTGCACATAAAATATAAAGGGAAACATATGAAAAGCAGATTTCTCTTCTGATTTGCGCGAATAACACGCAGTTTTCATCGCCATTTCAAGCGCTAGAATGTCCCAATTGTTTGTTCTATCAAAAAAAATAAATGTCTACAACAAATTAAATTTAAAAGCTGTTCATTTATCTAAGAAATACCAATAAACCATACGTTAAAATTATGGTTTAATTTATTTTGTCCCACACATTGGGTGGGCGTGTATGCCAGTTTGTCTACTATATATATCAATCGGAGGGGGCGAACGACACCGGAGATCGCACATGGAGGAGGGGCTGACGAATGAAGAGGAGGAGACGAGCGTCGGGAGGAGAAGAGTCCGAGACTTGGGATGGGGCGGAATTGGCAGAGGAGGCAGAGAGGCAAGAGTGAGTAGGTTTGATTGAGAGTGAGCGCGGAGGAAAGAGAAGGTTCAGCGATGATTCTGGAGGCGGCGACAGCAAAAAAAAATTAGGGTTCAGCGAGAGAAGGAAATAGGGGTAACGCAGAAGCAGAAAGAATTAATCCTTTTCTTTAGGGGGCAGCGAAAAAGAAAAATGATTTAGCGCAGAAACGGAGACTCGAACTCAGTATGTTTAGCTACGTAAAATTAGCGCTACCATCCATCGCCCTGACTTATATAGAGTCGACTTATTGTTAGAAATAGCGATCCACATCGTACATCATATTAATCAATGGTTTATAATGATGTTAACAATTGTGTTCAACCCCTTTATGTGAAAAATACTGACATTGCTAAGGGTGCTTTATAAGTAGTAGAGATATAAAATGCGTAATGTTGTTTTGGTTTATATCTCTATCTCTGCTTCTTATAAATTATTTAACCAATGAAAATGTTTTTAATTTTGAAAATAGTGTAATATGACCAATTGTAACTAAATTAAAACACAAATAAATATTTGCACCGCATTCTGATAAAATTTTATTTATTATGAATAATCTATCTTTATAAAAAAAAAATTCATATTCATATGTTTATTTTTATATTTTCAGTATAATAATTTATATTTTTTTCATATTTATTTGCCCGCATATTGGATGACATATTTCCTTGTAGATCTTAACAATTACAAAATCTATTTTGTACCCTACTAAATGCTTTTAATCAAATATAATAGAACTTTATAAAAAAATGGAAAACAAATAAATCTATTGCATTAAGAAGAGAATCAGAAGAGAAAACTTTTGTTTGGAGTTGACACTTTTATAATTAATACTTTAATAAAAATATATTGGAAGTCTTGTGGTTATTTATTAACTTGTTTCAGAAATAGTCGCTTTTGAGTTCAGTACTATGGTCGAAATTTTAATATGTACCAACAATTTGAAATCTTCAGCCGAACATTTAGAAATGTAATTCTTCTTACTTTTTGAGTTTCTAGTAAAGATGATTAGATATCATCATTCCTTTTGTCGGCGTAAAGGCCAATACGAGCTATTAGACAAGTACAACGATACCTTTCAAACTTTTAGAATAATTAATGCCCAATAGAATGAAGCCAGTTTGGAATTGTCTGGCGCCGGCCAAATCCAAGGGGTTGAGACTCGAGATACGTACGTCGTGTATACACTATACACATTAGTACATTACTACGTAAGTACGTGTCTGCTGACGTGGATGCGCGAGTGCGAAGTCAATGGGTCCGAACAGACCGAACTGGTGCTATCTTCATTTCTTATCAAGGAAATAGTTTTTCAATGACACGGATTGACGAATATGAATTTTGATAAAAAATAGCATCTACTTTTGATACATGCATGTTGGAGTCCTTCGAACACCGAAATGAGTATGAGATAATAATAAATTCATGGTCACTATATATACCGAATATGATGACCAAATGAAAAAAGAAAAATCCCATAATATATATTTGCGACCCCATTTGTGTTGTGTGGCACCGTGGCTGCTCACAAAATCGAAGAGAGCAAGAAAGTTTGTTGCCAAACGAAATTTTCAGAATTATATTAGCAAGTAAACTTGAAATTGAAAATGAGAGACTAGGTCGTTAATTAAAACCCAGAAGGACCCAAAAGTCCAAAACATACAAACCAGCAAAAATGTGCAACTAATTGGCACGTCATGGAATAAAACGACTGGACGCGACTGGATTGGCTTGAACCCGAGTCCAGGTCTCCACGCATCTAATTTAATTAATTGATTGCTACATGTGTCATTGCGCTTTTTTGTGTTCAGTGCTTAGTGCTTAGCTGAGTAAAGAGCTTGTAATTGTTGCTATTGATCAAAGAGAGACCACGTCGCTTTGTACGCGTTTGAAGTACTGAGAACTGAGGTCTGGTGGGTGACATTCAAAATTTCGGTAGCTTGAATTATTTTACCACAGTTCAGTTTCGATAAGTGCAGATATTTATATAATATTTACATTTTAAAAAATTTCCAGAATAGCAACGAAAAGCAGTAGTTGGAGAACCTCTTTTATTTAGTATTTTGTCATTATCAATTATCCCGCTACTTGTTACTCACCTACTCGACAGTCGGCACATCTTAAACGCTGCTTCAAATTTAAACAAACAGATATCATCTCCAATTAAATTTGAACACAAGTAATTTTTTTTATCAAAAAATAATTAAACTATATATGTAGAACAAAATAACATAATAAGTCGTTTGAGAATTTCTATAAAGGAAAAAAAATTGATTTGCTTCTACTTTTATGTTTAATGAGTCGTCTTTTATGTATTATATTATGATTTGTCACATGGAATATACAAAAGTAGAAAAGAGTCATTATCGACGACGACTTAAATGCTAACAAATTAGTCAAGTCAATACTATTAATTAACTATCAAGTAATATGTATATAATTAACGGACATTAATAATAAGCATTCTAAGTACCAACAAATCTCTTCCTTCCTCCCTATTAGGATTAATTCAATCCAAACACTCTGAAAAAAACTACTAGACTTGCAGAGAGAAACAAAAGCTAAAAATGGGATCCTCTTTCTCAGCCTTCTCAATTGCTACTTGGGGTAGCCAAATCAGTAACAGATTTCTAGATTCCAATTCCTTCAATAACAAGCCGGAACCAACTACCAATACCACCGGGAGTGATAGTGCAGCTGGAGGTGATCTTAAACCAAAGCAAGACAACTCGAAGCACCTTTCTGAGCTCGTGCAACCACGATTTCTCGCCATTTGTGCCGGGTCACTAAGTCTTCTTGTTAATCCTCCCAAGAGCATACCAAAGAACCTCATAGTGCTGTACAAGTTTTACTTGCTCTTCCTTCTCTTCAGCTTTTTACCGTGCATCGCCTTGTGTTTCATACCGAAAGGCACACCAAGTGAACGTGTTGCATGGATCCATGAGCAGGCAATGAAAATCGCTATGGTATGTATAGCCATCGCAGTAGCGCTGAGAATTTTTTTAGAATTACCTCCTCCTATTGAGTGGTATGATGTGTTTGTACCCATGGCAATTGCTACTGGCACCTTGGTATACCTTGGGTATGGTTGGAATAAGGCTAATAACTCAGTACAGACCGCAAGTTCTGGAGTTGAATCTTTGAAGGAGGTGCAAACATCGGTAGTAAGTTCTCTTTTCTGTATTGGTAAATTATTCAGATTTAATTATATTTTTAACTACTTTCTGAAAATTTGTAAATAAAAGTTTCACAGCACAAATTATTATTTTGACAGAAAAATTGACATATTATTTTAAATTATCAGACGAACTTCCAAATAAATTACTTCCATCAGATTAGACTTCAGTTTTTTAAGAGGTCCCAATTTGTCATAGTTACAAACTTAAGAATGGTGCCATAGCTATGATACATGATCCGATTCATCTAATTTGAATCAACCCATGCAAGCTCTGTCCCCCCCCCCCCCCCCTCACGATTGTTTCTAGTATGTAATCAATATTGGTATTGACATATCAGATTGCCAATCATAGAGCATTACATTGACTCTGAAAGATGAGGAATTATCAGACAAAATGGAAAAAAAGATTTTAAAAAGGAAGAAAGAGCAATTAAAATGTCATAATACAAACTTTGAAGTTTTTTATTCATAGTAGAATACGCAAAATATAAAGATCAATAGCAAGGTGAGGGATATTGGAAAATAAAAAGCTACAAGTTTAAATAGTTTATATTGAATTTGACAGCAGAAATGTTATTTTCTTTAACAAAAATTTTACTAATTTTTCCTTTCTTGTTTTTACTGTTTCAGATCAAAACCACTCGTGTAAATGAAGTGTAGATTTTTACAAGCAACGGAGACTCGTTTTTGTCTATAATGGCCGAGCTGATTCTAGTAAACCAGTAAGCTGACCCATGTATATGTGCTGATACAACACGTGAATATATAAATGTTATAGTAAATTCTTGGTTAACTTAATTAGTATATGTATCGATCAATTATGTTCAGTATATTTAGTGGTACTGCTGGTACCGGGCTTTGGGACAATTTAGATGGCCCTTGTATAAGCGAGAGGGGCATTAGAAGAGCATTCATTTTCTCATAAAATAGTCACAACTCTTTGTCTTGTAGTCTTTTTTTCCTTTTCCTTCATCAGCATATAAATGAAAGTAAACATTACCATTACGGGTGATTCTTCATTCAATCATTGTCCATTTGGTGTTTTTAACATAATAACATCTGTTTCTTTCTTTAAATGGTTAATTTGACTCATTTGAGAAACTCTGACATAGGTAACGTATCATTGCAAACAACCTACTTGACAAAATGCCTCCCTTGGCTAATCATAGGGGCCGTTTGGATCCCATGGGGATTTTGAGGAATTTCATCTTCCTACCATAAATTTATTATAAACAATCCAAACTCTTCACAAAATTACAGACTTCCCAATAAATTTATTCCTAGGAATTGCAACTTCCCCAACTTCCTAAGCGATCCAAACGGCCCCATAGCAAATTTTCTCTCGATTCCTTTAGTTACACCACTTCTAATCACATTAATTCTGCCAATCTAATCGGTGCGAGGTTAATATCTGATCAAGCTCATGGAAGATGCAAGATGAAGCAAAATTTTCTGATCATCTTTATTTTAGCGATCTAATTTCTGATTATCCATTGCATTTACTATTCCCATAATCCCATTTGAAATTTAGACCCTCCTGTCAAAGTGTCAATGGGTGTCTATGGGCCGGTCTACTCTTGATGAATTGAAATTGAATTCATGGGCCAGGCTAGCATTCAGATTCATTTTGTCCTATCCCTTTTTTTTTTTTTTTTTTTTTTGGGTTACCATGAATCCATGATGCCTCTAAATTTTTTTGTCCTTCTTAATCTGAAGAGTTCAAATTTGTTGTAGCTTATTTGGGCTCCCGATGTGGCAGTCAAGAGCAGTGTTGTTGAAACATAGAATTATATGCATAATACATACTACATTATTTTTTTTGGCGTAACAATAAATTGCGTGTTATTTGCGCATTATTTATAATAACTCTATGTTTCATCATAAACCTTAAACGTTCCAAATCATACAAAATATTACATAAGAAGCGAGTAATTGTTACTCATTAGAACTTTTAAATCACTGTGTAACATTTTGAAACTTCCTTACTTATTTTCCTAAAGTAACATATGAGAATTATATGTATTTTTCTGTACAGTAGTTTTAAATTTATTTAAAAAAGTTCTTCATTTGACTCATTTAGAATGGTTTTATATGACAAGCGTCTCGATCTAAAAGTTCGTAAATGGTAATATAAACAATGGTTGCACATTAGTTAATTGCGTGCTAGCCTGCTAGGCGAGAAAATGCTCAAGTCTGGCGGAAACTTTGAATGATAGATCCACTTTAAAAAAAAAAAAAATTGGAATGATAGAAGTTTTTTTAATATAATTATTTTTTGGCACAATTTTCAAAATTAAACTTTGCAATATATATTTATTATATCTTAAAAAAATCATTTTCCTTCAGTTTACTCAGCGAAGCAAAATAAAACCAAAAAGGAGCAAAATAAAAGACAGTAGAATCGCCTGGATCAACAGTAGGTCAGGTAGCCTTTCTCAGGCTCCGTTTGGATGGGTGCAGAAATAAGAGAGTAGCTTCTTCCTATTTCCAAATTTATTATAAACAATCCAAACTCTTCATAAAATTACACACTTCCTAATACTTCTTCTCTTATTCTCACACCATCCAAACGGAGCCTTAGCGAAGCAATTCCATTTTTGCAAGCCCAGCATGTCATCAGAGCAGGTGACGTTCCAAACATTTAATTGGGTGATGCAAATAAAATAAGACAAAAATAAGTTGTATGATTGGTTTTAAACAAAAAGTTGTATGATTGTGGTTTGTTCAACTCCTTAGTGCTATTAGACTAAGACAAGCACCGACGTTCCCTTAAGTCTTAACAAGGAAGGAAAGAACCAGTACTCTCAGAAACTTGGGAGTTTTTTTTTTTTTTTTTTCATTGAAACTTGGGAGTGTGCCGACTGCCGAGAGCTAGAAATCACGCGGAGTCATGACATGATCTTCTGAGGCTGTTCGTTTGAAGTTTACGTATGTCAGGTCGCTCAAACCGTATTGTTCATCTGCAGCACTTAGCTCATATGGCTCCGTTTCGATGGGAACAAAAATAAGGGAATAACTTCTTCCTACTCCCAAATTTATTATAAACAATCCAAACTCTTCACAAAGTTACACACTTCCCAATAATTCTTCACTTATTCCTCTTATTCCCACACTAAAGTCTCCATACATAGATTGGGCGGGCCCACGACTCATTCCACGATGCTTCTTCATGAATAAAAAAACATTATTTATTGGATTAATTAGATTTATGCCATCACTAAATGTCAAATTAGTTTTATGCCATTATAAAATAGTAAAAATTAATTTTTTGCCATTGAAAAATTGATTTACCAATTTTACCTTTTTAATAGTCATTAAAAAGGTTGGCACATCTAATTCAAATAGTATTCTTCAAATACTATCTATTTGAAAGAGATGAATGATACTATGAAATATGTCGTACTTACCGTTATACATTCGGCAAGTAAATGAAAGAAAAGAAAAAAATTGATTCTGCACATGATTGTGAAACCTATCCGGTCCACGAAATAAAAAAAAAATTGAAAATTTACATAACTCACCTATCCATGGGAATCGAGGGGTGATTTGTAGCAAATATTGAGAGATTTTACCCAAGATTTTTTTTTCTGTTTGTATACTTTAGTTTTTGCACGACCGTAATTGTGGGAATTATTAAAAATAATGAGAGATTTCAGGATGTCATTTTTAGTATTTAATCTTTTTAGGAATAAAATAATGGCATACATCTAATTTACACAATTTGATAATGACATAAATCTAATTAGTAATTTAACAATGACATATTCCGAATTAACTATTTTTTACAGTGGCATAAAACCAATTAATTCTTATTTATTTTGTTTTCTTTTTTTTCCCTTCCGTGTGGGTCTGACACGTTGGTTATTCTCGAGATGTGTTTGACAAAATCATGAACTAAAAACAAAAACTATAATAACTTCTGTTTCTAATTTATGGATTTGAAAGAACTAAAAATAAGAATTTGTTTATGTTCTTTTTTTTAAATTTGTGAGAACCAGGATCAATCGAACAAGAGCCTTGTTCCAATTAGGGTTGTCAGTGGATACGGTACGGTAGAAAATATTTTCATACCTGCATCCGTTAAGATTTTCTTTATTTATATCCGTACCGTATCCGTTAAAAAAGATTTTATCTGTACCATATCCCTACCTATTAAGAATTAACGGCAAGGATAGAATAACAGTACATAATGGATAATACTAATGTTATTAATTAAATAAAATATATAATGTGATAAATAATTAATATCAAATAAATATATAGATAAAGTAAAACATTTAGATAATATTTTAGATATAAAAAAAAATCATAAAATTTATTCTCATATTAATTGAATTAAAAAATCTATATAACTAATTATAAATTATAATATAATATAGAATGAAAAAATCATCATCATAAATAAATTTGGATGAAGATCGAAATTAATAATATATTTTACGAAATATACTAAAAACATGATTACAAATACATATATGTTTGTAAAATATTACCCGTTAGACAATAGGTATGAAATAACTCTTACCCGTATCCGTACCCATACCCGATAAGTTAACGAAAATAACTTTATCCATATCTGCCTTATCGAATACGATACGGATAGGATAAACGATTTCATTGACAGCCTTACATCCAATTGTTACGTGGAGTTGTAACTCTTCAGATATGAAAAAAGAAGTTTGGCGATGCAAACATTATTATTAATCCAATTGATTTTATAGTTTCAATTTTTTTCAACAGTACAGGAGAAATGCTAGTGTTCAATATATAGGACGGATGAGTCCGTCAAATATGATCGTTTTTACGTTTTTGAATTTGAAATGATCGATCCGAACCGTTCAATATGTTCTCCATATTGAAAACTAACAAGAAACCAATTTTTACATTTTTTTTGAAATTTTTTTGTATTTTTTGAAAATTCATGATAGAAACATTATGAATCGTCCAATAACAATGATTTTCTAAAATACCAAAAAAGTTAGATTAACCAATACGTAAAGAAAAAGACAAAGGTAAAGAAAAAAAAGGAGACCTTACGGAATGAAGAGGGGAAGTTCGTCGTGCTTTGTTTGCCTACAAAATAAATTGACCGTGCAGAGAGGACAGCCGCAGTAGTTGGATTTTTATTGCAAGAGAGAAGAGGAAAAGAGGGCAAAAGAGTCTAAAAATTTCGCGCCGGTTTTCACCCAGCGAAATCCTCGGAAATTCCTTGCTTTTTCACGCGATTTCGACAGCCCTATTTTTTCTTCCCAAATCGCGCAAAATCGTCAGAAATCGCGGCCCTCTATTCATTCTGATCAGGAAATATATATTTCCCGTCAATTCTGATTGACGTTGGCGCTGTAATTGGTCATTCCGATCAGGGCCTAATTGTATTTAACGCTGTTAGAAAATCTATTGGCAAAATTTCCCAATGCCCAATTAGATTGTAGGCAAATCTATTGACAAATTACTTTACATTTGAAGAAAATTATTTTATTCTTCAAGGTCAGTACTGATAAATAAGAAGCCTTTTTGGTAATGATCCCATCAAGCTAACTGTAGGTTTCTTATTAATTACTAATTAGTTTAATTATGTCATCCCCAGATAAGGTGGGTGTGTTGGACTGTTGGCCACGCTTCTGCTAATTAATTTTGTACAAAAAGGAACAACCTAAGTCCAAATTGAACTGTCGTGTTCCACTTGTCACGGAAGACGCTGCTACAAAAATACAAAACACTGAACATTTTTTCATTTAAATAAAGAGATATATGCACTTTCTGAAGAAATCCTAATCAATTAAATAATTTAAATTTATTTACATGATGAATAAATTAACGGAACAATAATGCACAATTAATCCACCTTTGATATTCACAAATCATAATCTAATGGGAAACAGTGAAGGAAAAGATATCCCTAATCATCGCCAGCTTTTGACCTTTGTGTGCCGTCCGTTTGACATTGCGGAAAGCCGGAAAAAAGTTAAAAATCAGACTCCCTAACTTCACATACTTCCACAGTTCCACTTCTAGGCTTCTAGCAACCCTCAGTTAGACAGTTACTAGTTACAACTTCTAAGTGTACAACTTACAACTTACAAGAGACTCCCTAACTTGACCAACTTACATTTCCAGCCTTCTTACATTACTTCCACTTTTTCATAACTTCTTAATTTGAGCCGCATACAGCTACAGTATATATTCCTGGTAGGTTACGCTGTGCATACACGGGGCATCTTTAGACCCCCCTTATCTCACATCTCACAAGATCATAAAAATTAAAACGATATATAAATCAGGACACTCAGTTATTCACAGAAAATTAAAATAGAATAATTAACCAACAACAAATAAAAAACTGATAACTCATAAACCTTAAACTGGTAGTAGTTCAGCGTTTTCTTCAGTCTCCCATGAGTTGTCATCCTTTCTCCAACAGCACCAAAAGTACATAATAATGCGGAAAAATTTCATATAGAACAAAATTGGAGTGAACAATTTCAAATACAGCAAAGCGTACTAATTTTTTTTAATAATAGCATAATTATAGCGGCAATATGACTGCCGCTATAATTCAGGCCTATAGCGGCTAACTCATTACCGCTATATTGGATACACACCATTCTTCTTTCTTATAAAAATCAGATAAGTGGAGAATCGACATTAATATTGATAAACATCCTTCCATACCAATTAAAAAATGGAGAAACGGACAAGAGGTGGGTCTCATATTAATAATTCATTTCATGCACACAACAAACATGTTACAGATTGTTACTACTATTATAATTATAATTACTAATATAATTATTTTATTATCGTATTAATTATAATTAATGATAGTATATATTTTTAAAATATTTTATTAATTAATATTAATAATATAATGATAATAGTAATAATAATTATAATTATAACGATTACTATATTATATTATTATATTATAATTATTATTTTATATCACTATTAAACATCCTTTCAAGCCATCAGATTTGGGAGTGATTTGATATTAGCTGCATCCTCTTTGGTTACCAAAAAGCATGTGGTTATGTGAGCATATAAAACGTGAACCAAGAAGAAGATCAAAAGTTTAATGTAGGGTTTGTCAAAATGACACGATACGATACGAGTACGGAATTAGCACGACACGATCGTATTGTCATGTCGTATCATAATCGTGTCGTGTTGACAATTTTGAAAAATTAACATGATTTGACGCAACACGACTAACACACAACACGAACACGAACTAACACGACACGGACATGACACGACAACACGAATTTAATTTTTAACATCACCGAAAATAGCATCATAAACATACTTCTTCTTTTAAATTATTTTTTCTAAAAAATTATTTAAATTAATTTTATCTTAAAATTTAAATTATAATCGTACTTTTCTTTTTAATGTCTACTTACTTTTTTAAAATATTTTCTTTTTGGGATATGTTCAAACAATAAAGAAATGAGTTAGCAAAAAATTAAAATCATCAATTAATCTTTTAAAAAAATATTCTGAAAATTTTGTATTGATATATATATTGAATTTGTAGAATACTCAAATAAATTATAACAATATTTTTTTTCTATTTTAATATTTAGCGATTTTTAATAAATTATGATAAAAAATAGAGAAAAGTCTCTGACAAGATTTGACACAACTAACACGACATGTCAACAAGACATGTGTCAGAATGCATGTTGTGTTGTCTCTTCTCACCACTCAGCACGACATGACACAATACAATTAAAAAATAGTTCGTGTCAACATGACATGACACGAGACTCTAACACGATCACGACACGATACACACGATTAGAGAACACTAGTTTAATACACTTAGCTCAGAATAAACAATTTTAGATCCACATTAACAATTTGTCTGCCCAACATTAAATAGCAAAATCGAATCATTTATCTTAACTTTTTTCACAAGTCAAACATGTATAACAAATTTGAAAATTTTTTCCTTAAATTCAATTAAGAAGCCATATAATTACTGAAGCACGTACTATCTATAATAATTTAATTTTAATTTTTTCAACTTGTATTAAATGAACTAAAAAAAATAAAATCATGGAAATGAATATTTCATGAAATTTGATAATTAACAGTTTAAATTCATAATCTAAATCTTATCCATCAATTTCTCACTAGTATTCCAACTTATTAACAGTTTTAATTTCTTATTGGTATTCCAACTTAAACTTGCTTTTCCAGATGATTGATCTTAATTATATGATTGTGTGATCTTTTTGTTGATGGCATGAAAGAATGTTTAATAATGATTAATATAGTAATTGTTATAATTATAATTATTATTACTATTATCATTATATTATTAATATTAATTAATAAAATATTTAAAATAATTAATACTATTATTAATTATAATTAAACGATAATAAAAATAATTATATTAGTAATTATAATTATAATAATAGTAACAATTCGTAACCTGTTTGTTTCTGTGCATGAAAAGAATATTTAATGTGGGGTCCATCTTTTGTCTGTTTGCCCATTTTTTAATTGGTATGAAAGGATGTTTATTAATATTTAATGTCCATTCTCAACTTATTTGGCTTTTTATAAGATGAGGAATGTCGTGTAGCGCATATAGCGGTAATGAGATAGCCGCTATAACCCTGAGTTATAACCCTGAGTTATAGCGGCAGTCGTATTGCCACTATAATTGTGCTTTTATTAAAAAAAATTAGTACACTTTGTTCTATTTAAAATTGTTCAGTCCAATTTTGTTCTATATAAAATATTTCCTAATAATGCCCATAACAATGGCAATGAAGCTGAGCCCATCGTAGAACATGTTAATTGGAGATAGCTTCAAAATTAACCACAGCAAGACTGCGATCAGAAAGGATGCAGTTGCAATCATGGTTCAAAAAATCGGCCGATTCCGATTCGAATCGGCTGAATCGGATCGGAATCGGCGGAGGCCGAACCGATTTTAGGTGGTTTGAGGCGGAATCGGGTCGACATCTTCAAAAACTGCCATTAATGGTGGTTTTCACCAACAGATTGAGGAGAAGGGGTGTGGGGAACGCGACCTGAGGTGTCTAGAGGCGAGAGAGACGCTTGAGAGCTCGGGAAAAGAGTAGGAGGAGGGTGGCGTCCCTCTGATGGGTTGTTCAGCGACCTTTTTTTTATTTAATGCGATGCAAAGCAATGGTGAGGTGACGGGAAAAGGAAAGATGGGTCTGGGGGAAGAAAGGTCCGAACTGGACCTCTCCATTTTTGCATTTTTTAGACTTTGGACAGCTCAGATTTTTTTTTAATTGAAAAATAAATTTAAACAAAACTATGCTTGATTAAAAAAATGATCCAAAGTATAGAAAAACTGTAAATTTTTATTCTAAGATTCTAACTGAGACATTAAAGTGTTTTAACCAATGTTTGTGTATCAAAAATTTTTTATTAATAAAAAAATATTTTAATTATTTTCAAAATTTTATTTTCTGAAAAGTTTGAAAGTATCACAATAGCTTTCATAATGATATAATTGTTATATTTTAATTAATTTTATACTACAATTGATGATATTTAGCTTACATTTGACAAAATACTTTTTTTTTCTATTTTTTGTATTTTTTCTAAATTTTAATTGCATAAAATATGATTTTTGTTAAAAATCCGATTTTCCGATTCGATTCATCCGATTTTTCCGATTTACCCGATTTTACTCCTTGAATCAACAGCCCGATTCTGATTCCGATTCCGATTTTCAGAACCATGGTTGCAATTATCATCAGGCGCTTATGGAAGTGGAACCACGCAAAATCCTTACTTGGAGTGCTTTTAACTAGGGAATATATGGTGAGGAAGATGCTCGTAACAAAGCTTAGCCAAGCCAACACAAAGAAGGCGTTATATGGGAAAATTTGTTCTGGTTTAATTGACCCAGACGGGGGTGCTAAACTGCTAATCCAAGAAGACTCAGTGACAAGGCAGCCACTGCCAACGGCTTGAGAGAGCTCAAATATGCTCCTTAACTCGTCTTGCGAAGACTCTGTGCCTGTGGGTTGATTGACCGACGGGACTTCCCCACTGGTTGTTTCCGCTGAGTTGATTTCAGAAAGCCCAGATGTTTGCACTTTCAGTTCTTGCAATGGCCACGTCGTCTATAAACTGTTTGGTTGCACACCGGACAAGCAGGCGGACTTCTCTTATCTTCTCCTGCATCTGCATGTACTCGGATTGCACAAATCGGCGACGGGGTTTCCTATGGGCGTCAATTGCTAAAGCAGCTGATCGCCACTTTTGTAGTTTCTCGATCGAGACTTTCATCGGCAGTTCGGCACATCTAAGTTGTCACTCGAATACTTTTCCATCTCTCCCTTCCCTTTCCTCTGTGTGTCTGTGTGTTGGATAAGAACAGAGTATCCTGATAATTGAAATAGATAGATAGTAGTGGGAAGGTGGGTAGAGGTAGCCAACTGTTCTCTTAAACCCTAAATTAAATCCTGAGACCAAATAATTTCGACATTCTTTTCAAAATAATCTCGCGAATGAAACAACGAGAAGGAACCCGGTGTGTGAAGCTGCCTGAGTGAAAGGTGCCAGTCAATCAAACCAGCGACAGTCGTGAGGCTAAAGAAAAACGCGCTCTGGTGCCACCTGTCAATATATGTCTATTTCTTTCGTGAACATTCAAACCAAAGCATATTTTTTTAATTCGTCGAATACTAGGCGCGTCAAACGGAATAAGAAAAATTTGGATTGCTATGGCCCTATGGCCTATGGGGCGGAAAAAAAGGGAAATCGATCCTATTGAATGATCATCATGATTTTCGACACGTTAAATTACGAACTTACACAATGAAATATCTCAAAAAATAATTTCATTATATTTTTTGCCCTGGATTTTAATTACAACTATAAATGTATATTGTTTTGCTTGATCATAATTAATCCATGCTTGTTGACATGATGACATCCGCTATACTACAGCAATTTTAGAAATAAGAAAAATAATTTCATGAAGTCCCTTCAAAACGTCCATTGGTTATCATACTTTATAGGAATAATTAGTTATAAGCCACTACGGAAAATTGATAATTTGAAATATGTCACTCTTAAATTGTAAACTAGTTTTATTCCACCATAAAATAGTTAAAATTATTTTTATGCCATTATTTTTGGTGAAAATTAGAGAAATGCCACTCAAATTAGAAAAATGACACTCTAACTTTCTAAAAATGTCCCAAATACCCTCTCATTAAGAAATGACAAAGAATTTTTTTGAAATAAATTAAATTTTAAATTTCAATTTTTTTTTTTCAAATTTTGGATTTTACAATTTTTTTAAAATTTTGAACTTTCAAATTAAAAATTTTCGAATTTCAAGATTTGGAATTTGAAATTTTATTTCTTTTAGTCAAATCAATTTGGAATTTGAAATTTTCGAATTTTAAAATTTTAAATTTTGAATTTAAAATTTTATTTCTTTTAGTCAAATCACTTATTTACTTAACGGTGGCATATTTTAAATTTTAATATTTTATAGTGGCATATTTCTAATTTTATTATTTTAGAATGACATATTTAAAAGGTTATATTAGTCAAATTAATTATCTGGTGGCATAAATCTAATTTTTTTCATTTAGTGATGACATAAAAATAATTTGTTATTTAGTAATGGCATTTCTCTAATTTCTGATTTTTACAGTGGCATAAACCTAATTAACCCTACTTTATATTGTATATTTGATTTTTTTTTTAAGCATACTGTTATGTGAGGCGTTTTTTAAATTCATTATGTCATATTTCAAATTAATGTGTTGTTCAATTACATTTTTACTGGACTGATCCAATGGATTCAGTATCTTCCTACAACTAGATTGGTCCAGTGAGTTCCTTACCTGTTCAATTATAGCTTTATTTTTGTTCTGGTTTTTCAAAGAAAAGAATTTATCAAGTATGACTTTAGTTTTATAAAAACAAAAACGATCATCTAACATACAAGAATTCCATTATGCTTGGTCAGATGAGTTCACCGAAAATCAATTCGACTCTTTTTTGAGAGATGAGACGACTCCAATGGAAAGGAAAGAGGTGAATGCAGAAGTACGATTCGATCGAGTGAGAAAAAAAACAGAAGAAAAAAAATAGCCCTAGCGGCTGGCTCCCGAGACCTATGTGACGTATAAAATGGATGGAGCATCTTATATTTTCCCATAATAAAAGATTCATAATTTAATTTGTGTTGTACAGTTGTAACATTTTTTTCTTTGTTTCTTGGTTAAATTAAATTAATCAGGGTAAACACCTGAGAGTTCAAGATCCATCGGTAGAGTTGTACAACGGACGAATTTAAAATTTTTTATTAATATTTCAACCCAATCCAATTATACCGAGTTAATTTTTTTCTTTAGTTGACCCATCCGTAATTCAACCAAACCCATATAAATTTTTATCTACGGGTTTGTATGGATTTTCGAGTTAAACGAGTTATAATTTATGTAGTACATAAATACAATATTAATTAAATAAAAATAATGAAAAAAATGAAGTGAAATCAGAATTTATATAGTACACAAAAAAACCGACAATTAGAGAAAAAATGAAGAAAGATCACGATATATTTTTTTCTAGCGGGATTATGTGGCATAATTATATCTATATCCATCATTCATTGACAATTAAGTGGGATTAAGATATGTATAATAGAGACGATTCTAGCTATACATATATAGCATATTTGTACATATATAGTCAGGGGCTGATTTAGAAAAATGTTTAACCAGGCACAATTATAGTATAATAAAATTAAAAAATTAAAATAAATAGTAAATTTAATAAAAAAAGTAATTCTAAACATATAATTGAAATATTACAAACCACATCATCTCTTTCATAAATCTAGTCATCTTTTATGATTTTTGCTTCTCAATCAATCCCAAAAAACATAAAAAAGTTAAAAAGAAAACACATTATTTTTAGACATGTCCAATATATTCTGATTATTAGTCCAGACACTATGATTTTTCAAGTTCGTGCACCTATCAAATCCTCCTATCCGAGTCCTTAATTTTTCAAAAACGAAATGCCTAGGGTCCATTCTATTTGAATCCGCCACTCTGTATAGTTACAAATAATATTAACTACACTCGTCTGTTGATTGAACACTTTTTATGATATTGGTGAAAAAAGCTAATCTAAGAGACCCACACCCACGTTTGTGCCAAAAAAACAGATCAAATCATATCATATCAATAAAAAATTAAATGCTAATTATATAATACATATTAGATAATATCAATAAAAATAAACGGTTCGGGTTGTATCCGGATTATGAAAAGAAAAATGATCCGACCCGATTATACCGGTTAATAAAATTAAAATCCGAATCAATCCGGATCATACTTGAACCCGTTAAAATATGAATCGAATTGGACGGGTTAAACGGATGACGGATCGGACGGATTTTTTATTTTCTTGTACAGCCCTGTCCATTGGTAATAAGGCTGGCTTTCCCATTGGGACCAGTGGCCTCCGGCCTACAGCTTTTATGGGCTTCTATGTTGTTAATGAAGTGATCTGCGGCAACGGGCTATGACATTTTGCTTTGATAGTAAGTTAGTGATAAAGATTTCAAACTAAGATCATAGCCCCTGTAAATGAAAGCCCAAAATGTCAAGCCCGTCCAAAACCGATTTCTAATTACTGGTGACGAAACTTGTTAAACCGTCAGGTAGGACTGCAAAACGACTTTAACGATCACGCAACTATGCAGTTGCGTTGATCGTCGTATGGGACGAAATGTTTCTTTTTTGCGTGTTTCGTTTCGTTATGTGAACGCAATGAATATTTATTCCGTTAATCATTTCGTTGAACAAAACGGTTCAACTGTGTCAACTGTTTTATCGTTTTCCCATTTTTTTTTTAATAAGTGGCGTAAGAAATGAAAATCCATTTTATGCGTGAACTCTTGCACCCGCAGCAAATGGTACTGGTAACCTCAATTAATTGTACCAGTGCCCTATTATCTTTTATTTATCACAACCATCAACCAAACACTATTAAAAACAACAAAAAATAAACAGCACAAAACCAGTAAAGAATGCTTGTACAAATTTGGATTTTTTATGGTGCCAGATTTGTTGAATTTACTAGCACAAACAACAAACAATCAAAGAAAGTTGGTATAGAGACGAACAAAAACTCAGAATTACATACCAGTAAAACAAAAACTCATAGTAAATTGTTCAAACTGTTCAAGCTGACAAATCTAATTGCAGAAAATCGCCAAAAATTATCTAATTACATCTCAAAAAAGCATCTAAAAAAACTATGTCACTAAAATTGCAGAAAAGCTCCCTCAGATTGCAGAAAATCTTCCTCTCAGATTCTTACCTAACAGAAGAGGCGCTCATGGAAATAAAACTTGAATACATGGCCATTAGAACTTCTGTGCAAGAAAAGATAGAGGAGGAACTGCCTTGAGCTGGCGCAGGTGGAGGCCGAGATGGATCATTCTCCAATGTAGCCGCCTGGGTGTGAGGCAGTGAAGGATGAGAGGAGAAGGAGATAGTGAAAGGCAAAAGGGCTGGGCCGGATTTCAAAGGACCGGACTTGACGGATTTGGTAGAAGGGCCGGATCAGACCGGGTTAAGAAAAAGGGTCGAGATGGGACGGGTTAGACGGATTTATTTTTTGAAACACGAGACCGATCCTTCGAAAACCCGGCCCTTATAGGTCCTTGGCCCTTCTAGTCCTTCTAAAATAATACCAACATTTAATTTTTTTAATAGTTTTTTAATCTCTATCATCCCATCATGATCAAATAGTCACTACTATTGAACGATTAGGTCGGATCCGGCCCTTCAAAATCCGGTCCTTCAACATCCGTCTTTGAAAAAAATTAGATCCGGCCCTTCTAGACCCTTGTCCATCGAAAAGCCCTTCGAAGGGTCGGTCCGGTCCGGTCCGGATTTTAGGACGGTCTTTCAAAGGGCGGGCCAAGGGCCAAGGATTTTTGGACTATCACTAGAAGGAGATCTGTGCCTGGCTTCACTGTGGTTTCACTGAGGTAATAGAGGAGAAGGGGTCTCTGATGGAGGCGATCGGAGAGGAGAAGGAGATCTGTGCCTTCTGTGGGGAGGTGGATCAGAGAGGAGGTGACTGCGGGGAGAGAGAGAGTTTGGGTCTGGATGGAGAGAGAAACAAGGGTATATGCTCAGCTTGGTGGAAGGGAGAAAGGAGGGAAGAGAGGAAGGTGGGTAGAGATCGGAGAAGGAGAGGGGGGTGAGCCGTGGGCTGAGCGACACAGGAGAGAGCCTAGCATAGAGGAGGAATTTGGTTCTGGTTGGGAGCGGCGAAAAATTTTGGCCTTCTTAGTTTTCTCCGCTGCATTCCTTTCTATAATAATAGCAACGATGTACAACGTTGCACGAAACAGACGATCGAAACGAAACGGAATAGTACAATTTCGCTGCTTGTTTCGTTATCTAGACGGAACTGCCTCTATTTACGTTTAATCGTTTCGCTCAAGAGACGAAACCAAATTTCCATTCCATTTCGTTCCATTTTGCACGAAACGAAACAGAAAAACAGTTTGAACGATTTCCTTTTTCACCCCTACCGTCAGGGGCCATCTCATTTAATAGATGTCATGCGAACTTAGGGCTGCATAACGTCGCAAACAATCACGAAATAAGGATCTTACGTTGATCGTTTCGTTAATGGACGAAATAATTTTGTCTTTTGCGTGTTCCGTTATGTTCTTATAGCGCAACAAAAAATTGTTGCGCTAACTGTTCCGTTCTATTGAACGAAATAAGAACGATTAACCGTTTAGTTTTCTCGACCGTTCCTTACAAATCAAAATATCATCCAACTTAACATAAAAATTTGAATGGATTATAATCCTTGTATAGTTCAATTTTTTTTTTGGTGTCATATCTTGCAACATGAAACAATAACAGCAAAATATATAAAAGTAAAGAAAAGAAAAACACCCTTTGTCTCATATCTTGCAACATGGAAAAAATTACAGAAAAGTAAAGAAAAGACAACCAATTCAACTCTCAGTAACCTACCTCCAATAAAAGAAAATTCATATCGCATAAGAAATCTAAACCAATAACAACATTACTCAAAATACAATTTTTTAGAAATCTACTAGTATACCCTATTATTACATACGTGAGAAATTTACTAGTATACTCTATTCTTCAGAAATCTACCAGTATACCTATTATTACATACTTCAACATAGACTGTAAAAATTCAATATTTACAATACAAATCAAACTCATCAACCAATAACAACATAACTGAAAATTTCTGCCCCAATTGCTCGGACAAATCAAATTCAAATACCATGAATTCAAAATATGTCGACCTTTACCACTGACATTTTAGTGTTGGAATATTTAATGTGGCCTATGATAATTAATGTGTGAGCCAAGTTCATCTAAGATAATTAACTAAAGGGTGCATCATAATTTGATGGAAATTCTGATGGACCAGATTCATTGTACTTGATCCCTTTAGTTGCCTCAGCATTAAATACTCTATAATCTGAAATTTTATGACACCCTTTCCCATAATTCTGCCATTAAGAATTTTCAGTAAAGAAAAGAGAAAAACGCCATTGTTGACCATCATTATGGCTGAGGAAAACTCAAAGAAGATCAATACTAATGCTTCCGCCTAATGACTAACGATTTCTGCTCTTCAATTTGGATACGGAGCAGATGTGATAGAAGAGGAGTCGTGCATGGCTTACGGGTTTCAACTTCATCCACTCAACACTTGATTTCGATTAGCGATGGCACGAGGTATTTTACGATTCCTGGTTAATTCCGCATTCTAGAATCGTTGTTGCACTTACAGTTGGTATCAGAGCGGGTTATACCGCTAGATTGCCTTTATTGAAATAGAATTTCATAACGGTTAAACAGAAATTCTATTGTAAGTGTTGAGTGGATTGAGTTTTGTCTGATTTTCTTAATTATCTGAATTCGTGGATCATTATCTCAAGATCCGCTTATCCAATTAGAGTGAGGTTTTCAGAATTGGAAAGATCTCTGGGTCTACTTTCCAAAGAGACTAACATCTTGAAAATCAAGCGGGTGCACAGGGAGATAATCAATTCGCAATCACAAGAGGTCAGAATGTCAGGGTTCTGAAATTTCTGACCTTTCAGTAGTACAGGACATTTTTCTCTTAATTGGTAATTCGGATTTACATGAAATTTTACTGGGATGTAGATATTTAATATATCTTTCCATAGAATGTAAATTTGTAAAATTCCAATAAAGTATCAGTGAGAAATTCTGTCTGCAAGTTAAGTCTGTCTGACAGTTTGTCGATTTTTCGTCTGGGATAGTCTGTTTTTTGAGGGCTATACCTTTTGATCTATAAACTTGTTTTTGATGAAACTTATGTCACTGGAAAGATCTTTGAATCTAGTTTCCAGGATGATCAAGAACACAGAAAACGGATGATTATAGAGAAAGTTATCGTCAGATTACCAGAGAGTGTTTAGGCTGTCTGAAAGTTTTTGGATGAACTCTGGTCACACCTTTTCGTGTAGGACGACCCGTCATGGGTTTGGAACGACCCGTTCCAACAAAGTGTGGTCCAGAAATGATTTTTATGACAAAATTAAGGTACAATCAGACATATTATGGTTCTCTCTTGTCAATTGAACCTTGTAGATTATTTAATTATTATGTAAATCTATAGAATAGTCACAAATTTGTTCAGAATACTGAATTTGTATATAGATGGTTGGCATCTTTATTGAAGGTTGGTTAGTCAATAGTGATATGCTTGAATATACTGTAGTAGTAAAGTTATGCATATGAATAATTTAAACCATACTAAGTTACTCATACTAAGTTATTTTTAATAATTTGATCATTATCAATTTTAATAACTTTAATTGTAATTATCATTTTATTAAAAGAAAGTGTGTGATATTTTATTTATATATATCACAATAAAGCTTTACATTTAATAAATTATGATTGTCAATTTTAACAACTTTAATTGTCATTGTAGTTTATTAAGTGGAATTTTATTATTATTAATTCAATTTATTTCTGCCCAACGGTGATGCAAATTGATTTCATGGAACAACTATTTTGTCAAAATTGAAATTTTTAAATATTAATTTCAGTTTAATTAAGTATCATTCCTCATAGTTGTTTATTTATATTATGTTATTTGTGATATTTTAGTTTACATATCACTATGATGTTTATATTTAATAAATATTAAGGATGTCAATTTGAACAACTTTAATTGACATTTTAGTTTATTAAATAGAATTGTCTCATAAACTTCAATTTATTTCTGTCCAACGATGATATAAATTGAAAATGTGAAGAACTTTATGTTAAAACTGAAATATTATTTGGCGTTTTATTATTCATTTCAGTTTAATTTTATTTTGCTATGTGAATATTAGTCGACTATTAACCACCTTATTTTTCCTGAATTTAACAACATTGAATAAAACTAATTTTTTCAACTTGGAAAGAATGAACTGAGATTTGTCTTGGTAATTTAGAACTGGACCAGACATTATGATTAGCCTTTTGTTGCTACTACGAATAGAAGTAGTAATAATGAAATACTAATTTTGCTAAATTATATCTCAAATTTGATGATATCAAGTTTGGTTTTAAAGAAAATATTATAAATCAATGTATATATCTCTGGGTTAGTGGGAGTAATTTATCATTCTCATTTTGTTCGTGGATGATATTTTATTAGTCAATAAGAAATTCACTTTCGGTTATTTATTTGTGCTTGTATATATAATGATTAATTTTATGGAAGAGTGCTGAGCAGTTTATAATGTCATCTTCCACTATGCAAGCAGAATTTTTATGGCATTTTGTAAGGTCACCTATCTTATTTTTGTAATAACGCGACTGCTATTTTGTCTTTTAATAACAACAAATTAAGTAACATGTCTAATGGATTGACATTAAATATCTTGTTGTTAAATACAAAGTCAAAGATATGACAATACAAATACAACATATTAATTGAGAATTATGTTAACTAATTCTCTCAATAAATTATAACCACCCATTTTTGTCGGCACGGGTCTGGTTGCTAATTATGATTTTGTTGTATTGAATTATGTATTAAGTTATGATGTGAAGCTTCAAATTATGAGTTTGACTTTGAATTATGAAATTTGCTTATTTCTTATGTTGCGCATTATGTTTAATTTAAGCAAATTTACTTAAGTGGATCGAATGAATTATATTAACCATTTGTTGGAAAGAATACCAATGCTATAATTAGTGGGGGTCAAATAACATTAATAGTTATTTTGATTGTATTAGTTTAGTTTGGTATTTCTAACTGAACAAGGTTTAAGATGTTGGCCAATTTTGAATTTGTGCTTAATTATGATGTTTTCAGCATAGGCCAAGTGGGAGAATGTTGGAATATTTAATGTGGCCTATGATAATTAATGTGTGAGCCAAGTTCATCTAAGATAATTAACTAAAGGGTGCATCATAATTTGATGGAAATTCTGATGGACCAGATTCATTGTACTTGATCCCTTTAGTTGTCTCAGCATTAAATACTCTATAATCTGAAATTTTAAGACACCCTTTCCCATAATTCTGCCATTAAGAATTTTCAGTAAAGAAAAGAGAAAAACGCCATTGTTGACCATCATTATGGCTGAGGAAAACTCAAAGAAGATCAATACTAATGCTTCCGCCTAATGACTAACGATTTTTGCTCTTCAATTTGGATACGGAGCAGATGTGATAGAAGAGGAGTCGTGCATGGCTTACGGGTTTCAACTTCATCCACTCAACACTCGATTTCGATTAGCGATGGCACGAGGTATTTTACGATTCCTGATTAATTCCGCATTCTAGAATCGTTGTTTTACTTACATTTAGTGCTTCAAGAAAGGAATGAATTAGATCAGATATACACCTTCATGGACGCTCTTGATTCCAACTACGACACACTCAAGGCGCAGACTTTCAACAGCACGGATCGCCTTACTCTCTCGGATGTGGCAGCACGGATTCGACAGGATAAGTCATACGAGTTGCAATGAAAGTTCTTGCTCCGGCACCCCTCAATCAGAGAGCCACACCTTCTCAGCCGTCAACTCCTCCAATAAAGGTAAGGAGGGCCTCAAATGTACTCATTGCAGCCATGACGGACACCTCAAGGCAAAACCACGGGGAGGCGTTGAAAAGCGCGTATTTTTCAAAATCCGTAGCCTTGACTCACGGGAAGGGAGGGGAAGAAAGGAGAAGGTGCGAGTGTGGCGGAGAGGTGAGCTGTGAATGGTGAGTGAGAGAGAGGGTGAGCATGGAGGGAGATGGTGAGCGGCGAGTAAGAGAGAGGGTGAGCCATCGAAGAAAAAAGGGGGTGAGGTGAACGGTGAGAGAGGGACCGATTCGGTGAGGGGTTTTGCAAGAGAGAGAAGAGTTGTGACTTGTGAGGCGGAGAAAGAGAGAGAAGAAAGAAAGAGGGGTGAAGAGCGGCGCAGAATAGGATTTTTCTCGTCTAAAATCAAATCAATAGCACTCCCGTAGAATTTTATAACGAAACTAACCAAATAAACGATCACGAAATAGCTCCGTTTCGTTAACCGTTCCGTTCTGAGACGAAACTGTATTTCTATTTGCGTTATCCGTTCCGTTCCTTAAACGAAATCGAAATCCTTAACCGTCACTGTTCCGTTTCAGACGAAACGAAACGAAATAACGGTTGAAACGACTACCGTTTTCAGCCCTACGCTAACTCATTCCTTTCAGAAATTGATTACTGCAATCTAGTTTTGCCATCCCTTGTCATTACTAAACAAAAAATCAATGTTTTCAAAACCGTACCGGATACCGGAAATTTCCGGTAATACCGGGAACCGGAATGGTGACCGAAACGGCGGTATCCGGTATTGTGAGAGGAAAAACCGGAAAATTTCGGAAAATACCAGGAAATACCGGATTTCCATTATCTGGCCGGTAAGGGTGCCGGTACGGTTTTGAAAACATTGCAAAAAATAAACACATAAAATAGACAAAGCGAACATATATAGTGATCAAAGTAAACACAACAAAACAAACAAGTTCAATAAAAATAAGTTAAATACACATATAAAAATCTGAACAAGAGATAACAACACTTATTTGTTTGTAAGTGTTCATTTTGATCATCTATATGTTTATTTTGTCTGGTTTATATGTTCACTTTGTGTTTAGCGATGACAAGGGATGATAAAACTACATATGACCGTTATCATTTTTGTTCCCTTTCCACCATGGCACTAACATAGCAGCCACCTCACGCTTCTGCTAGCATGGACCAATAGGAGGGTGCTACATTAACCGAAACCTTAAAATTATTAAAATAATAAAAAATCTCGAAAAATTAAAATAAAATATCTATAAAATTCTTAAAATCTCAATAAACAAATTTATTTATTATTTGATATGAAAATCTGCCAAAAAAAGTTATATTTTGAAGTGTTTTCATTGTAAAACGAATTTTATAAAATTCAAAGAAAATTATAAACTCTTTAAATCTCTTTCAATAAAATTTCTAAAAAAAAATTAAAAATCTTAGTAGTTTCAAAAATAAAAAATACTTCAAAATAAAAATTCTAGTCGAATCTTATTTATTCGGTGTATATTTTTCCTTGTTACTTCTCATTTGAACAAGCAATAATAATTACAAACTTAGCTTACACTATACATGAATGCAAATCTTTTTCTTCGATGCTAAATATTAACTTGAACATATATATGCAAATTGCGTAACGCAGTTATGCATCATTGAATATATTGTACATACCTTTCTTTTTCTGCACTAGCTAATGCTTTGACTATAATTTTGTTTCTACATATTACCTTGAATGTGTTCTCGCGGGGAGTACTTTTTCCGTTTTTCGTACAAAATATTTTCACAGCTCTAATCAACATCAAACGGACTTCTAATCGTGGCATGATTTGAATTTGCCAATCTATGCTAAAATTTCTTAATTAAACTTATCCGTTTGCTTGTATTTTTTTTTCCTTTGTTGTATTTACTATCTGCCTAAGAAAATTGAGTTCGATAATTAGTTGAGTTGCTATTTCTTGTGCTAATTTAGGGTTCATAATTTATTTGGCGGATATTTTTTTCTTAGTTACTTTATTTTTAAAAAAATAATATATATATTTGTTACTTAGCTAAATGACACAGTTTAATTAATTAAAGCACGCTTGCAATAAAACTATATTATATACATTTTTTACTTAAAAATTAAATATCTTATTACATTGTGTACATATTTTAATGGTTTAATTTAATATATGCAGATATCATATGCAGTTCATATATGCAGACATTATATATATGTCAAAGATACTCGTAATACTAATATATTATATATCAGCAAATAAGAAATTGCCTAGTTATATTTCACTAAAATACTACTAAATGCATTTATATATAATTAATTTTTACTCATTTAGACACAATAAGAAATAAAACGTTAAAAATTAATACTTTTTATGTAGTATTATTTTATGCTAATAAATACCGCTATAGCGGTATTTTTATTTTAGCAGCATAACAGTCTACCAAGTCATACTGCTATAGCGGCGTTATTACGGTCATGGCCGCTATTTAAATCATTGGTACTATTGTCAAATTTTAGACGTGTGTAGTGATTATCTATTGATTCCAAAGCTTTCTGTTGCAGCGCGTGGGAATCGGCACAGGAAGTAACATTTTGCTTCCAATAGAAGAGACTCAGATTTGGCTATTGCGGACATTAAGCTTTGGTCGTAATTATGTGCGATCTGATATGTAACATTTTGTTTTCTTTTGTATATTCTTTCCCACTGCTTGTATAATATATTCCTCTTAATTAATAAAATTTTCTGAGAAGGTGATATAATATGCCTACTTTTTATTTAATTGTAACTATATGAACCGTAGTGATAGTACTATTAGATGTTTTCTAGAATAACTCTCCTGTCAATGAGATAATGAAAGGCTGAGACAGATTGAAACTAATTAGATCTGTGAAAGCTACGGTCTAATAGATCTTTGACCAGTCAAAGATGCAACTTATAACGTACTCTTAGTAAAAGTTAACAATGAGTTAGGAAAAATATTAATTGATGAAATTTTATGTAAATTTATATAAGATTTATTCTGTATAGAAATAATTATGGCAGCCTCAATTATCATTAAAAAAGCATTAATTCAATGCAATCATCTCCCCTACTTAATTGCAATTAATCTACCATATATCCTGTCAATGACTTATCACTGTTTTCAACTCAATGCCTAAAAATTAGTACAAACTTACAACTCGATGCATGAAAGGATAGTGTACTATTCTAGAAGTCAATATGGTAGCAGATGCGGGCCCTGTAGTTGATAAAGCCGAATATAGCTAATTAATAAATATATCAAATTTCCTAACTTTAGTTTAATATAAATAAACTGGAAAATAAACTTTGGCGTCCATCAAAATATATCGTTTGGTAGATTAACGGTAAGAATGTCTTACTCCATATAAGTTTAATTACTGAATAGTGAATACTGATCAAGAGTAGTATATATACCTCTCTAATCCTAACTAGAGGCATATGTGATTTTTTTAATCAATTTATATTAGAAGCAATCTACGTGGTATTTTATTGTGCTGATTCTCCACAACTGAAATTGAAGATACAATCATACAACCATTAATTGCCATAGAAATATCCTCATAGATTTCTTCAACAGAATGAATTTCCAAATTTTCTGTAAAATAATTACGTACCTTGTCGCCGGTCAAGTATGATTCATTTATGATTTATTATTATTATAAAAATTTATTGAGATATATATATACAAATTCTTGAATATGTGTCAGCTAAGCAACCAATATATACAGACATATAGCAACGATCGATGTAATTGTGAAAATTTTTTCCTCCCCCAAATGGTAATTTTAATACAAGAGCTGTTAGGTCATAACTCATAACCCGAATCCTGATATAAGAATCCGTTATTAGTCAAACTTCTTTTATTTGTGAGCAGTGGCCATGTCGTTTTGTTATATTATTTTGATTTTCTAAAATGATCTATTTAAGTCCAACTTCAGCTCTCAATTTTCAGCCGTCTCGGAAGATTCTTATAAGATATTTCAGCTGCTGGTAACATCCAAACGATCGAAAAGATGTCTCGAATCAGCGCGACTTTTTATTAAGGGTCAATTAGATGACTAGATGAGTTAGTTTCTAGATTGGTCTAGGTCCAAAATTCGTATGCGGATGAAAATTCTGTGGAAAACTTGGCCCATTAATTAATTGATTTGATATCGACCAGTGAACTCTTCGATCGCCTAAATCGCCTTCCCGTCCGCACAGCAGTCTTCTAAAATGGTGCAAATAATTTTCCAAAAATTTAATAATAAATAAATAAAATAATATAACAATATAAGTGGCGCACAATAGATGGAGGAGCGACATTTTGAACGCTACATGATTAGGGTGAAATACTTTGAAGTCCTGGTTGAATGTTGTATTTATTAAGAATTAGTTTTATTCATATATATATATTTTTTATCCATACGTATTTTTATCTGCGCTATATTTATTCGTTGATGTGCAATTGTGCATGTGCATAATTTTAGAATTGTCAGAAATTTTCTTTAATGAAGAGATCAATTAAGATACAATTAATCTCGCGCGATATAGCCTCTTTTCATATGAAAAGTTTTTATTGTTTTTATTCGGGAACAGGAAAGAAATTTATCATTAACAGTACAAATTAATTGATAAATAATGAAAACTACTCGCTAATTAATTATAGAAAAATTTATTTTTTATGTAAAACCTAGTTCAACTGATAAATTTTGAATATACAAGTTCCATGAATTGTTTATATAATTAAAGCATTAAGTAAATGCGTAATTGATTAAATTTTACTGTGGTTTGTTTTATTATATAATAGTTTTGGAATGACAGCTACGGAAAGCTATGATCAGTATTCTTATCTAATACATTAATGAAAAATTCGTCTTTACTCATAATTTAGTCTCATAAACTGTCAAATAAATTATAGGCAGTACGAATATGTTTACTGCTATTTTGTTTTCTGAGAATCTAACTCTCGGTCTATTGCGGTCGGTTTGAAACCCAGCTGTCATTTTTTGTGACATTTAATTTCGAAATAAATTGAAGTACTTTACCTATCCTATAAATCTTTTAGCGAAAAAATAATTTTGTTTTTGTTCCAGACAAAAATATGAAACAATTGATGATAACTATTTTTATACAAAAATTAGCAAGATGGGCAGGTTACAGAGCAAAATGAATTACTTTCTTTTTCTGGTATTAACGAAAATATAAATTGAAGAAAATAAAATCTAGATTCAATATTCATTAACTCTAAAGATCAATGCACATGACATAATCTCACAGTATATTGTGCAAAATAACATTCATGAACCATGTGTGGCTCAGTGGTCGATCTCCTCTTTAGAATTTTTGGATTTTACTCCAAGTGCGATCATTCGTGAAACGAGTCGTCTCCACTATTATGCTAGTCTGCACGATCTGCTTCAAGGATAGAAAGTAGAAACACAAACGCTGCACCACCCATTAACTCGCAGATGGTCTGGTCCAGATCAAAATTTAGTTAACCAAATACGCAGCACAAGCACTGATACTGCGCGTTCCGCATAAGACTTTCTGCACTTAACACCGCACTGACAAGTGACAATGGTATAGAAAAAAATAATAATAATAATCAGTATTGATTACTGTTTATGCAATTAGGAGATATATCATTAAGTTATGCAAACATTAATTAATTAATTGTTGATATTATTCATCAAATTTAAAATTTTAGTTTCCCAAGATTGACCAAAGGAAATAATTTTCCATTAGACTTCTAGCTCAAGTAAGTGACGTTTTGTACATAGTCACTATAGTGATGTCATTTTAATTAGCAAAAGCATGACATCATTCAAGCAAAAGCATGACATCGTTCATAATGTATTTATAATTACCAATTACAAGTATATAGCACCATCAGTAAATTTATATCTTATCATTATACCAACAAAACCTGTCATTTTAATTTTCCAAAACATTAATTAGAACACGATCGCTCAATACTCAATATAGTCTACGGTCTAATTGCCTGGTACAGAATTAAACTTTTGTTTTATATAATGAAACGGTAACCTCAAAGTTACCTCTTTCAAAAATAATAATAATAATAATAACGAAAAGCTAAAAATATCTACAGTCAAGTCTCAACTGACTTCTTATGACAGTCGCGAGAATATATGAGCATGTGGAATACAATTTCCGGTTGTCCTTCTAAACTGTCAAAAGTTCGACACTAAAATTAATTTCCAAATGTGAACTCTGCGTGTCGACAATGAGGGTTGGCTGAAAGCCTGAAACAGGAGAGGGAGAGGAACTAAAACTAACATTTATTTATTTAGAAAATTTTGGGATCATAATTTGAATTATATATATATATATATATATATATATATATAGACAGAGTTTAGCTATGGTGAGATGCATCACAAAAAACTTTCCGTGAGATGCGATCGAAACTCATAAATCTGGTTCAAAGTGATCGATCCAAACTGTTCAATATGATCTCGCTATTGAAATCTTCTTGCAGACCAAATTTTACATTTTTTCAGAATTTTTAAGTATTTTTTCGGATTTTATAAAATGGCAGTTTTTGAACGGTTCAGAACTAATTAGATTAACGATTTTCTAAAATTTAAAAAAATACTTAAAAAATTCGGAAAAATGTAAAATTTAGTCTGCATGGAGATTTCAATAGAGAAATCATATTAGACGGTTTGGATTAGTCATTTTGAACCAGATTCATGAAGTTTGATCGCATCTCACGAAAGGTTTTTTGTGATGCATCTCACCATAGCTAAACTCTCTCTATATATATATATATAGAGTAATGCTAGAATCAAACATATAGGACGTCAAACACGATCCAAACGTAGCACATTAAAATTTCAAACGGTCGATCCAAACCGCTCAATATGATCTCTATATTAAAATATCTTTGATAATCAAATTTTATATTTTTTCATATTTTCTAACTATTTTTTTCGAATTTTCAAAATTGAAGGGTTCAGAACTTTTTAGATTGAGCATATTGAAAAATTCCAAAAAAATAGTAAAAAATTTTGAAAAAATATAAAATTTGGTCTCCATGAAGATTTTATAACACATAACAATTTGTGCGGTTTAGATCGGCCATTTCAATTTTAAAAATTAAAATTTCATCGCGTTGGACAAGTGTACGTGTCCTATATGTTTGACAGTAGCAACCCCCATATATATATCCAAATTTTACAATATTATCCCTGAAACTATAGTTGGGAGGGAAAAAGAAAAATCAACCAAGGCCTTTCAAAAGGTTGAAAGCCTAACAGAATAGGCCGATTATTGAAATATATATTTTCTTAAACTTTCATGTAAAGTTGTATGCTTACAAATTAGGGGAAAAATATTAAAGGCAACGCCAATATTGTTCTTCTAAAAATAGTAAAATACAAAATGTATCAATCTGTGAAGCCTGTGTGCATGAAGAATGTATGATATTCAATTTATTTATTTTGTCTTTGCCGGCCCTAGCCACGAAATCCATCTTGTATTTATTTATTTATATTCAATTTAATTTATCCTGGACATATAGGATTAATTAATTCGAAATATTCATAATTTTTTTTAAAAAAATTATCATAATAACATAGGGGACGTAACATAGTTGTTGTCGTTATTTCATGCGTGTCCCTCCATTTAGAAATTGACTGGACAAAGACGCAGGTGCTTAGCTCCTCCGGCCTTTATATATGGTATGTATAAACCAAAAGACTGTGCAGCCATTAGTGCACCCAGTGCACCAGTGCACGTAGAGCTGGCTCACTTTCAAACTGTCAATTGATTCACTTCTTCTCTTCTTTCCTCGAGGGTTCGCTCCAGAAGAGGAGAACCACGGTGAAGGGAAGGGAGAGAAACAAATTTCACTTGCTCCAGAGCAAACAATCACGGTTAACCAACGGC
This sequence comes from Rhynchospora pubera, assembly GCA_028095005.1. Classification (NCBI taxonomy): domain Eukaryota; kingdom Viridiplantae; phylum Streptophyta; class Magnoliopsida; order Poales; family Cyperaceae; genus Rhynchospora; species Rhynchospora pubera. The sequence goes on from CM051461.1 coordinate 188,733,826, forward strand.
CAGGAACGGAAGAGAAAAACTCAGCTCCGGCATGAGGAATTAATTGTTTCCCCCGATTTTGGTGGTTAAGCGTGGGGAACGAAGATAGCTATGATTTTTTCAGATACTTCCCCCTAATCGTCTCAGTTCTCTTTAACTGAGACGGACCCCACTGCTGATCTTCAGATTGTGTCCTTCAATTCCGATCTTTTGGAGCAAGGTGAAGTTCATTAAATATACCTTCCTCTCCCGTAGTTTCCCTTCACCATCGTCGGTAGTTTTGATCTGGAGCAGACCCTTCAGACCAAAAACCCTAAATTATGGGATCTTCATTTTCCTCATTTGTCACATCATATCATCATCTCTCTAGTAGGAGCTTTCGCAGCTCCAACTCTTTTAACAACGCAACCACTTTACTGACAAGTCAACAGCCTGTCCCCTTACTACCCCTGGTTGCACCAGACCGACTTGATCAAGTGGGTACAACTCCAGCCAGGAGGCCCGCGAGTGCCGCAACACCAATTCAAATCTCTGCACCTGCAGGTGTCAACCCGCCTGTTGCTCCGACTGATGATGGTACTGTCCAGGATTTGGTTGATTCACGCACTACCACAAGCGAGAGTGCAACTCCACCAATGGAAGTCCCCTCGGTCAATTCACTCACCGGCATTGACCCTCCACAAGATGAGTCAAGACGCATAGCCGAGCTTGCACAGCCGGTATCCGTGGCTGCCTTGGCAGTGACTCTTCTAGTAAACGCACCCCAATCTGTTAAACAAAATCTTTCATTCCTATATAACGCCTACTTGGTGGCGCTATGTCTGAGCCTTTTTACAAGTATTGGCCTCTCCATGTACTTACTTATTGAAAGAACACCAAATCAGGCTTTCCCATGGTTCCAGAAGCGCGTTATGATAATTTCAACTGGATCTATTCTGATCTCGGTCATGTTGAGGTTACTTTTGGTTTTGTCTACAGCCACCATGGGTTACGACGGGCTCTCCTTTGTCGCTATAGCTGCCGGCATCATTCTGTACTTATGGTACAGTTGGAGAAACACTAACACCTCAAGCCGGATAGAAGCAAGAAGTGAAACTAGTCCATAGTAAAGGTTAGATTTTATTTTTTCCGTTATCTTTGCATCCAAAACGAATAGAAGACGATATTTTCTATCCCTGGACATCTAGTAGACAGTTATAAAATTAAAACTTCTAAGATTGGAAAAGATTAATTTAGGATCAATATCTCTAGTCGATTAATTATCATTTCAGTTAATTTTTGTTTAATCATTAAATTTATGAGGTACAAACATGGTCAAATTTAATTAGGCCTTGTGAATTGTGATTAACTAATTTGTAAAAGTACAAAACTACAAATCATCAGGCAGTTTTAGTCAACTAACTCTTATACACTCCAATATTGCACATGCTTAGATGTAAGCCAACAGTTAACAACTGCTTGTGCTTCTATATTATCCTTGTTTTGTTCTATATGATGCTCTCTTAATCTGTTTTGTTTTTATCTTAATTAGTTTGATACTTTGATTTGAAAGCTTTCTATGGCACTGCAGGGAATTTGAATAGCAATAGAGAGCGGGGCCTGCCGGCCTGGAAACTGAATTTCTGGAGTGAATATTTCCAAAGATGGAATGGAATTTGTCTACAATAGAGAGCATAACCTTTTTCTTTATTTGTGTATATATATACTTTCTCACATCTTGTAAACTACATATTCAACATGATTAATAAATTTTCCTGAATATATAGATAATTTGTCTACTTATTGTTGCAACTATTAACTCACTATATATGCACGATCGAGATTACTGAAGTACATGATTTCTAGAATAATTTTCCCGCTATGTTGCATTGGTACGGGTACGAGTACCGTACCCGATACGATTCGGGTACGGCGGTACGAAAATTTTAAAAAAAATCTCCGGTACGAGTACGACGATATATATATATTAATGGAATAATTTATTGATCAATAATTATATTATATTATAAAATATAATGTATATAGCATAATTTTGTGTAGTTAAGGTTTGGATTTACACAAATAAATGATATAAACTTAGAGTTTACATAAGTAAATATCATAAACACTAATATCAACACATTAAATGTTAACTGTTGACCATTGACTGTACCGGTAAGTACCGGATACGGTACCAGTACTCGGTTCGTACTCGGTACATGTACGGCTGATGTTTCAAAGTATCGGGTAACCTAGCTTTCCCGTAGATGAAACAATTAACAGAGCCTGAGGATCGAGACAGATTATTAATTTTTGAAATTGTAATTTTAAATTTCAAACTTGAATAATTTGGCTAAGTATGAAAATTGCAATAAAATATTATTATATTAATCTTATAATTTGTTCATTGATAGAATTATTCAGTAAATATTAATTCATATAAATATTTCATAATTAGAGTATGTCATTAATTTTATGAGTTGCATAATCTTGTGACACTAAAAAAAATATGGTCTTTACATAGACTTCATAGCTAGACTTTTTTTATTTATATTGATTATTGTTCTATTGCTAGATTTATTTGATGCATTAAATCTAGCAATTTTTTTAGCAAGACTCAATTTTCTATCAATAGCTCCTTAAAAATCTAGCAAGTTATTTTTAATAGACTTTTCGAATCTTGTAATATCTAATGTAGCAACAATAAATTGCTAGACTTTTTTAAATTGCTACACTAGATATTACAAGATTAGAAAAGTCTAGCAAAAATAAATTGCCAGATTTTTAAGGAGATATTAATAGAAAATTGTGTCTTGCTAAAAAAATTCTAGATTTAGTACATCAATTGAATCTAGTAATAGATCAATGTCCAACATAAATAAAAAAGTCTAGCAATAAAAATCTATGTAAAAACCATCTTTCTTATAGTGTGAATTCGGTTTTGTTCTGCATATATATGCATGTCGGCATGTGCAGTCACTTATACGGTCCATGCGACCATTTTAGAAAACAGATCTATGCAACGGCTGTGGTCTAAAGGATCATTAATTGACCGGTCAAAGATGATACCATAACATACTCTAATAAAATTAACCATGATTTAGGACCTATATATCGATGGACGATGGTAGTGTTTGTAATTGATTCTTTCTCAACAGGAAATTAAAGCCGCCTTAATTATCATTAAAATAATTCATTGCAATTATCCCAAACTAAATTCCCAATTTATAATCTACCATCCGGTCAATGGCTTATACATTTTTCCAACTCAATTCATAATTGATAATTACAACTCAATATATAGAAGGATTTTGTACTATTATACAAGTCAATGGTATAGTACAGGCGGGCCCTGTAATTGGTGAAGATTTTGTTTGATAATGCTATAATTCAAAGTTTTTGTTGATAATATCATAGTTAATTGTTATGTCAACTTGCGCATTTTTTTTAATTAACATAAATAAACTGGAAAATATTCGCATCCACTGGTATATACCGTTTGGTAAATTAAGGTTAAGTATTACTTACTCTACAAAAGTTTACTGATCACGAATTGTAAATATATACACCTCTTTAAATATCTATATAGAGAGAGAGAAAAAATCTATGGTGCATGCTAATATATTAGAACTTCAGTGTATATTAATTCAAACTCTTCGATCTGATTCAAAATGATTGATCTAAACCGTCTAATATGAATAGATGATCTCCTATCATAATCAACTCACCGATCAAATTTTACATATACAAGTTCCTGATTAAAAGTTCATATGCACAAGCAATCTAAATGGATTTTTTGTGTGCCGGGTCTCCACAATTGAAACTAAAGATGCAACCGCTGCCAAAAGGAATATCCTCACAGAATTCTTCAACACCATAAGTTTTCAAATTATCTCTATGGGGCCATTTGGATACATAAGAAATTTGGGAAATTTCAAATTCCTACACCCAAATTTATTATAAACAATCCAAACTCTTCACAAAGTTACACACTTCCCAATAAATTTATGTCTAGAAATAGGAAATTTCCCAAATTTCTCAAATTCCTAAGCGATCCAAACGGCCCCTATAATTCCATTGTCACCGGTCAAGCATGATTATTGGATCCTCTGTTGTTCTGGTGTCATCGACCTCTGGTGCTTCAGCTCAACAAATGGGATGTTACACAGTAAAAAAATTATGTAAAAAACATGTGTCATAAATTCAATATAGAAAATAGTTAATTCCTGCTGTTCCGTCGGTACATAAAGCACATTAAGCATGGAATATTGCTGTGAGTTTAATAATTAACGAGCCCACGTAAATGAATACAAACAAGGTAGCATACTTTAGAGATAGACATAGTGGTTAACTATTATATATGGTCAAAGGAGCCTTCAATTTATCTTAATGTAGTCGTTTTCTTTTATGTTGAAATGCTGACAAGAAAACAAACAACCTTTTTGTTTTTTCACTTCTAAAAAATTTTACTCCTAAAGCCCTTTGTATTCTTCAATCATGCTGCTTGGCATGATTCTGCCTTTTTACTATTCAATGATCTTGAACACTTTAACCCTTATAAACATAATGGCTTGAATTTTATCTATTCCCCAAAAGATAAAGATAAAAGAAATTTCAATTATTAATCACTACAATTGCCTCTAGCTTCTACTATTTCTTAGCAAAGTTCACTTTTTAAGTTTTAACAATGTTAAACAGAAGCTGTGAGCACGACAGCCGTGTAACCTGACAATATAATAATTGTCTATACACCAGGGGTTTTGATCTTCTGAAATAGATTTCCCAACTTTCAAATAAAACCTGAGTAATGCTAGAATCAAACATATAGGACGTCAAACACGATCCAAACGTAGCGCATTAAAATTTCAAACGGTCGATCCAAACCGTTCAATATGATCTCTATATTAAAATAACTTTGATAATCAAATTTTATATTTTTTTCATATTTTCTAACTATTTTTTTCGAATTTTCAAAATTGAAGGGTTCAGAACTTTTTAGATTGAGCATATTGAAAAATTCCAAAAAAATAATAAAAAAATTTGAAAAAATATAAAATTTGGTCTCCATGAAAATTTTATAACACAGAACAATTTGAGCGGTTTGGATCGGCCATTCCAATTTTAAAAATTAAAATTTCATCGCGTTGGACAAGTGTACGTGTCCTATATGTTTGACACTAGCAACTCCCATAAAACCTTAAGGGTGTGTTTGGATGCAATGGAATAAGCCGTGAATAGAGAATAGGAATAAGGAATTTCGATTTGTGTGCTTATCTTTATTCCTTATTCTTATACCATGATTTTGTTAGTATAGGAATAAGGGCCCAAATTCCTTATTCTTATACCGTTTGTTTTGCGCAAGAATAAGAATAAGCACGCAAATCGAAATTTCTTATTCTTATTCCCTATTCCCGACCTATCCAAACACACCCTAAGATAATAAAGCTCAAACTTGTTTGGTGTCAACAAAAGAATCCTCTTTAATTTCAACCACATTACCTTTTCAATGCGCCAGTCTATCTAGAGAGAAAAAGAAGTTTGTTTAAAGTTCACTTCCGAAGACTAAGGCTTGGTTTTCTTCACTTAGAAATTATTACCGGCATATCCATATATAAGCCATTGACTGGATGGTAAACCACAAATTTAGTAAACTAATGATTAATACTTTTATGACAGTATAGGCTGCCATTATTTTTGTTGAAATTTAATCATAAGATTCCGTAAGTTCACATAACAACCATCAACACCAAGTAGTCAAGTACAAAAGTCTTCCTCACCTTTCTTCATTTTAATTGCAATAACATCATAACTAATAAGTATCATCTTTGACCAGTCAAAGATCTATATAGTTGCATAAATGAGCCGTTGATTGCTTTTAGAAATCTTCAAATTAGGAGTATCGTATTTGTTTTTTCCAAACTGAAAATAGATGTTGAACTTTGTGCGAAAGAAAATAACTCTACTTTCTTTACGTTCGCAAAGTTTTTCTTTAAAAAAAAAAAATCTAAATACGCGCGTCTATAAAGGATGGACATGGGAAATTGTAGATTAATAAAGTCTAATTTTCTGTGTTTCTGTTTACATATTTCAGTTTGTTTAACAGGAACGTCCAAGAGAATTTTCCCTCAAACTGAATTCTGTTATAGGAAGCTGGAGTTCATAATTATGTTCCTTTGCAAACATGAAGATAATTATGTTAATATAATTCATCTGATTCAGGTTGAATATTTCAATTGCTGATGAGAACCAGCCTTGAATGATTGAGTTAGCCTTTTGTACGGGGCCAACAAAATTTGTATCTTAACGTTGTTATTAGTTTCCAAAAGGTTTAGAATTATCATCAAGTTCCAATTAATTGTGTGAGAACAAACACTATATATTTTTCCAGCTCAATACGCTGTTGATCATCATACATAGGATCTCTCTTCTACAATAAAGCACCATTTATGTATTCTTAAACTAAATACAATATATAGTACCAATACAATTGCACTCGTAATCGGAATCGAAAATCAGATTGAAAAGTGATTTAGGTCTTCTACAATAAAGTGATTGAAAAGTGATTTAGGTCTTCTCAAACAAAAGGAATTGTAATATTTTGCAACACCTCATGATTTTGACCATCTTTGACTTTTGTTGACCATGAGTTTTGACTTTTGACTAGTCGATTAAATTGATTTATTGTTGATCGAGTATATGAAATGATATTAACCGCTTTGACCATCTTTTACTTAGCCATTTACACGTCTCATATTTTTCTACCACGTGTCTCTCTCATTTATTCTTCTATTGACACGTCATTTGGCCTTTTGCCTTTTATTCATTTTGTTCGGCCGAAGCCTCGAGTCCATATAATTTCATAAAATTCTTGATCTTTCATTAGTTTCCACAGCTCCACCTATTATCCAAATTCATACAAGTATTTTGAGAATCCTATGGAGAATTAATTGAAAAGGTTTGATTGATCGGCCGTTTGGATTCTGAGTTCTACGTCGCAGTCGGTCGGTGTTCTGATTTGTTCGTTATTTCTGAATCTCTCAATCAGGTAACCGGACTTCTCTATATTTAATTTCTTATTGTTTGATTGATTCGATTTATCGTTTGATTTTGATTGAATATGTTTATTGTTTTGTGAATTGGTATATTTTACGGGATATCGGAGTTTGGAATTGGATGTGAATTTGGATATGAATTTTGAGCCCTGATTCTCCTGAGTTCGGGGAGGGGCCGGTCCTGATCCTCCTGAGATCGGGGAGGGACCACTGTGACTGACTGACTGACTGTCCGGACCCGATTATCTCCGTAAAATATATTATTTGTTTTGTGGATTAATCCGGTCTGGTTGAATTTTGTTATAATAATTAAATGTAGAGAAGCTGCGACGTTAAATAACCGGTTACTGAGGTTTGTACCTGACTTTGTTTGTTTTTCTGTTGCGACGTAGGTTGGCGGGCCGTCGGATGGATGCAGAAGATATCGTTTCCGGCTCGCGCCCCGCGACCCCTCGGTGCGGGACGTGACATATTTACGATAAGGGGCTTCAATTGGACAAATCAAATTAGATTAGTACCAAACCCAGAACCTATTCCTCGGCTATTTATGCCTACGGCGGGGCTATGATTTGCTAAATAAAGAAAATTCCGCAGCCCACTTGGGCCACTTCGATAAACTCTGAAAACACTCTCATCTCGCTCCGAAGTAAGAGAAATGCAAGTCACGTATTACCTGATTAAAGAAATCTAAACAACACACGCAGCAAAACTGGAAAACTTAATGCGAAGTAATATACATGATTTAAAAAAACTTACTTGGTACAACAAATTTTTTTAAGAAAAAAAATGCTAACAAAATTTCGTTATACTTCTTTGCCAAGTAGAAAGACCTCAAGATAAATATTTCTTTGCCACAACCTTTCTCCTTTTTACCAATTTCTCCTTTTTATCTTCTCTTTTACGTTTCTTTGCTTGAACCCTTCCAACCAAAGAAGGCTGTTCCTTGAGACCAAAACTTCTTGCCACGTGTCCCAAATGAAGCTTTCTGACCACAAAAATCTTCTTTAGTTCACCTCGATGTGCATTATATGCACCCACCCATGAACAAAAAGCATCCCTCCCAAGCTTTGTCATACTGGGCTGTTTTGCATATGTAGGAAAAAAAAAAGTTTAATACTTTCTGCTATAAGATGGAAAAGAATATAAGGAATAAAAGAACCTGATATGAAACATGAATATATTTTCAACCTCAGATGACACAAAACTTTCAAGAGCTCGTTGGAGAAACATAATCCAAGGGTGCATGTCCAAAGAGACTATCTTCTTTTTGTAAGGATTCTTCACGCTTTTTTGCAACAAAGGGAAACTATCCAAAATTTTTTCAAGAGGATATTCCTTTAGGGAGACCCCATGTAACTCCAAATCTCGCAAATAATCAGTCTCCACAGGCTGGAGAAACAGCAAAGCCTCTCCCTTCTCACCTAGACGAGCTGTTCTTCCAACCCTGCAATAGGAGGCAGAAAACATACTTCATTCAAAAAGGTGAAAAAGTTATATACAAGGAAAGATTCAATGCTGTCAGGAAACTTGGTAAAGAAAGCCCATTATTATTTGCCAAAAGGAGTTGCTATTTTTCTGACAGAAAAAAGGTTTCCTTAGTTATAAAAAGGATTATCAGCATTACTTCTAAACTTGGACTATATGCAACTAACTAGCCTTTCTAGATAACAATATTCAGCATTAATTCGAATTTTCAACATAGTACTGGTTCCTTATTTGATTATAAAATTCTCTCAGTTAAAGTTACTTTCTCATTTTTGTTGAACTGTGTCTGTGTTGCTATTTTTGATACTGGCTTATTGTGTAAAATTAGATATTAGTGAATAACGAGGCATTGGTACATAGATAGAGGGGGTACCAGTGCCATGGGATCTCAGGGAGGAACAGTACTTTCTGTTTTGTTCTTGTAATTGGGTTTCTTTTCCGTTAATGAAAAGAGGTGGGTAAAACCACTTATTTAAAAAAATATACATAGCAGAACTGATCGAACTGGAAAGACCTATTTACAAAATTAGAAGAAACTTTTGAATAAATCTGAGAAGACAGGACCTTTTCCAAATTTTACTTAAAAAAAAAATACCAGAACGGAAATTGTACCTGTGTACATACTCTGAGGCTTCTCCTGGAGAATCATACTGTATGATAAACCTCACCTTTGGAAAGTCGAGACCACGGGCTGCCACATCAGTGGACAGAAGCAGAGCTGATTTCTCAGTTTTGAACCCTTGAAATGCCTTAGCACGATCTTCTTGCTTCATGTTCCCATGGAGCCGAAGAACTGTGCAATTGAGAAACTTCGAAATTTGGTTGGTTTCTACTTGTAATTCGAATTCAGATAAGAGTTCATGATGGAAGTCAACTCCATCACAAGTCGAGAGAAAAACGACAACCTGTAATTGTGTGGTAATAGCATAAGTATATTGTATGTAACTGCATACCACATCCTGATCCAACTTATCCAGAGTTTCCAACACAAAGCCAACCCAATAAACCATGTTCAAAATCAAGTGGTAAACAATTTTTAAACCTTTCAATAGTATAATTTCAGTAATGTTCTAGAATGAGAAATAAAAGTTCTAATTCAAAAGAAAATATCTGAGAGAACTATGAGCTCACCTTTTGGGAAGCTTCTCTCTCAAATAAGGCTTTAAGAACAGAGAGAAGAACAGAAAGCCTCGAACCACATGGTACTGAAAATCAAGAATTCAATTTGCATCAAACAAACAATGAAAAGTATGATAAAGTTAGAACATGAAAATACATCTATTTTAAAACACTCAGCAGGTGCAGAACCAGATATTACCGCAGGGCGCACGATAATTTTACAGTTACTTCGAATTATAAGCATATTTTCCAACTCTTAAGATAAATTATAACACGTCCGGCTTACCTTTAACATATCTCTGAAGCAACTGCTCTGGAAGGTTGTAAGTATCAGCTGAATCTTTAATTAATAACTCTTCGTTTTCTGATGAAATTGCCATCTCATCTAACCCAATTCTTACTGGATTATCCAAACTGATATTAGCTAACTGGTTAACTTTCTCATTAAGTGTTGCTGACAATAGTAAGTTCTGCCTCGAACTTCTTTTAAGGTCAGCTTTTTTATTCCTGCTTTGATTTGAAACACTAGTCCTCGAACCCAAAAATTCAAGTATTTCTTCTAGTGCCTTTCCAAATCCTAGCTCTAGAATCATGTCAGCTTCATCAAACACAATCCACTGCAGATTTGAATAATTAAAAGAGGATGTATTTTTTAGGTGGTCCAGAAGACGTCCAGGTGTCGCAATCAGAATAGATATTCCTGAAAACATATAGTTTACATAAAACAAGAAAATACTTTTACATCTAATGGCGAATTTCATGTATCCTTTATAAAACTTATAAATGCTGGATATAATCTTTCTAACAAGCAAAAAAGACACATTAGTTAATACCCTTATATAATATATAAACCAGTAAAAACCGATGCATTAACTTTTGACAATACCCTTATAAAACTTTTCTTATTAAACCCTTATAATACTAACCTGGGATCAAACAAGCAGCATTAATTTGCAAAATACCAGTAGAAGTCTTGGTCAAATTATACTGATTTTAACAGCTTTCTGAATGAAATTTCTGGGCCTGGTGTATATATTTACCCAAAGGTATTTCTGGTATATGTGAAAATCCATCCAATCACAAAAGAAATACCTTTGCGCAGCCTAGCTTTCTCCTTGGCTCTGTTTTCACCACCCATTATGTATCCTGGAACTAACCAGTGGAACCGATGCACTAACTTTTGAGCTATTCCATACACTTGCATGCATAATTCTCGTGTTGGAACCAGAACAAGTGCTACATTGAAACAGAAAAGAAAATATAAAATTGACTACTTACTACTTAGAAAAAAACAATGGGCACCCAAAAGGAATTTTTGAGCAAAAAGAAAGGGTCCCCAGAAGAAATGAGTCAACAAAAACTAATGTGTATCATTGAGAAATGTGTAAGTGTAATACCATACCAAAAGTGCCATCAGACCGATCAATTCGAGGCTGTCTCAGCTGCATGAGGTGAATAATTGGAGCAAGGTACACCAATGTTTTGCCAGTACCAGTAGCTGCCTTTACAAGTCTTCACCATTTTCTCAACTTAAGGAATTCAAATTGACCATCCAAAGAAAATTGTACCATAAATTGAACTGATAGTGACATTCATAAGAAACTAAGAAAAACAAAAAAAAAAAATAGTCTCATAAACCCTAAATAAGGATACGCATGACGACCAGAAATGACGACTGGAATTGCTTCAGCCTGAATCTTCGTGGGCTTTTGGAATCCCATTTTATCTAACCCAATTGAACAAAATAATCAACCTCTCAGCTAATCACAACAAATTACACAATGAAATCGAATTCAGAGCAATACCTTGTAAATGGTCGCACAAGGAGGCATGGAGACCGAGGTCAGAAAAGGAGCAAGAGGCGAAGAGACCACTCGTATCCTCTTCCTTTTTGGTCGCTTTCATCTCCGTACTATCTCTCTTCTCTCGCTTGGTAGCTTTCATGGCTTAGCGCCTCTTCTCCTCCAGTTCTAACTTCCAACTTAGCCGTTTTAGGGTTTTTGTTTTTCTATTTTGAAGGTTTGTTTTTGTTTTGTGTTTTTTTTTTCTTTTAACTCGCTCTAATGAGCATTTGAGTATTTAGAAGAAAATCAGACGGTTTTGCCGAAAAATTTAAAAATAATACTAAAATAATATAATCCATTAAAATTAATATTAATATAATAACATTTTTTTAAATAGTATCACGATCTGGGGTTCCCATCTTAGATAAGATCGGAATCCAGGATTTCGATCTTGCGTTTCGCTTATATATTGGGTTCCGATCTCCCCTTCTCTCCTCGCTCTGTCTTCGCTCGCTCTGGACGCGTCTCCGCGAGATCACAGTAAGTTTTTTTTTTATTATTTATTTATTTATTTATTTAATTTATTAGTTTATTAATTAGTTAATTAAATTAAAACATAGATAATATATTGTAAAAATATTTAAAAAATATGAAAAAATCAGGAAAAATAAAATTTAATTTTGTATGTAATTTAATAATTATGTTGAATTTATTTTTTGTCTTTTTTTGTTTATTCATTACTTAATTAATTAGAAAAATAGATAATAAATTGTAAAATTATTTAAAAAATACGATAAAATAAGAAAAAATCATATAAAATTTTATATGTAATTTTTAAAATTTTTTTTGCTTTTAATAATTAAGATTTTGATAATTAAATATGAAAAAAATTTTAAAAATGGTAATAATTGATGGTATTAATTTAAAATGTAGGGAAAAATTGTTTAGAAGAGAGTAAAATCGCTTCTACTCAAGGTTAGCTTTTTTATATGTTTATTTAATTATTGTTTGAATAGAAATGCTTGTGAATTGCATATAGATTGATTGATTGATTGTAAAATTGTATGTTGCAATGATTGAATGATTTTCTTTTTTCTTTTTTCTTTTTTTTCCTTTTTTCCTTTTGTTTTGTTTAGCTTGATAGCCGCTATCAAGTCTCCTCTAAAAAAACTGATTGAATGATTGATTCATTGATTGATTGATTGTAAAATTGTATGTTGTTTGTTCGGGGATAATTATAGGGTGGGAATTGGGTTTAAATTTTTGGAAAACTCTCCAAGTACAGGGGAGATGCTGCCGAAATTTTGGTAGATTTTTTACTTTATTGAATTTTAATTGCAGTAACAGTCGAAATGCCACCTTGAAGAAGAGTACCACAGGATCCACGTCGATCCACGAGGCCTCGGAGTGATCCTGGCGCATCTACATTAGGAGGAGATCCTGTCACTTCTTCATCTGCCCCCCCTTCCTCCCCCTGTTCCTCCTCCTGCTGATCAGCTCCTGCACCTCAGTCAGTCTGCGCTTCGAGGCGTACGAGTATGTTACATTTTTTATTTATATTTATGTATATAGTTAATTAGTTTTTAATATTATATATAGGAAATAATATTTTTTTTTAATTATTTAGACGTGGACGCCCGAAATGCATAAGACCAAGATGATACGAACCGAGGAGGTGGACCAGCGTCTCGTGACATTGGGCCTGATTCATTTCGTTGAGTTAGGTCACATGCCATTGGATCGTTCCGTGATACAGGGTCTAGCCATGTTCTGGAGGCCCGAGACCCACACGTTCCACTTCCCCCGCGTAGGCGAGATGACAGTGACTCTTGAGGTATTAATTTTTCAAAATTTTGTTGGTACATATTTATTTATTATTATTTTTGTGTTGTTTAATTAAAAAATGAAAATTATATTTGCAGGATGTCGCTTTTATTCTTGACTTGCCTACGACTGGACGACCGGTGACCGGTCGTACTGATTACGACGATGTGCAGAAGCTAGCAGACTTTGCATTGCCACGGGACACTCCTATGGAGGACGTTCTAGATTGCTTCAGAGAGAGGGCGACAGATCGACGTGCTGGGAGGTAAGAAACGTTTTAAAATTTAATTATAATTTTGAGATATGTTGCAATATATATATATATATATATATATATATATGTAATGTTTCTGTAATGCAGGAAACGTCTCGCAGTATAGTTTGTGAAACTACGTGATATGTGGGCACAGGGGCCTGGGTCAGAGGACGCAGATAGGATCGATAGATACACACGGGCTCTGGTGTTGGAGTTGATCGGTTGCGAGATGTTTCTAGATACCACAGGAGATTATGTTCCTTGTTTTTATCTGGAGTTACTTCGGGTTAGTAATTGTAAATATTAAGAACAACTCTTACATTAGTAGTAACTTAATAACTTAGTTAAAAATGTCGAAAAAGTAACGAAAATTATTTTTTCTTATTTGCAGAATGTTTGTTCATCTCAGTCAGTGAAGTATAACTGGGGAGCGGCCACACTTGCTATGTTATACCGCGGCTTGGACTTGGCTGTCCTGGCAAATGGCGCTCAGAAGGTTCCTGCTCCGTGGCTACTTCTGTTGGAGATATGTCCTAGAAGCCAATCAGTTGGTGACTATTATGTTAGTTTATGTTATTGATGATGCTTGATCATTTGTTCCTAGAGATTATTATTGACATATCATTCAGGTTGAGGATCTGAATTGTAGATCTTTGTAAATCATTCGTTAGAATGACAATAATATCTCTAAAGAGTCCTTAGTCTTGATAATTAACAAGGAACATTAACTATCATATAAGACTAGTATGCAAGTTAAGTGATGATTATGTTCTACAAATCATAGGTAAAGAGTTACCGACTTAATTTCTTATGTGTATGTTACTAGAACATAGCACAGGACATGACCCAATGAAATAAATATATGGATTGTATTATGTGTCATTATTTATTTCATACGTGTTTGATTCTGAGTTTGAGATGATTCAGTTTCTCCACATGAGGATAGGTTCTATAAATATCGTCTAACGCTGATTCCTGATAAGGGCTGCTATACGGATTTTATTTATGTTCTCTTGAATTGTACGGGGAGAAACTGTCCATCAAGACAACCGTATGTCCCTCATTAGTTCACCTAGTGAGTGATGATATCTACTGGGCCCCTTGATGGAGTTGGATCGTATGCGCGCAACTAGGCGATCAACTCTAGATCAAGAAACGTATAATCTGCAAGAATGACACATTCCTATCTTGGATTATACAAGGATATCATGTGACATAAGAACCAAAACAATAAGATACTTTTTCTTATGCAGGATTGAAGTACTGTATTGGTACAGTATTTATTTATGCGAATTGGGAATCATAACGTGTTGCTAGATACCGCTTATGATTATTAGAAATAAATGGTGATTTATTTTCCATGTCCAACATAGCATAAATCCTCAAAGGGTCACACAAATAGCACTTTAACCATACGTGCATTATTTGTTTATTTGCAGTAGCGAGTACTGCGAATATATGATAAGTTGATTAATTAATTATATACCGTTATGAACCGTTATAATTAATTAACTCAAATGGATCATATAGAAATAATGTAATGCATATGCTAATTCCAAATTAATTATTAATATGTTAATAATTAAATTCGTTCAATGCAATTTTATTATACTGAGCTAATCGGTCTTTTGTTTAATCAGTTAATTAAAAGCCCGATTTGAGATGGATTAATAGAGTGAATTAATGGGCCATTATATCATATGGATTAGCCCACAAAAACTCTGAAAATTTCGGATTTTGAGGGGTATTTTTGTCCAGACAAAAATTGAAAAAGAGAAAGACTGCATATATATTGATTGTTTCTTTGGGAACAAGTCGGTCTTGACCTAATTCTCTTTCTCCTCCTTCCTCTAGTCGACGGCTCAAGCAAGGGCAGAAATTTGGTTCTCCTCTTGCTTGTGCATCCATCCATCTCTCTTGCTCATGAGTTGAGCGCTTCTTCTTCCAATTAATCGCTTAATCGCGCGAAGAAGAACAAAAAGGGAATTAGCTATCGTCTCGGACAAGCTAGCACTTGACTTGAGACTTTGGTTAATCTTCTAGGTGGACTCGATGCAATCGGAGGCAGTCGCGAGGGTGACGAACACGCCACCGACTCCAAGAGATTGGATTCGAGCCTTCCGAATACGATTTCGGAAGAGGTAACCTCCTACCGCTTCTCCTTTTATGATGTTAATCACTTGAATAACTAGATCCGTTAATCGTGCGTATTAATTCTTTGTTAAATGTTAATAAAAATTTTAATTGCACGTGGACTTGAGTTCCTAACAGTGGTATCAGAGCGCTGGTCGTTATTCAAGTTTTTAACATTTTTTTAAATCGAGAAATTAGTAATTAACAAAGTTAATTATTGATGTGTGTGCTTGCTGTCTGGAAAAAATCTTTTTTTCTGTATTGTTGCTTATTTTTCGTGATGTAAACTTCTCTGTAATTTTTTCTATCTTTCTGAGGGTTGTAGCTCTTTGAGTCATGGTTCGTTTGGCGCTGGTTTCACTATTTTATAAATAGTTATGAATTTTTAGTAAATTAAACGGTAACGGTGCGCAGATCTGCCGTTCTGCTGCACAGTTCTGTTTGTTGGACAAGAAAGATGTATTTTTGGAAACTACCTACCTATATCTTTTGGCTAAGATTATTCTAAACTTGATTATCTTTCTGGGTATATGTAAATTGTTGCATATTTCGGATTTTAAATGGATGTTCAAGTATGAAAAGGAAAGAAATCGTCAGATCTGTTTTTCTAAACAAGTTTCTTGTTTTGATAAACTGTAATTATTAAAATACTTTTACAGAAAAGTGTCTGAATGGAAATGTTCTATTTCGAGTTAGGAATCTGTGAAAATTAGTTTCATATTTTTCCATTAAGTTTTGATGCTTCAACTGGGTCAAAACTTTTCGGTTTTCAGTTTGTTTCAGAACTGGACTTGTTATTTGTATGAAATTTAACTCGAAAATTTTGAAGAGAACTTGCTGTTTCTTTTTTCATGAATAGGTAGCCAATTGTATATGCTAAGTTTTCTGTGTAAATTGTTTATATGGAAACTGAAAGGAAGATGATCATTTAGACCAAATAGTTGAGATGAAAAACAGAAAATCTGATAACGGTGTTTCGCGCACAATATCAAGATTTGTCTTTTTTGATTCTCCCTGATGGTAAATGATCTCTCCCTAAAATTATTACTGGTAGTTGTACTCATTGTAAGGAGCTCTCTGGATTTATTTCGAAATTTTTGGAGACCGAAAAATTTCGGATTTTATCGGGTCCCAAATTGCTTATTTTAATTAGTTAAAATATATTCTAATTAATCAATTAGTTGAAATGTTAATTAGAACACTCCTTAAACAACCTCCTCTCTGTTTTTGAATTATAGATTAAATTTCAAAGGTTTAAACAAATAGTTGTAATGTTAAACCTTTTTGCATTTGAAAAAACGAGCGACAAGCATACACAAAGATTCTAATTAATGAAGTTAATTAAGAACAAGTGAAACATGTATATTGTATATGTGCTAACTCGTTTTTGTAGGAGGATCGTGGGTTTAGTATGGCTCAAGATTACAATGCCTTGTGGTTTGTAATTGTATGCATGTTTGAATGTGTGTAATGCGGCCTTTGGTGCCATTAATTAATTTTGATTAATTTTAATGTAACTTGTGAGGCTTGCATGCCCCTAAGGCCTAGAAGGGAATTAGGACTTTTACACATGTATTTTTTTCCATTAATTATTAGATAGGATCTAGATGATTAGTGGGAGGGCTTGAATTAGATTAGTCTTGCTACATAGAGATGCGGCGAAGACTAATATGCAAGCTGGAGCCATACAAACCCACAATAATGTTTGAGATGCATGTAATTATGTGATTGTTTGAATGCTATGAAATGTCATAGGATAGGTATGGGTGTATGTTGTCACGACCACCAAACAAAGTCGCATAATAAATGTCCCATTAATTTGATTAACCCGACCGCCCTCCTTCTCTCTATCCCCTTCACATCGTACGGTGTCCAATGACGCCCGCCGACGCGGGACGTCATTGGTCAACCCTCGAAAGTCGGGGTGTAAATCAGATTTACTAGGAGCAAATAGAGAGAGGTTACTTATCGATGGACCCTAATCGGATTGGACATCGGGGCGAAGTTTGTGGATGTACATGAGACATTTCACAAACCAAGAATCATATGGTTGATATGATTGGTTAGAGAACCTACCCTGTCTAGTTGTGCGGGTGTCATGCCGACGCTGGCATCTTCTCAACGAAAATAGGGATCTTGGAAACCGACTACATTTGGGACATTAAATGAATGTAGTGGGAGTTTTGTTTATCATTATAAATAAAACATTGCATAAACTAAACGAACTTAAATTGAAATTGTTATAGATACTAAATGTGTTGCGATCAATCTTTGAAATAGAACAAGCTCGTTTCTAAAGGAACTTACTTGGAGAAGTAGTACCGATTCCTAAGACACTGTTCTTAGTGAAGAGAAACTCGAGTATGTTAATTTCCAATTTATTTCCTCGACTTCCTGAACGTAGCATCACGATACTTGATTGACTTTTACGAAAAGTTATTCAATAAAGCGAATGCCGATATCCTCATTTTAGGATCTCTAGACCTTTGGATTAGAGAATTCATACGGACTAGATTTGTCTCCTATGCTCGCATCCACTTACTCAATAATGAATTCTTAGAGAAAGTAGATGTTGACTAAATCATTTATGATCGAGTAATGGAGCATGAATTAAGTAAGAGAAACTTCTTTTAAGAAGGTACATGAAAGTTCCATTGGCTTGCGAACTGAAAGGTTTGAGTAGCTAATTGGCAACTAGAGATATCAAGATCTCCAATATCAAGGATTGTTGATATTGTCATACAATCTCTTCCTAATTAAATGAATGATATGATGTTACATTTCGCAAACTTGTTTGTGTAAATTGTAATTAGCTAAGTATTTAAGAAATACTTCGCTTAAGTATGAGTTGAGACTTCGAGACCGTCATTTGTGACCGTATGTCACATGATATGTTTCAGTTGCCGTTTATGGAGGCATTTGAAAGGTTGTCCGAAATACCATGATTATCGTATTGGAAATGTTCTAACCCTTCAAGAGTATTTGTCGTTCAAATTATCTCACTATCTCTAATTCACACTAGTAACTGGGTACTAGTTCATGAGCTCGCATTTAGTGAAATGTGTAAGCAATGAAGAATAAGAGAATATTCGAGAGTAGTGAAGTGAACTCCGTATAAGGAAATGGTTTATTCTCTTAAACCACTACCATTGGATACGTAGAGTTATCTTTACTAATAGAAATTGTAGGTAAAGTACCTCGTTTCTTACATCCTAAAACTTTATCTCTATTCATATAGATGATGGATGATTATATTTTGTAAAAGACAAGCGATGTTCTTTTATTATGGATTTGTTTATATGATTTCATGCCTATTGCTTGAATATGCTTGAAATGGATAAACGGTTTTTGAATGACAAATAAGATGCGTAAGACTTCACATAAAGTATTTGACTTTCATGTGAAATGACCGCTTAGTCATACATAAATGAGAATCGCATTATGAGAGTCTACATAGCGTAGATCTCATGAATCAATTCGATTGCGAATCAATTGAGAGATGCGAGTCATGTTTGTTGACAAAAGCGCCTTTGACCTATAAAAGGTTTAAGGACAAGTAACTTGATTAGGACTTATACATATCGATGTATTTAGACCTATAAGTACTTGTGTAATGAATGGTTGTTGACACTTTACTACTTGACCAACGATCATAGTAGATATTAACGTATCTATCTGATAAGGTATAAGTGTGAACCTTTTGACAAGTTCAAGGAGTTCAAGAGTGAAGTTGAAAGATCATTCAAGAAAGGTAATAGTTTTATAATTAATCATGGTAAATAGCTAAGTCATATGATTTGATCTATTATCTAAATAGTGTGAAAATAGTTTCATAACTCACTCCATTAGGAACATTATATTAGTATAGTGTGTCTAAGAATGGAGGTATCGAACTTTATTTGATATAGTTCGATCAGTAATGAATCAGATTGACTTAATCGACTCATATTAGGAATTCGCGTTCGAGGACAATTTTTATTTACACTGAATAATGTTCCATCGAAGTCCATTGAGAAAGATTTCTTGCGAGATTTGATCTATAAGTACATTATTTCTCAAGATTTGGTGTTAAGAAGCTTATTTCAAGATTTGTTGACTGATAAGCTTGAACCCAAATAGGACGCTTAATGTTTTCGTAGGATACTTAAATTAATCGAAGGTACTACTTCTACGAACATGATAAGAACAAACTAGTTGTTGCCAATCATGACGTAGTCTTGGAGAATAATATTCTCAAGAAGAAGAAGTAGTGGGAGTAAAGTGAGCATTAAAGGAGTTTATGCGTCACTACAAGAAGTACCCTTGTGGGAAACTTGTCACTCCATACATGGTGCTTAGTGGGAGTTGAGCGGAACTTCATTCACAAGTCGTTGTGAAAGGAAGAAGTTCATGAGCACGCTCGCTTCTAATTCCAACTTAAACATATCACGAGTTGATGATGTTTAAGAAACTCAGTATATATGAGGATCAAGAACTTATTCTACAAGTCGTTGTAAAAATAGTTCATGAACTCGAGCACTAATCCTACAAAAGGTCAACGAAAGTGATTGTCTGACCGAAAGGTGCATAGACATCATGACATCCTCGCACCTGACATATGAGGATCCGTTGATAATTAAAGGACCGATGGAAGAATCCGATTCCACAAGTATGGTTTGAACCCATGTGATCTTTAAGTGCAATCCATGTATAACAACAAGGTATAGACCTTTGTTAATGTTCATGAAGGAGCAATCCGACAGGAACATTCAGATCTTTAAAGAAAAGATTGACATGGATGGCAAGTCGACTATGTACAAAGCACAGCTTCACGTTGTGGCTATGTCTAAGTCGATGACGAGTTGACTATGTACAAAGCACGGTTTTTCGCTTGTAGCTATGTATAAGTCAGTCAATAAAGATCATTCTAGCAGTAGTTGCATTTCATATATATTGATATGTGGAAATATACATAAAAAACCGTCTTCATTGATTGAATGAAGAAAGATGTTGTGTACATGACACAAATCGAGGTCTTGATTGATGTTTTGCTAGGAACATATGTGTGCTTTAAGGATCCATTAATGGATCGAAGCGAGCACTGTGGAATAAATATTTTGACAAGGAAGTCAAGGAGTTGATTTTCGTCAAGATATTCAGTGGGAGCATAATTGTATTATTTCTATTGTACAAGTTAACTGGATATTTTTTGGGAAATAACATTGATTAAATGAATATTGTCAAGATCTCATTGAAGAATGATTTTTTGGGCAAGATCACCTAAATCCTAGGAAACAAAATCTATAGAGATAGATTATGATGGATGTTAGGTTTGAGCAAATGTGCATATAATGACGAAGTATTCTAGAAACATGAAAGGTAGACTCCAAATAAAGGATGTCAAACCACGTCATGTGGCATATAACTTGAGTTTGACTCGGTTTATTGCAACTCAATTCGAGAAGAAGTGCATGAAATAGTTCAAGCATTCTTTCGTTACGAGTTTTATTTTGTACGCCATTTATGCACATGCCCCAATGTGTTGTGTGACAAGCAGTTGTCAAGTGGATACAAGGAAGACACGTTTGGACAATAATCAAAGGATATTCTCGAGTATCTTATGAGAAAGAGAAATATGGTTTTCATCTGTTATGATGAAAATGAGCTCGTGTAAGTTGTTACACTGATGCTATTTTCGAAAGATTGATATAATCGAAATTGAGTTACGTGTTTTGCTTAAAGGTGGTGTTGTAAATTTAGAAGAGTGTTCTAAATGGGATATTACAACCGTTTCCGTCACCAAAGCAAAATACATAGCAACTTGTGAAGCAACGAAAGAGAATAGTTTGGATCAAGAAGTTCTCAGTCAAGCTAATATGATTCTATGCATCTCGAACCATAACTTAGTCTTGAAGAACCCAATATCTGATTGGTGATCCAACTATGATCTATGGCAATATCACTTGATCTCATATGATGATGATTAAGACTATATATATAGGAGTATATATATGTGTAAGTTCAACCAAAAGTGAATAGTTTCGCGAACACAGCGAAGACTCTGACATAACCTCTACCTTAAGCAGTATACGAGATGCTATCGAGCATCCATACGTTATGGGCGTATGAGTAACTGGCCTTAAGCGTATTATTTTCTTTTGAGGTTCGAGACATGTATATATATAGATATATGACATCGTTCTCAGTTCTTCATTGGCTAGAAATCACTGCTGATTGACTCTAGGCCAAGTGGGAGATTGTTGGAGATATGTCCTAGAAGCCAATCAGTTGGTGACTATTATGTTAGTTTATGTTATTGATGATGCTTGATCATTTGTTCCTAGAGATTATTATTGACATATCATTCAGGTTGAGGATCTGAATTGTAGATCTCTGTAAATCATTCGTTAGAATGACAATAATATCTCTAAAGAGTCCATAGTCTTGATAATTAACAAGGAACATTAACTATCATATAAGACTAGTATGCAAGTTAAGTGATGATTATGTTCTACAAATCATAGGTAAAGAGTTACTGACTTAATTGCTTATGTGTATGTTACTAGAACATAGCACAGGACATGACCCAATGAAATAAATATATGGATTGTGTTATGTGTCATTATTTATTTCATACGTGTTTGATTCTGAGTTTGAGATGATTCAGTTTCTCCACATGAGGATAGGTTCTATAAATATCGTCTAACGCTGATTCCTGATAAGGGCTGCTATACGGATTTTATTTATGTTCTCTTGAATTGTACGGGGAGAAACTGTCCATCAAGACAACCGTATGTCCCTCATTAGTTCACCTAGTGAGTGATGATATCTACTGGGCCCCTTGATGGAGTTGGATCGTATGCGCGCAACTAGGCGATCAACTCTAGATCAAGAAACGTATAATCTGCAAGAATGACACATTCCTATCTTGGATTATACAAGGATATCATGTGACATAAGAACCAAAACAATAAGATACTTTTTCTTATGCAGGATTGAAGTACTGTATTGGTACAGTATTTATTTATGCGAATTGGGAATCATAACGTGTTGCTAGATACCGCTTATGATTATTAGAAATAAATGGTGATTTATTTTCCATGTCCAACATAGCATAAATCCTCAAAGGGTCACACAAATAGCACTTTAACCATACGTGCATTATTTGTTTATTTGCAGTAGCGAGTACTGCGAATATATGATAAGTTGATTAATTAATTATATACCGTTATGAACCGTTATAATTAATTAACTCAAATGGATCATATAGAAATAATGTAATGCATATGCTAATTCCAAATTAATTATTAATATGTTAATAATTAAATTCGTTCAATGCAATTTTATTATACTGAGATAATCGGTCTTTTGTTTAATCAGTTAATTAAAAGCCCGATTTGAGATGGATTAATAGAGTGAATTAATGGGCCATTATATCATATGGATTAGCCCACAAAAACTCTGAAAATTTCGGATTTTGAGGGGTATTTTTGTCCAGACAAAAATTGAAAAAGAGAAAGACTGCATATATATTGATTGTTTCTTTGGGAACAAGTCGGTCTTGACCTAATTCTCTTTCTCCTCCTTCCTCTAGTCGACGGCTCAAGCAAGGGCAGAAATTTGGTTCTCCTCTTGCTTGTGCATCCATCCATCTCTCTTGCTCATGAGTTGAGCGCTTCTTCTTCCAATTAATCGGTTAATCGCGCGAAGAAGAACAAAAAGGGAATTAGCTATCGTCTCGGACAAGCTAGCACTTGTCTTGAGACTTTGGTTAATCTTCTAGGTGGACTCGATGCAATCGGAGGCAGTCGCGAGGGTGACGAGCACGCCACCGACTCCAAGAGATTGGATTCGAGCCTTCCGAATACGATTTCGGAAGATGTAACCTCCTACCGCTTCTCCTTTTATGATGTTAATCACTTGAATAACTAGATCCGTTAATCGTGCGTATTAATTCTTTTTTAAATGTTAATAAAAATTTTAATTGCACGTGGACTTGAGTTCCTAACAACTTCTTCAGTTGTGGTCGTACACCCGGTTAGTACTTTGTCGGCCGTCAGTTACGAAAAAATTCGAAAGTTGGGGCAAGCCGTCAGTTAGAGATGTCCGCCGTATGGGAGGTATAATTTTTTTGTAAAATTTTTTTTACGTATAAAAATTTATAAAAATTTAATTAAAATAATATAATTATATAAACTAATTAAAATTAATTATATTTATATTAAATAAAATAATTCAAATATTGTAATATAAAATTAATTTGTTAGTTAAAATTAATTAGTGAGTTAAAAAAATTAAATTACTCATATTTTATGTAATTTAAAATTAATTAAATTTTATGTGATATCCACGTGACGACTGATAAATTTTAAAAAATAAATTTAATAGTGTTTCCTTGTTAGTTTAAAAAATAAAAGTAAAATAGAATTGTAATGATTTGCCAGGCAATGGACGACACGGCTTAGGTCGAGAAAGGTGAAAGGTCCCGTTCGCAGCGGTATTGAGTACACTCGAGACGTACTTGTGAAGATGGAGCATGCACACGAGGTGTGGCGGCCATATGAGGATGAGCTCAGACAGGTGGTTATGCCTCCTTATGCCCGCTACGACCAGAGGTTCTACCGACTCCGCGTTCCATGCATTCATTTCTGGGTCGTGGCGTGGCACTATGCCGATCGGGTGATGCATCAGTTCATGTTGTTTCAGACTGTTCTGCCTCCTCTTCCTACGGTACGTTATTCTTTTGACCTTCGTGATTTAAATTGAAATATTTATAATATATGCATTAAATATGACCTAAAAAAACAGGCTTGGAGGAGGATGGAGGCGCTGTTACAGTACAGGCATACCACATTTCGGCAGAGGGATTGGCAGGATCTTTTCACTGTAGAGGTGGCGATGTGGACCGACACGACCCAGGTCGAGGTGGCAGAGGCGCGGCCATGGAATGACGATATTTTGCCCTCCTACGACAGATGGATGAGGATACATGGAGGTGCTCATCTTATCCCCATTACGGGAGCAACACAGCAGATTCCGACTGGCCGGATCACCTACCTAGAGGATGCGCCCGAGCGCGTGAGTATGGTAAGTTTTTTACTTACGAAAATTTATATTTTTAGGTACAATTAAAATGGATTGTTTTGTAGTTTGGTCACTAACAACAAATAAACAGGTGAAGCATATATTGACGCAAACTCTGCGAGCATGTGCATGGACGGTGAAGAAGGGATTCAGACGTGCTGGGAAAGAGATGCTGAAGGGTTGCAGAACGCAGTTGGAGCTCGTTGGGGAGCCGCATCGATTACCTCACCTTTTAGAGGCGAAGGGTCTAGCTACAGACATAGACTCGATACTTGATTCGCCGGAGGAGGATCACGCGCCAGAGTCCGGATTTTAGGAGCAGCAGTTCATGACGGTAACCTAATATTTGTAATATTATTATTTTTTTGTTATTATGTTTTTTATAATATTAATACTATTTGTAATATCATTATATGTAACAGCCTTTTGGGTATACTCTACACGACTGGGATACATATTTCGATCAGCCGAGACCCAGCCAGCCTATTGTGCGGAGCAGGCGGACAGACAGTCAGCCATCCACACAGCCACCCATCCATCTAGTCACGGAGCCATCCAGTGATGAGTTACCCACACCACCAGGCCCACCCCCTGGCCCATATCCAGACCCACCTACCCATTATGAGTATCAGACGCAGTACCCACCATACCAGACACAGTATCCATCATACCGGACACAGTATCCACCCGGAAGTATTTGCTACAATTTGAAGATTTACCGTTCTGGGCCTACTTCTGGCCTGGAAAGCGGAATGATAATCAATGGATAATAATTGGGATGTGGGCCGGATCCTAATTTGGAAAAATATCCTGATCCAACTGGCCAGTAATAGGACTATAGGAGTGCTTGGAATTTTGGAAATACACCTTTGTCACCGAAAAAATTAAAACTAACGTTACTGTTCATTCGAATTTCGATAATAACAGTTAAAAATTTAAAATTTTAAAAATAACGTCGCTGGATCGTCATCCGGATTGACGAAATCGCATAACCCTTGGATCGTAATCTGGAACGACGATCCAAACTTGGATCGTCATTCCAATTGACGATCCAAACTTGGATCGTCATTCCAATTGACGATCCAAGGCAAATGACAGATTTAAAATAAATATACAAACATAGGAAATGACATATTACGAGAATAGGAATAAAATCTCTTCATCGATTCGTGTGCATGGAGAAAGTCTACTTTATTTTTTTATTGAGTTTTTTTGTTCTTGAAGAAATAAAATTGGAAAGTTCCATTTAGTCGTTATTTATTTATTTATTATTTATTTTCTAGTATAGGTGATTATTTCTTTGTTGTTCGAGTGAAATTCTGAGGTATTTTAAATTTGTGAGAATCATATAAAGAAATATGATGAATTTAGTGATGTAGGAATTTTAAATTATAAATGACTAGAATAATTCTAATAATTTTTTAATATATTGACCATTATTTGATTTATAGAATTTAGAAACGTTAGTAATTTTGTAAAATTTATCCATGTGTTATGAAGGGTTGGGACATTAAATATAGTGTAGGATTTTTCTGAGCGAAACCCAACGAGTTTATAAATTTTCATGGATTTGTGGCTTTATAAAGTTGTTATTTTGTAGAAATTTCATTAAATATAATAGGACTTATGTGGAATTACTTCGATTATTATCTTTTTTGCAAGATTTCAAAAATATCATAAAATTGTAAACCCTATGAAATTCTTCAATGAAATAATAGGATTTTGAGCATGATGCGGAATTTATTTTAGTGTCATTTTACATTTATAGAGCTGTGTTTATTATAGGTATTTTATTGAAAAAAATAAAAAGAATATTGATTTTTTTGTAAAATATAGGTATTTTACATTGATGTGCATGATTAACAGATTTGTGAAAAAAATTGCAAAAACTTTATATGCTTTTAAAATTTTCTATGGCACCTACCATATTTTCAAATTTGATATTTTTCAAATTTCCTCAAGAATACCTATGGCGAAAGAATAACAATAATCCTAGAGAAAACCAAAACAAATTCCACATCATCCTAAAAAAAATGTAATGGGATCTATCAAAATAATTTTATGGGATTTATAATTTTTTGTGTTTTCATATAAATCTCATAAATTTATCAAATTTAATGTCGAATGATATTTTAACAGAATAGTTATATGAATAATTCCATAAATCAAGTAGTGATATAAAGTTATAAAGAGTTCTTAGAAAATTTCTATACTCTAGTTTCAATTATTTCTATGAAAGTAATAATTACATTTTATAGAAAATGATTTGGAAAAGGTCTGTAAACAATTAAAGTGAAACGGTACCTCAATAGTAAATTATAAATGAAGCTCTCTACTTTTGTACCTCGGTTAAAGTGCCGTAATTAATGAGAATTCTCTTGGATCGTCAATTGGATTGACGATCCAAGCTTGGATCGTCATTCCAGATGACGATCTAAGGATTTTGCGATTTCGTTAATCCGGATGACGATCCAGCGACGTTATTTTTAAAATTTTGAATTTTTAACTGTTATTCCGGATGACGATCTAAGGATTTTGCGATTTCGTCAATCCGGATGACGATCCAGCGACGTTATTTTTAAAATTTTGAATTTTTAACTGTTATTATCGAAATTCGAGTGAACAGTAATGTTAGTTTTAATTTTTCTAGCCTTTGTCAAGACTCAAGAAACATGGAGGGGAGAAGAGTAGAGCACTTATATTTTCTTCTTTTTCAAACTGTAGAATATCAAATCATTTTCAAATTGTATCAAAGTTATTATGCTGCTTATGTAAATAATAAAAATTTTATCAGTAATTTTATTTTTTTCAATTTTATTAATTGTTTTAATTAATCATCATACATGGTTGAGGAAAAAAAAATTATTGTCAATAAAAATTATCTCTGTATAGAAAATGATATGTTTGAACAGCCGTAAATAAAACTTACGTTTACTCTCAAATTATTTTCCCCTCTATTATGTTTGAAGATTCTTTTCCTCTCTATTATTGAGAGTAACTAGGTAGCTCAGATGTCGCGGCTCCATGCTAAGGTGTTTCAGCATCTATCGGATACTTTGTGGGGCCGTTTGGATGTTGTAGGAATTTGGAGGGCCGTTTGGATCGCTTAGGAATTTGGGGAAGTTGAAATTCCTAGGAATAAATTTATTGGGAAGTGTGTAACTTTGTGAAGAGTTTAGATTGTTTATAATAAATTTATGGTAGGAAGATGAAATTCTCCAAAATCCTCCATTGATCCAAAAGGCTTGGGGAATTTGAAAAATTTGTAATTCCTAAGCATAAATTTATTTAGAAGTGTGTAACTTTGTGAAGAATTTAGATTGTTTATAATAAATTTGGCATATAAAATGCCCGGAATTTACAATTCCGGCCACATCCAAACGGTCCCTATGGTAATACGTGCGCTTAGTGATGATCATGTAGTAGTAAGAAGTGTTTATTTCAATTAAAAAAAAATGTGTTTATTTTGTAAGAAAGTGCTAGTAGTATTACGTTTTTTATTTTTATGTTGTAAGGTGTTACTCTATTGGGAGTAATGTTGTTAGCTTTTGGTATGTCTATGGTTGTACATTTTGTTATATTGTGACAGCATGTATGTTTGATACAATGTGATCGGTGCTGAGGGTACTGGCTAAATTAATTCCTTAAAAACCGATACTAATTCGTTTGCAGTACAGTTTAAGGGTCGTATCTCGGGGACGGACTATTCTTTTTCTAAGTTCAAACAATTCGGATTAAATTAAATTCTAAAGTTAAATAAATAATTCAGGTTTCAAACAAGTCTAAACAGGAAATCAAGTTGCAGAATTAAAGTTCTAATTGTCTGAAAAACTCAAGTACTTAAAAAGTGAAACAGTTAACGAACGATTAGGGGTTTAGGTTGTCTAACTTTTCTTGTCTGTCAAGGCTGGGGCGGACCGTTCCATCTCTGGAACGGACCGTCCTGGCCCTGTTAGATGGTTGGAACAGGCTGTTCTAGGCCAGAACGCCCCCTCTCGGGCGGTCCGTCCTAACCTTGGAACAGTCCGTTCCAATCACCTGATGTTTGTTTTATCATCCTATTTGATTATTCGCTAAGTGTTTTTGCGTGGATTAAGACAAACCAAACCTACAGACTTGCGCTCTAACTCTCGTTCAGGTCAAATTGCGGGGCTTTGTTTGATAAGTCCTAAAAACTCCTAAATTTCAACTCTCATTTCTTGGTTTAGGTGTTCTTAATTGATTTCTGGGTCTTGGTAAACTCTCAATCTCTCGATTTATTGAGTAAAACTCTAACTGCTAAAAGTTTGGTTAAATCCTTTCGGATATCGCCTACCTAATTGATCTAAGTGTTTATTAGTTATTGCAATTTGATTTTGGTTTGACAATTAAACTAGGCCTTTGTTTAACGCAACAATCAGATCAAACAATAACTAACTTCAACTAAAAGATAGAATAAAATTTCAGAAACCATAAACGCAACTTAACTTAGCAATTAAGCAAGTATTCAAACAAAACAATCAACTAAAAGAAAAGTTATCGAACCATAACCCCTAAACTAGACTACTTCATGCAAGAAAAAGCAGGTTTCATCATACAAAAACACAAAGAAAAAGAAAAAACTAAGTTACAACAGATTGTGCTCGAAAATCTCTAACTTCTGCGCTCTGTCCTGTCTGGGGCGGCCCGTCCTGATCCTGGGGCGGTGCGTCTCAGGTTGGTGGCTGGGCGTCTCAACAGGCTGAGTTTCTTTGGCTATTTCCTGGCTTGAAATTAGGGTTTTTCGAACTCACTTTGAATTGAAGACAGGACAAAGCTTTTATAGGCATCATATGTGGTTCCAAAACGTGGCATTGTGGCTCTGGAAGGCGGTGGAAACTGAAGGAACCACCTCACCAAATCAGGCGCTCTATTCTTAGAAGTCTCGAAATAGCTATGTCTGGCCTGGTCTGGACTCGGACGGCCTGTTCTGGATCTGGGGCGGCCCGTCCCAGCATGGACTGACTGTGTCGTCTGGATCGTCTCTGCCTACATTTGCACTGAATTGGGACGGCCCGTCCTGAGGTTGGGGCGGACCGTTCCAACTTGCTCGATTTGCACAACTTGGTCGATTTTCTCCATTCTTCGTGTCAAAATGCAATGAACCTGTAAAAAAAACTTGCCGGGCTACGACTGAACTTCCCTACATCTAACATTAGCATAATTTAAAGAAAAATGAGTAAAAACACAAATATTTGAACGAAATTTGGGGCTTATTCTGGCTGAAAATCAAGTACGAAAACCGTACATCACAATGATAGCAAATTAAGTACTATTAATTTTTAATTGATATTGATTTGTTGCATATGCATGTTTCTTATATTTTTATGTAATTTTTTTCTTGTCGGCGAGTTGTATTAATTGGAACTTCATGCTATAGTAAATCGTATTGAATTTAATATTTACATTTTTTTTTATGTTCAATAATATTACCTATCATAATACCTTGATAACAATTAGGGCTGCAAATGATTTATCGTTTCACCGTTTTTCATTTTATTTCGCCCCGGCGAAACAAGAAACGACCAACGAAACAGTTTCATCACAGTGTAAATCGCGAAAATTATGTAAATTATGACCGCTTCACCTCTGCAAAACGATTAACGAAATAGAAATCAATTTCGTCATCGAAACGAAACGGTTCACGAAACACCTTTGTTTTGCCTCAGTTTCTAACGTTATGCAACCTATAGGGACTGTTTGGATCATATGGAAATAGAAGGAATTTCCAATTCCTAAATATAAATTTATTATAAATAATTCAAACTCTTTACAAAATTACACACTTTCCAATACTTTATATCTAAGAATAGAAAATTTCTCCTATTTCTAAGCGATCCAAACGGCCCGGATAACATCATAATATGCAAGATTGATATAGGCACTGTCGTTGTCATTCGACATGGAACCGGATAATTTTATCAGTGGATTTGATGCATCCAGGCCATAAAACACCCTTGTGAACCACGCAACACGGCCGTATATAAGTGGGCCCACAAATAAGTTTAATAAATTAAACTCACATAGGGGTGTATACAAAGAAATGTATGCCAAGTTCATGTAAAATACATACTGGCCCAAACCTTTTTTATTTGGACGAATTTTTGTTCTGTGGGTCCTACAACACGAATATATGAATACTCATGAGAAGAATTTCTAGTTACGAATCAATTCGAGTCACAAAAAGATGTTGCACCGGGTCACCAAACGGACCAAACCTCATCCAGCCCCACATATGACATTCCATGCACAATTTTTCCGACGGAAGTCTCTCTTCTATGCACATATTGCATGGAATCAGCGCAGCGGTTAAAAGACAGAACCATCAAATGATGGGGCCCACAGGACGGACATGATGGCTCATATAGTCATATTGATGATTGGTCTATAAAAATTGTTCAATACTGCTCACACCTGTAAAATCAAAATGAACCTGTAAAATAATATTTAATTGAGGCCCCATTGTCCGATATAGATCAGCAAGTAGATAATTCCTTCCGAAATTCACAAATTGCACTGTTCATAGCACGATCCTTGATGCAACCAAGGATTAGTTTAGTATAATAATATATAACCACAGTTGAAGACGTGGTAAACTTAATTAATTTATGCTATCTACTTAATTCTATCTAATTTGAGGTCTAGGTTTCCAGGACTTTGACTACCTAGAATATCAAAATTTTCATTGTCAAATTGTAATTTTAGAACTAGTGTCTAATACATCATCTAAGACAAATAACTAAATAAATAAACAAATATATATATAGACTTTTGCTATGGTGAGTTGCAACTCATCAAAGAATCGGTGAGTTGCGATCAAAACTCCTAAATATAGTTCAAAATGACCGATTCAAACTATTCAATATGATCTCTCTATTGAAATCTTCATTTAGACCAAATTTTATAATTTTTCAAAAATTTTAAGTATTTTTTTAAAATTTTAGAAAATCGTTAATCTAATTAGTTCTAAACCGTTCAAAAACAGTAGTTTTTAAAAATCCGAAAAAATACTTAAAAACCTAAAAAAAAAAGTTTGGTTAGCATGAAAATTTTAATAAGGAGATAATATTAGACTGTTTGGATCGGTCATTTTGAACTATATCTAGGAGTTTTGATTGCAACTCACTATAACAAACACACACACTCTCTCTCTCTATAAATATAAGAAACAGATTATTTAAATGACCGCATCACTGTCATCTAACAAAAACAAGCATTCAATGAAACAACCTAGCATTCAATGAAAACGAAAACAAGCATACACATCATTTCTTTACTTAGAGGGCTCAATTATTTTGGGAGTTTGTGATGATAAAGACCTATATATATTTTCTGTGGCAATGGAAAACAATTAAAAATTCTGTCCTTTTCAATTGGCCATTTGACTAAGAAATAATTGATCAATAACTATCTTGTTGGTAATATGGGACATCTCTCCGTTAATTTTGTTTTAATTTGACTCAATTATAAAAGATGACCTTGAGCATCAGAGCCTCTGGATGTTAATGTTAGGCACAATACTAATCGATAATCAATACTACATATTAAAGCACGCATACCAAGAGATGCAACACGCTAGATTTAGAACGTAAACAAATATTTCTGCAGTTCGATTGGTTTGATCTGCGGTTGGATATCAATCGCCAGCCGAATTAAAAAACATATTTTTATCGTCCAACATTGTTTTGTTTCTTTATTTGCCCTCATAAGATTTGTTAAATAGGTTGTAACTAGTACAGGTCAGAGAGCAAAATAGCGTCAGACGTTCAACTATGATCGCCCTGCCTAATTTGCCTTAAACTGATCTAACATGCTTGTTAATTGCGGTGAAGTCCTAACAATCTGTACTTTTATCAAAACCAAACCCAAAACAACCTCTTTTCCAAGAAAGAAAAGGACATTGTCCGTGTCCAAGGACAAAACCATTAACCAATGGAAAGTTGCTAATGTGTCGTAATCTTTTTTGCTCTCACAGTCACCACTTACAAGTTTTAAAATATCAAATTCGATGATTGAACTGCTAGCACCCTCTTTCCTTGATTTTGCATTAGAGAAAGTTTCTTCCCCACCAAGGAGCGTCTTCCTTACCTTGTAGTTCCATAATACCATAGGTATGCCTCCCAATCTTAATTTTTATTTTGCAGTAGTTACAACTTCCAATTGTTTTTCTTTCTTTGTGCTATATAAATCCGTGAAATAACCCATATAATCTAGTATTAATTTACTTGTTAATACTTACTAGAGGTGAATCTTAAGTTGAAGACTTTACCGCAACGACCCGTTCCATTTAAAAATTGGAAATACCTATTCGTAGAGGCTTTTTATCGAACACTTGATATGCAGCTTTTGAAGTGTACTCCGTCCCAACTAAATGATCCACGTATAGTTTTATTTCTACCAAGTTCGTAATAACCGCACCAATTGAAAAGCAGCATAACCACCGAGTAGTACGATCTACATGTAAAAAACCGAAAATTGGGAGAATACCTGGGAAGGGGCTCTGAAACATCACTATAAAGAAAGGTTTCTACCTCTTGCATTTTCAAGGCCAAAAGCCCAAAAGCTTAACTAAGAATTTAGCATATAATTTTGACTCCCTAATTTGGTCATACACATGCTGCCTACAACCTTTCAAGTTGAACAATACAAGGATTATTAACAAAAGCTGGTACACAATTATGCGCTAACTTTGTGTTTATTATTTATTCAACAGGTAGGCTTAGTGAAAATTAAAATTGTTGGAATAAAACAAATTGCATTCTAACGGAATGGAGAAATCGCAGTGCTTAAATGGGGATGCCAGTACAACACCAGAAGCATTTAATGTAAGAAATTTAAATTGCAGTTTCAAATTGAACCCTCCTCGAGTAGATAATAGCAAGAGTTACCAAGAATTCCCTGATCTCACTTCAAATGCTGTACTCAACTACATAAGTCAAATGTTATTAGAAGAAGCATTGGATGAGAAAGAAATCAATTATGAAGATGAGATGACTCTACAGGCTACTGAGAAATCCTTCTATGATATTCTTGGAGAAAACTGCCCTTCCTCTTTTGAGGGGTCTTTGTTGGACGGTACTCAGAACCGGCACAGTTATATTGTGCGTGATTCAGGAAAACAATGTAATGGTTTCGTAAGCCGACCATTTCATGCTCATGATGGCCCCTCTTGGGAGCACCCTGTAAGTTCTAATCTGACATCTACCTTACCAATAGGGACCCCCTCCTCGGTATGGCAATTCTCAGAAGGTGCTGAAGAATCAACAAATTTTCTTCCAAACATCGATAGACTACTAGTTGATTTGGAGCTTGATCAATATAGAGTAATTCAAAAAACCCAAGATGTTGGTCCATCCACAAAGAAAAAAGAGAGCTCCAATAATCCTAGGTCAAAAAAGAAATCTAATGACAGCGCTAATGATTTATTAGAGGGGAGATGTCAAAAACAGATTGCTGTTTATCCAGATGCGCCAGATGAAAATGTAATATCTGATACAGTTCTTTTGCTATTTGGGCGGAAGTCAACTGAAGAGGTTAGAACCATACGCAAAATCTTGCAGAAAGAAATCAGAGATGAGCAAAATGAGGCTAAAGCTTCTGATAGATCAATGAAACAAGATAACAATCATATTAGCAAAGATTCAGTGGATCTATCTTCTCTTCTTGCATCCTGTTCTGAAGCCGTTTTTACTAATGATCGTCCAACTGCTATTGAACTGATGAAGAAGATAAGGGAGTGCTCTTCTCCAGCTGGAGACCCATTTCAACGTTTAGCTTACTATTTCATAAATGGACTTGAGGCTCGTTTGGCTGGCACTGGAAGTGAGATTTATCGTAGGCTTGTATCAAAGCATCCTACATTGACTGATATTTTGAAGGCATATCGGGTGTATATTGCAAGTTGCCCTTACGTGCCGTCATCATTCTATCTCGCAAATCAAACAATTTATAACATTGCAAAAGATGCGACAAGAGTCCATATTATTAATTACGGCATCTTCCATGGGTTTCAGTGGCCATCTTTTTTTGAATATTTTTCTGATTTGAAAAGCACAGCTCCAAAGATTCGGATTACCGTTATAGAGGAACCAGAGCCAGGTTTCCGCCCAAATAAGCGAGTGGATGCAGTAGGACGAAGATTGGTGTTTTATGCAAAGC
The DNA here is from genome assembly GCA_028095005.1 of Rhynchospora pubera. NCBI lineage: Eukaryota > Viridiplantae > Streptophyta > Magnoliopsida > Poales > Cyperaceae > Rhynchospora > Rhynchospora pubera. The sequence continues at coordinate 188,768,676 of CM051461.1, forward strand.
AATATAATGTTTCTTTTGAGTATCAGGGGATAGCATCCAAATGGGAAAATGTCAAATCAGAAGACCTTAATATAGGCAAAGAAGAAAAGGTGCTAGTATGTTGTTTGATCAAATCTTCAATGCTTCCTGATGAAACTACTGACATGTGTAGTCCTAGAGATAAATTTTTGAAAACCATTAGAAAAATTAAACCACATGCCTTTATTCATGGAATTTCAAATGCATTGTACAATTCGCCCTTTTTCCTTGGCCGATTTAGATTAGCCTTGTCCCACTATACTAGCTGGTTTGACATGCTTGATTCAACCTTACCTCGGCATAATCCAGAGAGGGTACTCATAGAGAGGGAGATGTTCATCCCTGATGCAATCAATACCATAGCATGCGAAGGATTAGACAGAGTTGATAGGCCGGAAACATACAAACAATGGCAGGCACGACATCATCGAGCTGGATTAGAGAAAATACCTGTAGATTCCATGATTATAAAAAACATGAAGAATTTTGTAAGGGAGTGCTATCATAAGAATTTTTTTGTAGATGAGGATGACAGATGGGTCCTAATGGGGTGGAAGGGAAGAGTGTTGTATGCTATGTCCATATGGAAACCAAATGAAATGTAGTAGTGTAATAAACATGTAATATAATGAATTTCTCTTTTCTAGTTTTGTTAGCAATCAATAAATAGGATTATAGGAAAGCATTATTTTTTCGGGCATGGTACTTGCTTTTCAACTAAAAAAACTATCTTAAAATCTTCACTTTTAGTGCCATATTACATTACATGATCTAAATTACTAAGTTTCACATTTCATACTCTGACTACCGAGCCCATTTTCTACATAAATAATCTGAACATAAACTGAAATATTTGAGTGATGAATTTTCTGTGAATAATTACCTTTCTTTTTTTTCTTTTCCCTTTTTTATATATATATAATTTTCAGACTCGTGTCCCGCCCAAAACGAACTTTCAGTTTTTTTTTAATGTCAATTGTAGTTGTACATCTAGCTGACATTTTTTAAATTAAAAAAGACCTAAGTGCGAGAAAGAAGAGAGAACAGCATACAACCATATGACCTACTGCAATTTGGTACAATTAAGTTGTATCTGCCAAAATGACTTTTTAATTATTCAAAACATACTCATAAAAGAAGTTCTCCTGGAGTGGAATTATTTCAGCAAGAAATTTTAGTCTTTTTTTCCTTTTTTTCTTTTCGCTTTCTCTATTCTGAAAAGCTGGGAAAAGCTTTCATTTTCCTTTTTCTTTCTTAGGACTGCTAGTTTTGCTTATTTTAATTAGCCTCTGGCTAATTGCTTTTTTCCTTGTAGTTTATTTAACTTTAACTATTCAATGATAAGATAGGGGCTTGACCCTATTTTTCTTCAAAAAAAACATACTCATAAAAAATTGATGTCATTGCATTCACTTGGTTGGCAACACCTTAAATTGGTTAACCTTGTTCGGTACATGTATTCAGATTTTTACATTTGTTTTCTAGATTCATCCTGGACCAGATGGGCCTTTCGTGTAGGGACAGACGGATAGTTAGACCTAGAATCCGGACCATTCTATAGACTTTCTAGTGCTGATCGCTTTCTATTCTCGCACTTTTCTCAGAAAGGAGAAAGCACAGAAATATAGATTATTCCTTAGCTACCAGACAGCCACTTGTTTCGGACCTAATTAATGTACTGATTTAGAGGCCACAAAGAGATTGCGTCAACTGACCATCTACCCACAACAAAATTTCAAATGTTCCACCTACTCTTTGCAATAATGTTCATGGAAGCATCTCCCTCACTGTAGAAGTTTCACTATTCAATTTCATTTGCTAATTGATTAGTGCCACTCTATCAAGGTATGATCCTAAAACTCTTTCAAAATCATTTGCTTTGGTTATTTTCTAATTGCTGTTCCATTTTGCCTTCTTAATGAAGCTTTTCTACCAGTAATACTTAAGGTGACCGCCATTTAAGAAATTGGTCTTTGAGTTTTCATTTTTTTTTCCATTTCCCATTTCAAATAGAGGGACCCAGGTTAATAATTTATTGTGACAATAAGGCCCTTATAGTATTATATATAACGAAATGGTTATCATGGTTAGAGACTCAATCCGGGTTATATGAGTTTTGCTAGTTTGATTTATTTTGACATATTTTTGTGCTAAATGCTACTTTCCAGTTTTGGTTGTTATTAATTTGTTGTGCATACAAGATGTTTGATGGAAATCCTCATAGAGGACCAGTATTACTTGTGGAACCTTAATGCTAATAAGTCCTTACTCAGAAATTCTCACTTTTTTTAGGATCTTTAAATCCATTGATGCAAACCTGTAACCTGTTTATTTTGTATATTTGACAAAATTGTTCAGAATCAGAAAGACATTCTTGCCTGTCGCTCGGTCAATCACATGTAAAATGCTGATTATAAATATATATGATAATCATATCAATCTCGTCTACCCTTTTCTATCTAATTATAGAAAAATGACTTGGCTTATCTGATTGAATTCCAGGTCATTAAGCCATGTGGCATGGATTTGCCTGGAGAGAACAACTTTTGTTCCTTAAAGCTTGATGAAGCACGTACTGTCATAAATAGCATGAGCCACACAAACATTTCACAGGATGTTATTGAAAAATATCCAAATAACGAGTTGTACCCAACATTAGACTACATCTATCAGATTCTGTTGGAAGATGATATTGACGAACAATTGACTGGGTATCAAGATGTGGCGGGTCTATCCGATATGGAGAAACCTTTTTATGATATTCTGGGGGAGAAATATCCACCTTCACCAAACACCAATGTAGCTTTAAGCCAGACAAAATCAAACCATAATTCTGACACTTGCATTCCCAGCTCAAATAATTTAAGCTTCACAAAGGACTATAGAAGTGAGAGCTTACTGGCAAAGGAGTTCCAGAGGGGAGTAGAAGAAGGAAAGAAGTTTCTCCCAACCATCAACAATTTAGCTATAGATTTGCATGTGAGTAGGCTTTCACTAGATAAGGCACATACAAACAAGTCATCAGAAATTGAATTGGAGGAAGAGACTGCTCATGGCTTGCCCAAGACGAGAAAGAGCTCAACTGATGCAGGCCTGAATCTTTTGGAGAGACGCAATAGTAAAATGTCCATGCTTTGTGCTGAGGAAACAACAAGAGATGAAATGTTTGATAAAGTTCTACTTTACCATGGAGAGGAGTATGCAAGAGAAGAGATTACTCGTTTGCAAGAAATAAGGAAATGTCAAGCAAACCAGAAGGAAAACCTAGAGGATAGCATTGATTTTGAATCACTACTTGTCCAATGTTCTGAGGCTATAGCACTCAATAATCATAATAAGGCCGAAGAACTCATAAAAGAAATAAGGAAACACGTCTCCCCTGTTGGTAGTGGAGCCCAAAGACTTGCATGTATCCTTACTGATGGACTTGAGGCTCGCATGGATGGTACAGGGACCGAGACATATCGCCAACTCGTCAGTAAACAAATTTCCACCAGAGAAATTCTGAAAGCCTACCATATGTACATTACAGCCTCCCCTTTATTGAAGATCTCGTACTGCTTTGCTAATGGTTACATTTGTAAAGTAGCAGAGAATGCATCGAGGATCCATATAATTGATCTAGGCATTACTTTTGGGTTTCAGTGGCCGCCTCTAATTCAAGCTCTTGCTAAAAGGAAAGGCGGTGCTCCAAAACTCCGAATTACTCGTATAGATTTCCCTCAGCCAGGCTTTCGTCCTGCTGAACGGCTCAAACAGATTGGAGTGAGGCTGGAAGAATACGCTAAAAGTTTTGGTGTTCCTTTTGAGTATCACTGTATTGCCTCATTATGGGATTCCATCCGTATTGATGATCTCAAAATTGATGATGAAGAAGTGCTTATAGTTAACAGCATGTTTCGCTTTAAGCAAGTTAGAGACGAGACATTTGCCAAAGATAGTGCGAGGAACCAAGTCCTCAATCTGATGCAGCAGATAAAACCAAAAGTTTTCGTCTTAGGAATATTTAGTGTGTATTTTAGTCCCTTCTTCACCACACGATTTAGAAAGGTTCTGTTACAGTATTCCATGTTATTTGACATGCTTGACACGTTAGTTCCATGGGATGATGAGGGAAGGCAGCTAATGGAAAGAGCCTTGCTTGCTCCTCCTATTTTCAATCTGGTAGCATGTGAAGGGCATGATCGAGTGGAGAGACCTGAGACATACAAGCAATGGCACAAGAGGATCTCTCAGGCAGGCTTTAAACAGCTGCCCCTGGATCAGGACATAATTAAAGATTGCAATATAAAGTTGAAAAGTGGTTACCATGAGGGATTTTTCATTGAGAAAGAAAATGACTGGCTGCTTCAAGGTTGGAAGGGGAGGATAAATTATGCACTATCGGTGTGGGAACCAGAACTAGAATAATTCGGAGGTCCGTTGACGTGTGCAATTATTTATATTTCATAAACATATATAGTTATATTATATTAATATTGTGACCTCTCAGTAGGATTTCATTTGTCACTCACGTGTCCAAAATTAAGCTTATTTGTTTAGCTCGTATCGCCCCAAAAAGAGTATCTTTTTTAAGTTACCACGCAATTGTGCTCTCTGACTCTCTGTACACTGTGGTGTGTTTGGTTGTCCAAGTAATGAGGAATAAGGAATAGGAAAGAGGGAAGAAGAAAAATGACACATCTAAACATGAGCAGTAATTTTTAATAAAAAGAATTAAATATTAAACAATTTTAATAAGAATCAAGATTTATTTTTTTAATAAGAACCAAAACTTATTTTTTTCAATAAGAACCAAGGAATAACGTGTTTTATAATTGCGTTACATCCACTCGCCTAATAACACGTTTTATAAACGTGTTAAGCGGAATAACTCTTTTATAAAATACGTTATTAGTATAATAGTGCGTTTTACAAATGCGCTATTAGTTCTTTACATTTTCCGCTCAATTTCGAAATATAAAAAGAATGTTATGTTGTCATAGAGTGTTCAGACGAAAATTTTGACTTAATAAAAAAAAATATTTTGCAACAAATTTATGCATGTTTCATATTTTCAAAATTTTCGAATAATTTATTTCAATTTAAATACGTATTAAATAAATAATGAAATATATGACACATACTTTATATACATTTAATTGTACATATATATTTTTTTTAACACGTGTATAATATAAAAAATGTCTTATACCCTATACCCATTGATAGCGGCCCAACCAAAACAGTCCCAATAATTTATACCCATTTTAACTTTTCTGTAGGTAATACTTCAATTCAAAAGTACTCGTGTGATAGCTTACTATTGAAAGAGTTAACCACTATTCTAATTTTATTTTAAATTTAATGTGATTATTTAATGTTATAAATGTATTAATCTATTACAAAATTTTCTATGTCCACCAACAACCTCCCCAAAATTCTGGCGATGATGTGGCAAAACATTAGCGGTTCCCACCAACCTTCATTGATGATCTAGACAAAGTCTTGTTATCTCTATTTTTTGGCATTGTCAATATACCTGTCAAACGTTAGAGATGGAAATGGAACAGCCATTTTCATTTAATGTTCCATTTCGGTAACGGAACGAAATGGCTGTTTCATTTCCGTTCCGTTTCGACAAACGTAACAAATTTCTGTTCCATTTAACGTTCCGCCTCACATTTCCTATTGATTTCAGCCCATTTCCGTATTCCGTTCCATTTACGTTAACAAATTTTGGTTCCGTTTCCGTTTCTGAAAACGAAATCCATTTCAGCTTTCATTTAACGTTCCGTTTCGACAGAACGGAACGGAACAGCGGAACGGATGTTAATACTGACAGGTATAATTGTCATATGCTCAGTGGTCGTCCTCGAACAATTATACTCCAAAAAAAAAAAAGATAAAAAATGTCATCCCAATCGATAAAACTTTCAACATTATATTGTTAATTGTTTTAACCATAATATTTTTAAATTTCAGACTATATAGCATTAACTATTCTATTAAAAAAAATAATAATATACTTATATTCGAACTTTAAATTGGAGCAAAATTATTTGTGGACAATGACCAATGCAGAAAATAAATTCTCTGGGTATCAAAACATAGAAGGCGAATCAACATACAAATTAGTAATGTATTTACGCGTCACTCTTTTGACCTCCCGCATTGACCGGCTGTGAAGTCAACATATCAAATTACGTAATTGAATTGCTAGCACCTCTTTCTTGATTTTGCATTCGAGGAAAGTCTCTTTTCCACAAGGTCTTCTTTGCCTTGGTTCTTCGATAGCTGAGGTAAGGCTTTTAATTTTTTATTTTGCTCTAGTTGCAAAATACTGTTCTTTCTCTGTGCTATAAATCCGTGAATAACCCATATAAATTAGTTCTAATTTACTTGTCAATACTTGTTAGAGGTAAACATCAGCCAGCCGTTGCTACTAAAGTACCGTGCTCCATTCAATTGGAAATACCAAGTCAGCTAGGCATTTCATCGAACACTTGTTATGCAGCTTTTGAGCTTACTTCGTCCCAACTAAATAATCCACATGTATACCAAGTTCACAGTATTTGCTCAGATTGAATCATAGCAGACAACTGAGCAGCACAATTTACTTGCAATAAAACCTAAAATTAGCAGAATCCTTGGGAGGGGACAAAGAAATGGGTACTATCACAAAGGAAGTGAACCTCTTTGAATTATAAGGCCTATAGCTTTATCAACACTTCCTCTGCATATAATTTTGGTCCCCTAGTTTGATCATAACATGTAGCCCAGAACCTTTCAAATTGTTAAATACAGCGATTGTTGAGATACTCTAGAATTGTAATTCTACAGCTCATCTATTTCATGCTCCACTTAGTATTTTTTATATTTATTGTCATCAGAATTTGTCCGAATAAAAACAATTAAAGTTGTAGATGTGTGGTAGCTTTGCATATCATCTTAGCTGAATTTGGGGTTAGTTTGTTCATCCATTAAGAAGCTCCATGTTGAAATTTCAAATTATTCACTGAAACCCAAAAAACTTTCAAATAATGAAGAGTATCTACTAATCCAATTTTGTATATAGGAAAATAACATAAAAAGTTTCAATTGTGTATACCATAAAAATATAGATGTACTGTAAAATTGTTGATCAATAATTAGGTATAAACAAAAGAAGAGGTATTTAAATTAACCTTTTTAACTTGAGAATTTTGGCAAACAAACTCCTCATTTCCAATTGTGGGACACCATCTAGGCTGCTACGTCTTGGTTTATCTGGAAGGCACGCAACATACGTATGTTCTCTAACTGTCCAACTGCTCCAGAGTTTTTGATTAAAGAAATATACGCATGTGTACAATCCTTGATGAAACATGCCTAGTTTTAAACTTTCTTTCTTTTTTTTTTCTAGACTTGTATAGGCTGTAGTTATTTTTTTCTTCTTACTTTTTTTCTTTACCTTTTGTATATATTTTATTTAATTTTATTTAATAAAATTTGTCGGTGTGGTAATTTGTCACCTGACCCTAAAAAATTTTTTTTTTTGAACTCAAATGGTAATTAAAGCCTGCATCTAAATCCTTACGATCAAATTGAACGTTTTTAAGAGAAGAATTAGACTAAAATTAGGGATAATGACCTCATTAACATGAGACTCCCTTTTATATTAAACACTTATTGTTTTTTACGGATAGGTTCCTACAATCATACAAATAGCATAATAACAATATAACTCAACATAATAACTAATAACTCAACACTCCCCCTCAAGATGGACGAAAAATATCCGCTAAGCCCATCTTGTCACATAATCTTGATACATCCTCTGAGCTAAGTCCCTTGGTTAAACAATCTGCTACTTGATCTCTTGTCGGAACATGTCCTAACTTGAGTAGTCCACTATCCAGTTTCTCTTTGATAAAGAACCTATCAATTTCAATATGCTTGGTCATGTCATGCTGTACTGGATTGTTGGCAATGTTGATTGCTGATTTATTATCGCACCACAATTTCATCTGATCTCCTTGGTTCATCTTCAACTCTATTAGAAGAGCTCTCAGCCACAATAACTCAGCAACTCCTGAAGCCATGGCACTGTATTCTGCATCTGCTGTCGATCTTGCTACTACCAACTGCTTCTTGCTCCTCCAAGAAACCAAGTTGCCCCCTACAAACACACAATATCCTGATGTAGATCTCCTGTCATCGACACAGCTATCCCAGTCAAAGTCACAATAGCCCTCAATGTTTAAATGATCATTATTTCTAAAGATTAATCCCTTTCCTGGTGCACTTTTGAGATACCTCAAAATCCGATACACTGCATCCATATGACCTTTTCTTGGATCATGCATGTAGCGACTTACTACGCTTACGGCGAAGGAGATGTTGGGACGAGTGTGATTCAGATAGATCAATCGACCCACCAATCTCTGGTACCTCTCACGATCAACTGACTCCCCTGCCTCTGCACTTAGCTTGAACTTTGAATCAATTGGAGTAACTGCAGGCTTGCAATCCAACATGTCAGTCTCCTTGAGAAGATCAAGTACATATTTTCGCTGAGAAAGAACAATTCCCTCTGCTCCACGAGCCACCTCAATTCCAAGGAAGTAGCTCAGCAAACCAAGATCTTTCACCTCAAATTCTTTGCCCAATTGCACCTTCAGTTGAGCAATTCCCTTCTCATCATCACCCGTGATAATTATGTCATCCACATATACAAGAAGCATTGTAATACGTTCTTTATGTTGTCGAACAAATACAGTGTGGTCGGCATTAATTTGTCGATATCCTATGCCCACCATAGCCCTCTTGAACCTGTCAAACCAGGCTCGAGGAGATTGTTCCAGTCCATAAAGTGACTTCTTCAATCTGCATACCTTGCCCACTGTTTGAGTTGTGCCAAATCCTGGAGGAATTTCCATGTACACCTCTTCCTGTAAATCTCCATAAAAAAAAGCATTTTTCACATCTAACTGGTGTAGCTTCCAACCTCCATTTGCTGCAAGGGAGATGAGTGTCCTAACAATACTCATCTTCACCACTGGTGCAAATATCTCATCATAATCAATACCATATATCTGACTATATCCCTTTGCCACCAGTCGTGCCTTGTAACGATCAATTTTTCCTTCTGGGGTATGCTTCACTTTGAACACCCACCTACACCCAACTGCCTTTTTGCCAGGTGGTAGTGACACAATCTCCCAGGTTTTATTCTTATCTAGAGCTTCAAGTTCCTCTTGCATAGCTATTTTTCATTTTGGGTCCTTCTTAGCTACCTGCCAGCACTCAGGTAAAGTGACAGAGTCTAATGATGCAATAAATGCTCCATGTACAGGTGATATATTAGAGTATGAGACAAATTGAAAAATATCATGTGGAAAACCATAATGATCAAGAGGAAGACCCGCATTACTGCGAGAAGTCCTTCTTAATGTTATTGGAGCATGAGAAAAAGAGAGAGGATTTATATCACCTGTTTCAGATTCTGAATTTGAGGAATGATCTGTGGGTGTATGTGTCTTAAGAGTCGGGGTAGACCGGGACAAGGGACTTGATGGCACAAGTGGTATAGTTGGTGCATTCATGGGACCCTCTTTCGGCCTCCGAGTATACACTCGCAATTCACCTTGAGTTTGAGTCCTAATATTTTTATGATCTTTCTCTTCTTCCTCTTTCTCCTGTTGTTCTTCTTCTCCAATCTCATGTTCCTCAACCAACGTAGGAACCAAGAAAGGAATTGTTCTTTCTTTTTCCATCTTATCACCATTCTCCCCCTCTTGTCTCATACTTTCAGAATCAGACAAGTCACCAAAAGGTGAAGTTACCCCTGATGTATAATATGGTTCAAATTCTCGAAAATGCACATCCATACTCACAAACAACCTCTTTTCTACTGGGCTCCAGCAAGCATAACCCTTTTGTGTAGCAGAATATCCCACAATTATATATTTCACGGCTCTAGGATCGAGCTTTCCTACAGAAGGTCTGTTGTCCTTCACAAAACATACGCAACCGAACACCTTCAATGGAAGAAGCCCAGCATTATCTCCTTTCAACATCTCGCATGGGGACTTCCATTCCAACACCCTAGAGGGCATCCTGTTAATCAATACTGCAGCTGTTAAAACTGCATGTCCCTACAAATGTTTTGGGACATTCATGGAGATCATCATACTTCGAGCCACCTCTGGAAGATGTCTGTTCTTTCGTTCTGCTACTCCATTTTGAGCTGGTGTGTATGGACATGTTGTCTGATGTTGTATCCCCTTAGCTGACAAGTATTCCGCAAAAGCTTTGTTGGTGTACTCTGTCCCATTATCAGACCTCAATACTTTCACTACGGCTCCATATTGAGTCTGAACAGATCTATGAAAATCTTTGAAGCAAGCCAACACTTCATTTTTATTTTTCATCAAATACAACCAAGTAACACGAGAAAAACAATCAATGAAAGACACAAAATATCTATAACCATTCATAGAACTTGTGGAACAAGGACCCCAAACATCAGAATGTATCAGGTCAAAAGCACAAAGACTCCTATGACCAGAACTAACATAAGAGCTCCTAGTAAGCTTGCCAAACCCACATGCATCACAAACAAGTTTTAATTTATTAGCCTTTTCAAATAAAACTGGATACAAACGACTCGAAACATTAAAAGAAGAATGTCCCATGCGTTGGTGATGAAGCACAACACATCCTCAACACTCATCTCAGATCCTATTTTTTCTGTCCCCTCTACCATGAAAATTAATGCTGAATCAAGCCCTTCACGATCTAAGTACCATAAACCACTACGCCAAGTGCCAGTCCCAAGTCTCCGACCGGTCTCCTTCTCTTGAAATATCACCTTTGGAATATCAAAAGAAACAACACATTTTAGTTGGAGTATGATAGCACTAATCGATAAAAGATTTACTGGAAATGAGGGAGCATGCAAAACATTAGACAAAGTCACAGAACCAGTACAATTCACAGTACCCTTACCGATCACTGGTTGTGTTGTATCATCAGCAGTTTGGATGCTCTCAGGCACTGCCAAGTGAGTGTAGGAAGAGAACTCACTAGCATTACCCGTCACATGTCAAGATGCACCAGAATCCACTATCCATTCTGGTGATCTAGTGGTGGATATAGAGGCAAGAGCAAGTATATTACTAGTACCTTGAGTCGAATGAGCATAAGTAGCAATGTTACCCCTAGGCAAGAATGATGTGGATGCATCATCGGTCACACTCTTCTTGTCCACATTCCCTGCTGCTTTTTGCTTTCGACTAAGTACCTCCAGAAGCGCTTGATCCTCCTCAGTGAAGACCACTCCAATTTTCTTTGTCTTCGTCTGCTACTATCAGATTTGCCCGGTAGCCTCCACTTCCACCTCTACGACCGCCACGGCCACGACCACGGCCAAGGCCTCCAGACTGTCCACGTCCACCGAAATCTCTTTCCTTGAGTGGCTTAGGACAAGCAGGCCTCAAATGACCCACTTCACCACAATTGTAGCACTTGCGAGTCTCCCCTGAGAACCTGTCACACTAGAGTTTGAAACCGTCAATGCCGAGCGCACACCTACACCATTTGTTTCTGAGAGCAGTTTAATGCGACTTTCCTTCTGCATCATAGCTGCAATGGCCTCATCAAGTGACGGAATTCTCGTCTGAGCTAGTAATACTGCAGTCCTGTGCTCAAAGGCCGGGTTCAACCTCCTCAGAAAATGCATAGTCCTTCTCTGAGCATCTCGCTCACCCCTTCTACACTCGGGGCCTTTGCAGCATGCCATCGGCGAGAAGTAGTCATAATCTGCCCACAATCGCTCTAGATCTGTGGCATACTCTTGGATTGACCTATCTCCCTGCACCACTGTTTTTATCTCTCATTCGATCTGAAACACCCGCATGTTGTTCTCAGTCTCTGCATAAATCTTCTTCAACTTCGCCCACATATCCTTCACATTCTGGATGCCATCCACCGTCACAGCAATGGAATGAACCATCGAATTGAGAAGCCATGTATATAGCAACATGTGTGTGGTTTTCCACGCATTCCAAGCATCAGTGTTCTTATCTGGTTCCATCTTTTCTCCTGTCAGGAAGCCCTCTAGATTCCTTCCTGCCAGAGCACCCTGAATCCTACGTGACCAACTCAGATATGTGGCCGGTCCATCAAGTTTCAACTCCACCGGTGGAAGATCTAGCTTTACTGACGGTTGATGTGCCTCGGCTCCGTGCGACACCTTGACGAGCTCAAGCAATATCTTCACATCATCTGCATCTAACTTTGCAAGAAGTTTATCCATCTCCTACAACCGTGCTTGATCTCCCAGTACCAACCACACCTTATCTCTTCCTACCACAAACCGTGTGCACTCACACAATCACGGCTTTAACATCCAGAACAATCGTCACACAAGCGAACGGAGAGAACACACCTGTCGTCAGAGCGAGGCATGAAGCAGCGGGTAGGGGGTGCCTTGAGCAGATCACGCGGACGAGAGTGGCGGACGGGGGGCTGAGTGGCGAAGGGGGGGACTGCTGTTACGACGGTCCCTGCCTTCGTCGTGTTTGCACGGCCCACAACCGCGGTCGCAGACCAGAGCGCGCGCGAAGGGGGGGGACTGCTTTTACGACGGTCCCTGCCTTATACGAACGGGGAAGAGAAGAACGGAAAAAAAAGCAGGCATGCGCCGCTAACCTGGCTGCTCTGATACCAAGAAGAATTAGACTAAAATTAGGAATAATGACCTCATTAACATGAGGCTCCCTTTTATATTAAACACTTATTGTCTTTTACAAATAGGTCTCTACAATCATACAAATAGCATAATAACAATATAACTCAACATAATTGTTGGTTAAACATTTTCTCTCGATTTGCCGATTTGCAAAACAACACCGAAACCCTAAAACTAACATCTCCATTTAGTGTTTTATAGCTAGATCATTTGAAGAATGGATTAAAGCAAGTGTGGCACATAGTTTGGAGCTTCAAGAGATTGCTTTGGACTAGTTAGAATCATTAGTTTAGGTATAATTAAACTCTAAACTAATCTCAATCAATTTGCTGGTAAAATGCTCAGTGTTTCTGTCCAACGTTATACAACGCCATTTGCCGTTACACAACGCAACGATATTTCGCTTTTAAATTGCAAATTTTCTGACAAGGTTGGAACAGCGTTACACAACGCTCAGTAGCGTTGTGCAACGTTAGTTCATTTGCTTTTAAACCTGTTAAATCTATTATTTCCCCTTGTCAGAACGTTGTGCAACGCTAAGTAACGTTACACAACATTTCCGCTCCTATGTTGTGTAACGCTATTCAGCGTTGTACAATGGTAATCTGAAGCAGGCAACTCTGCACTACTCAGACATCGATCAGCATCGCTGCTGCATGCATGCAGCCATGTTCCATGCATGCATCAGGCATGCAAGTTGGCATTTTTACATGCAAAACTGCGGGTTACGTTGTACAATGCTAGATAGCATTGTGCAACGACCACGTTGTGTGACGCCCTACAGCGTTGCACAACGTTAGTCTGAGTCATGCACCTAAACATCGCTCACACATCGCTCAGACATCGCTGCTGCATGCATGACCCATGTTCCATGCATGCAGCACGCAGGCTGCTAGCGTTTTTGCATGCAAAGTTACGGGTTCCGTTGGCCAACGCTGGATAGCGTTGTGCAACGCCCTCGTTGTGTAACGTCAGTCAGCGTCGTATGACGTTCTGACAATGTTGTTTGAGTTTGTCAGATCTGCCTTATTTCTCTTCTTGTCTTCGTTGTGCAACGCTACTTAGCGTTACACAATGCTCTGACAAGTTCTAACGGAACTGTCGAGCTTCTGCTTTGGATTTTTGCTGAAGCGTTGTGCAACGCTGTACAACGTTACACAACGCTCTGACAACTCACTGTTAGAGATATGTCCTAGAAGCCAATCTTTTTTTGGCTACTTCTATGGTTTTATGTCATTGATGATTTCATATCATTTGTTCCTTGATTTATGTGTTGACAGTTTATTCAGGTTGATGATCTGAATTATAGATCACTGTTTTTCATTTAGTAGTAAATGACAACAATAAATCTAAAACGTCCATAATCTTGATAATTAACAAGGAACATTAATTATCAATAAGATTAGTATGCAAGTTAAGTGATGATTAAGTTCTATAAATCATGGGTTAAGAGTAACCAACTTAATTGCATATGTTTATGTTAATTGAACATAGTACAGGACATGACCCGAAATAAATATATGGATTGTGTTATGTGTCATTATGTATTTCGTTATGATTTTGATTCTAAGTTTGAGATGTTTATCTTTTCCACATGAGGATATGTTCAATAAATATCGTCTACCGCTGATTCCCGATAAGGGTTGCTATACGAACGTTATTTATGTTCTCTTGAATTGTGCGAGGAAAAGCTAAATTATCAAGAAAATCGTATGTCCCTCATTAATTCATTTAGTGAGTGACGATATCTATTTGGGCCCCTTGATGGAGATAGATTGTTTGCTAGCAACTGATACAATTATCTCTAGATCAAAAACGTATAATCTGCAAGAATGACACATTCCTATCTTGGATTATACGATGATATCGTGAGACATAAGAATCAAAGTAGAGAAATACTTTTATTCTCTTATGCAGGATTTAAATACTGTAGCAGTACATTATTTATGCGAATTGGGAATCATAACGTGTTGCTAGATACCGCTTATGATTATTGGAATTAAATAGCGATTTAATCCCATGTCCAACTTAGCATAAATTCTCAAAGGGTCACACAGATCGAAATATAACCAAACAGTGCATTAATCATTTATTTGCATCAGTGTGCTTTTGCGAAAATATGATAAGTTGATTAATTGATTATATGTCGATATAATTAATTAATTCAAACGGATCATATCGAAATGATTTAATGCATAAGCTAATCCCATAGTAATTATTAATTAGTTAATAATTATTCAACACAAAACAATTTAATATAAATAGTTATATTAAATTAATGGGCCGATATTTATTATTGAATAAATAGCCCAAATGAAGAGCACTAAATAGTGGATTGAATGGGTTGATTTAATAATCAATTTGGAGAGCTTGCAAAGCCCATTTGGGCCCATATATGGCCGGCCACAATGGAGGTGGTAGGTAGGTGGCATGATGGTAAATAAAGAGAACTTATTGCTAGGGTTTGAGCATTATAAAAGGACCCTTGTGGAGGCTCCTTGCTCCTCTCTCTCTCTTCCTTCCCTTGGTCGCCACCTTCCTCCTCTCTCCCTCTCTTTGGCCGCCACCTCTCTCCCCTCTCATCCACCTTAGCTCATGTGTTGAGCACCATAATCTCTCCACTTAATTAAAGGGAATTAAGAAGGCGAGAACGCTTGGGATTAGCCTAGACCTTGTAGCTTCTAGCAAAGCTTGTAGGTCTTGGTTAATTTCGTGGTGGACTCGAGGACGAGCTTGGCACGAAGGAAGAGCTAGACGCGCGCATCACCTACAACCTAGCCGGTTCAAGCCTCTTGATTACGATATCAAGAGAGGTATAAACCTTGAACTCTCTCTTTGTGTGAATGGCGTTAAGTGCAAGATCCGTGTTTGTGCATGCTTAAATTGGCTAATTAAGAGTAATTAACCATAAAAATGAAAATTATGCACTTAACTAACACTCACAACGTCATTGTCTGTGACCGTTTGATTTTTCAACGGCTATTTCTGCGTTGTACAACGCCATATAGCGTTGTATAACGGTAGAATATGTTTTGATTGGTTTTTGGAGCTGTTGGCGCCCTCTATATATATGGGGCCTCTTGGAACTATTTAGACACTTTTGAAACATTTGAAATTCCTCCCTTTTGAGCTCCAACCAGTTAGACATTACTCTCTCTTGTATTTGAGCATTAACTTAGCAAAATCATTGAGATTAGAGTGTGTAAACCAATCCACTAGTACTAATTGCTAGATTTGTTGAGTGATTTGGTTAGAACCTCAATCCTTTGAGTGATTGTGTTTGTTTAATCGAGTTAGGCCAATCCACCTTGAGAGTGATTGTAACAAGGTGATTTGGTTCGAAATTGTAGTCCCGTTCGTTGTGGAATTGAACGGAGCGCGCCCATTTCGAGGTTGCGGAACTCCCGGAGACGTACGACTAAGGCTAGCACTTCCTAGCGGGTCGGAACTCCGTAATATATCGCGTGTCACTTCTTTTCTTCTCTCTTTACTTTCCTTGCTTGTGATTTGTTGTTATTGTTAGACCAAGTTTGAATTGAACCAAATATTGACCATACCGGTTTAGAAATTTATTTTTGTGCCTATTCACTCCCCTCTAGGCTTTTAAATTAGGAACAACAATAATAACTAATAACTCAACATTGAGGCGTGGAACTCAAAATTGTTTTCAATGTTGTTGTGGAATGCCAATATTATTTTGGTTTGAGATGCATCGTAATTTTTTTTTTGTTTCCATTCTCTCCTCTCTTTTTTCCCCTCAAGCTAATGTGTGGTGAATCAACAAGAGTAGCATTCATTCTTAGCAGGACAGATTGCGCAGTATAACTCATGGTATTTTCCTTGGTTTTGTATTTCATATGGGAACTATTGTCAAATAGCTGAAATTAATTTCATAATTCTTGCATTTTAGGAGAATTTAGCATTTTTTTATGGGCATTGCTGAAATATGCAAAGCATAAAAGTACCTCCGTCAAGAATATGATAAAATAATTTGTTGGTTATTCAATGGTGGTGCAATTTAATAACCTAAAAAGTGGAACATCTAAAATTTTTCCTATATTCCTTCTACTTTTATTCACCTAATATAATTTTGATGATGATGATCCTGACGTGGTACCTGCGCCGGCATCTTTATTTATTTATTTATTTATTAGTTTTTTGTATTATAAGCCAAACAAGTAGCAATAGATTTTTTGAAGCTGGGTGGCGAAATGGCAACCAAAATTGTTATTGAAATAAACCAGATTACAAAAAAAAAGTATCTAACAAGTAGTAGAAGTAAAAAAGGTATAATTAAATGATTCCTTTTATAATTAGGTACTAACTTTGCATTCATTCTAAAAGCAGGGAGGCTTTAGTGAAAATTGAAATTGTTGGAAGAGAACAACTTCACTCTAACGGGCTAACGGCATGGAGGAGTCACGATGCTTAAATGGGAATGCCAGCACAACAGCCGAATCTTTTCCTATACAAAATTCACATTATAGTATTGCATTGGACCCTTCAGTTGATAATAGCAATAGTTACAAAAAATCCCCCGATCTTACTTCAAATGCAGTATTCGACTACATAAATCAACTGTTATCGGAAGAAGAGATGAATGTGAAAGATCTCAGTTATCAAGATAAGATAGCTCTTCAGGGTTCAGGCTACCGAGAAATCTTTTAATGATATCCTTGAACAAAACTGTCTTTCCTCGTTTGTAGGGTCTTTATTGGATGGTTCTATGAACCAACAGAGTTCCATTGCGTGCGACTCAGCAAAACAAAATAATGGTTTTGTAAGCAGACAATGTCACACTCATGATAGCCCCTCTTGGAAGCACCCAGTTTTTGATCTGACATCCACCAAGTCATCAGAGATCCCCTCGGTCTGGCAATTTCAAAAGGGAGTTGAAGAATCAGTTAAGTTTCTTCCAAACAATGATAAACTATTTCTTGATTTGGAACCTAATAAATATAAGCTAATCCAAGAGACTGAACACAGTGATCCATCCATATGTCCCAAAAAAATTTCCAATGCTACAAGGTCCAAAAAGAAAGCTAATGATAGTGATTTTAATTTATTAGACAGGAGACGTCAAAAACAAATTGCAGTTTATTCAGATCCACCAGATGAAAATGAAGTATTTGATGCTTTCCTTTTGCTGTTTGGCCCGAAGTCAACTGAAGAGGTTACAACTATACGTGAAATCTTGCAGAAAGAAATCAGATATGAGCAAAGTGAGGCTAAAGCATCTAAAAAAAAATCAATTAAAATAGATAAAAATCAAATTGGCAAAGGATCGGTGATTCTATGTTCTCTTCTAGTCTCCTGTTCTGAAACCGTTTTTACGAACAATTGGCTTGCGGCGATTGAACTAATGAAGGAGATAAGGGAGTGGTCTTCTCCAACTGGAGACTCGATTCAACGTTTGGCTTATTATTTCATAGATGGACTTGAGGCTCGTTTAGCTGGCACTGGAAGTGAGATTTATGGTAAGCTTGTATCAAAGCAACCTAAATTGACTGATATTTTGAAGGCATGTCAGTTGTACTTAGCTAGTTGCCCATTCGAGAGGTCATTGTTCTATATAGCTAACCAAACTATCTATAACATAGCAAAAGATGCCACCAGAGTCCATATTATTACTTACGGTGTCATCTATGGGTATCAATGGCCGTCCTTCTTCGAACATTTGTCTGATTGGAAAAGGACACCGCCAAAGATTCGGATGACGGTTATAGAGGAGCCAGAGCCAGGTTTCCGCCCAAATAAGCGAGTGGAAGCGATAGGGCAAAGATTGACCTTTTTTGCAAAGCGATTTAATGTTCCTTTTGAGTATCAAGGGATAGCTTCCAAATGGGAAAATGTTCAAAGGGAAGACCTTTATATTGGCAAAGATGAAAAGGTGATAGTATGTTGTTTGGTCAATTCTTCAATGCTCCCTGATGAAACTACTGCTATATGTAGTCCTAGAGATTACTTTCTGAAAACCGTTAGAAAGATTAAACCACATGCCTTTATTCATAGAATATGGAATGCATCATACAATACCCCTTTTTTCCTTACTCGCTTTAGATTGGCCTTATCCCACTATTCTTGTGTATTTGACATGCTTGATTCAACCTTACCTCGAAATACAGAGAGGGTACTCATTGAGACGAATCTCTTTATCCCAAATGCAATCAATTCCATTGCATGTGAATGGTTAGAAAGAGTTTACAGGCCGGAGACATACAAACAATGGCAGGCACGGCATCTTCGTGCTGGATTAGAGCCAGTACCTGTAGATTCCTTAATTATGGAAAACATAAAATATTTTGTAAGGGAGTGCTACCATAAGAATATTTTCATAGATGAAGATGACAGATGGGTCGTGATGGGGTGGAAAGGAGTAATTTTGCGTGCTATGTCCATATGGAAACCTAATGTAACGTAGTATGTATAGTTTTGAAGCCCGCCGGTGAATGAAATTATATATGTAATATTGTAATATAAGAAATTACATGTCAATGAACGTTTGCTACATATTTCTATCTTTTGATTCCAAATATCATGTAGGGTCCACAATGAACTTCTAAATGCAATATTTTAATTAGAAGGTATTGCCTTGGGAAAGCCAAAAGAAGAATTGTCAGTGGTCGTCCTTGAACAATTATTGTTTTAACCAAAGAATAAATAAAAATAGCACCCCGATCGATAAAACTTTCAACATATATTGTTTTAAACATATTCTTTTTTGAATTCGCTATATAATATTATCTATTCTGCACCAAAAAAAATAATAAATCAATATATTTAAATTCAAACTTTAAATTAGAGCAAAATTGTTTCTGGACCATGACCAATGCAGAAAAGTAAATTCTCTAGTCCACGGTTAAAAGAAAAATTTGAAAACTAAACCGGGTCGGCCAGTTTGACCGATCTAACTGCAAGTCGAACCTCATTCCGGCCGATTTGACTATTTTTTTTTCTCTACTATGTGTTCTCTACTTTTCGTGCCGGTCTTTTGACATGTTCATAGTTTATCTCTACTTCTCTACTATTTATAAACACATGGATCCAAAATATATTTCCGTCGTTCGGTTGATTTGATATGTGGTTGAATATCAATCGCTAGAGAAAATCGGAGGCGTGAGAAAAGCACTTGCCTCTTTCAATTAGCAATTCAAGCTAATATGTACCGTTAGGACTAAAATACCCTTTGATTTTGTGTTATATATTATCTTGGGAAAACATAATGGAAAGATTAATTTTTAGTCTATATATTTTTTTACACGATGAAAGATCTCTTACCGTAAATTTTTTACCATAATCAAAACTTCTAAAACAACATTTCTTAACAGTAAGCATCAAAATAATAGTAAAAATTTATAATTCTAAACTTATCTAATTAAGCAAGAAATTAATGAAAATTTGCACATAACTAAAAGTTCTCTACCGAGATAATGAAAATATTGTTTTATTTTCTTAGTATTTATATATTAGTACAAATTTGAAAATTTATTATCCATATTAATTAAATAATTATAATTAATAAAATACATATTAGTATAATGAAGAATTAAAAAGTTTGCGGAGAGAAAATGTTCAGAGGGGTATATTTGCCGTTTACAAAATTTTGGCGTGGATTGCAGAGGGGAGCCGTGAGAAAAGCAGCTCCCCAAGGTCACCACCGGCTGTAAAATAAAATCAACGTATCAAATTACGTGATTGAATTGCTAGCACCTCTTTCATTTTTTATTTTTGCATTCGAGGAAATTTCTTCCCACCGAGGAGGCTCTTTTTACCTTCTGTTTTTTCGATAGCAGAGGTAAGGCTTTTAACTTTTATTTTTCTGTAGTTGCAAAATATTTTTCTTTCTCTGCCCTATATTAATCTGTGAAACAACCCATATAAATCAGTTCTATTTTACTTGTCTATACTTGTTAGAGGTGAACCTAACCAGTCGTTGCTATTAAAGTACTATGTTCCATCCAATTGGAAAAAGCAAGTCAGCTAGGCATTTCATCGAAAACTTTGTGTGCAGCTTTTGAGCGTAATTCGTCCAACAAAATAATCCACATGTATACCAAGTTCACAGTATTTTCTCAGATTGAATCGTAATAGACAACAAAGTAGCACAATTTACATGCAAAAAAAAGAAAAAGAAAACTAAATTAGCAGAATTTTTGGGAGGGGACAAAGAAGTATTACTAACAAAAAGGAAGTGAACCTCTTCAAATCATAAGGCCAATAACTTTATCAACACTTCAACATCTAATTTTGATCCCCTAGTTTGATCCTATCATGTACCCCAGAACCATTCAAGTTGAAAAAAATACAACGATGGTTGAGAAACTCTAGAATGGTAGTTCTACATCTCATTTATTTTATGCTCCTCTTAATTTTTTAAAATTTAATGTCACCATAATTTGTCCGAATAAAAACAATTAAAGTTGTAGATGTCTGGTTGCTTAGCATATCATCATAGCTGATTTTGGAGTTAGTTTGTTCATCCATTAAGAAGCTCAGTGCTGAAACTTTCAAATTGTTCACTAAAACCCAAACAATTTCTTGTGTCAATTCATTTAAGTGATGAAGAGCATATCTACTAATTTTATTTTGTATATGGGACAATAGCATAAAAAAGTTTCAAATGTGTATACCATAAAAAAATAGATGTACTGTAGAATTGCTTGATCTATAATTAGGTATAAACAAAAAGAGGTATTTAAACTAACCTTTTTAACTTAACAATTTTGGTAAATGTTATTCAATGCTGGCAAATTTTAATAACTTAAAAAGTGGGAGTCTTATAAGCATCTTTATTTATTTATTTATTTATTTGTATTATAAGCCAAACAAATAGCAGTAGATTTATTTTTAATCTGGGTTGGGTAAATACCAACCAAATATTTTTATTGAAATAAGCCAGATTAAAAAAAAAATTGTCTAACAAGTAGTAGTAGGAGTAAAAAAAGCATGTATAATTAAAGATTCCTTTTACAATTAGGCACTAACTTTGCATTCATTTTTCGAAAAGCAGGGAAGCTTTAGTGAAAATTTAAATTGTTGTAAGAGAACAACTTCACTCTAATGGTATGGAGGAGTCACGATGCTTAAATGGGAATGCCAGTACAACAGTAAGAAATTCAAATTGTAGTATTGCATCGAACCCTTCAATTGATAATAGCAAGAGTTACCAAGAATCCCCGGATCTCACTTCAAATGCAGTATTCGACTACATAAATCAACTGTTATTGGAAGAAGAGATGGATGTGAAAGATCTCAGTTATCAAGATGAGATTACTCTTCAGGCCACTGAGAAATCCTTTTATGATATCCTTAAACAAAACTGTCATTCCTCATTTGTAGGGTCTTTATTGGATGGTTCTCCGAACCAACAGAGTTCCATTGTGTGTGACTCAGCAAAAACAAATGATGGTTCTATAAGCAGACAATGTCACATTCATGATAATCTCTCTTGCAAGCACCCAGTTTACGATCTGACATCCACCAAATCATTAGAGATCCCCTTGGTCTGGCAATTTGAAAAGGGAGTTGAAGAATCAGTTAAGTTCCTTCCAATCATTGATAAACTATCTATTGATTTGGAACCTCATAAATATAAGCTAATCAAAGAGACTGAATACAGTGCCCCATCCATATATCAAAAAGAAATTTCAAATGATCCTATGTCCAAAAAGAAACCCAGTGACAGTGATTTTGATTTATTAGACGGGAGACATCAAAAGCAAATTGCAGTTTATTCAGACCCACCAGATGAAAATGAAGTATCTGATGTTGTTGGTATGCTCTTTGGCCCAAAGTCAACTGAAGAGGTTACAACTATACGTAATTTCTTGCAGAAAGAAATCAGAGATGAGCAAAGTGAGGCTAATGCATCTAAAAAGTCAATGAAAACGGATAAAAGTCAAATTGGCAGAGAATTAGTTGATCTAAGTTCTCTTCTAGTCCGCTGTTCTGAAGCCGTTTTTACGAACAATCAGCCTGCAGCAATTGAACTATTGAAGGAGATAAGGGAGTTTTCTTCTCCAAAAGGAGACTCAATTCAACGTTTGGCTTATTATTTCATAGATGGACTAGAGGCTCGTTTGGCTGGCACTGGAAGTGAGATTTACCGTAAGCTTGTATCAAAGCAACCAGCATTTAGTAATACTTTAAAGGCACATCGGTTGTACTTTGCTAGCTGCCCATTCAAGAGGTCATTATTCTATTTAGCTAACCAAACTATCTATAACATAGCAAAAGATGCCGCTAGAGTCCATATTATTAATTATGGTGCCTTCCATGGGTATCAATGGTCGTCCTTCTTCGAACATTTTTCAGATTGGAAAAGCACACCGCCAAAGATTCGGATCACGGTTATAGAGGATCCAGAGCCAGGTTTCCGCCCAAATAAAGAAGTGGAAGCAGTAGGACAAAGATTGACTTTTTTTGCAAAGAGATTCAATGTTCCTTTTGAGTATCAAGGGATAGCTTCCAAATGGGACAAAGTTAACACGGAAGACCTTTATATTAGCAAAGATGAAATGGTAATAGTTTGTTGTTTGGTCAATTCTTCAATGCTCCCTGATGAAACTACTGCTATATGTAGTCGTAGAGATCACTTTCTGAAAACCATTAGAAAGATTAAACCACATGCCTTTATTCATGGAGTATTTAATGCATCATACAACACCCCTTTTTTCCTTAATCGTTTTAGATTGGCCTTATCCCACTATTCTTGTTTGTTTGACATGCTTGATTCAATCTTACCTCGAAATCCAGAGATGGTACTAATAGAGACGACTATCTATATCCCGAATGCTATCAATTCCATTGCATGTGAAGGGTTAGAAAGAGTTTTCAGGCCAGAGACATACAAACAATGGAAGGCACGACATCTTCGTGCTGGATTAGAGCCAGTACCTGTAGATTCCTTAATTATGGAAAACATAAAAAAGTTTGTAAGGGAGTGCTACCATAAGAATTTTTTCATAGATGAGGATGACAGATGGGTCGTGATGGGGTGGAAGGGAAGAATTTTGTGTGCTATGTCCATATGGAAACCGAATGAAATATAATATGTATTGTTTTGAAGCCTGGTGAGTGAAATGTAATAATGTAATAAAACAAATTGTATGTTCAAGGATCATTTGCTGATTTATCTTCTTTTATGTTAGACATCGTGTACTGTCAGAAATGAATTTTTTGATGCAACATTTTATTAAAAAATTAGAGTATTGCCATGAATCAAATTGGTTGAACATCGGATCTAATCATGCCTGTCTGTATACAAGTATATTGACTTCGTAGCAGTGATTTAAATAGCGCCGCTATGAACCGCGATAGCCCCGCTATAGCGGTATGACTTGATAATCCGCTACGGTGCTAAACTAAAAATGCCGCTTATAGCGGTGTTCATTGGTATATAGTAATATTAATTAAAATTATATTTATTTTTGGCCTTTTATTTCTTATGGTGGCTATAACGGTAAAAATTAGCAAAATATAGATGCACTATAATAGTCTTTTAGAAAAATATAGCGACACAATTTATTACTTGCTGGTATAGAATCAGTACTATAAATATTTCTTTGGCAAATAAACTATGACTGACTTGACATAATATTAAGTACAATGAGATTTGTCTATTGATTGCAATAATGAATTTTAAAGTGTATGTGTTAAATTTAACTATCATAACATGCATATAATTTAATATAATATTTAATTTTTAATTAAAAATATGTATATGATGTAATAAATAAGTACATTTGTACATGCTCGTTGTGATCCCATAGCGGCCGCTAAATGACCGCTACCCGCTATCCGCTAGGACATGAGGTTGTCCGCTACCAACCCGCTATCCGCTATTTAAACCTTTGCTTCATAGAAACACAATCCACATGTACGCAGACAAAACTTATGTCACACCCCGCGCTGACGCACTGACACACGGGGCGGGACGGTGGGACGGTATCTTCTGCATCCATCCGACGGCCCGTCAACCTACGTCGCAAGCAGAAAAGGAACAAAACGGATGTCAGCTACAAAACTCAGTAACCGGTTATTTAACGACGCAGCTTCTCTATATTAGTTGATAAAGCAAATTAAACATGACTGGATTAATCCACGTAACAAATCATACATTTCACAACGATAATCGAGTCTAGATTAATCATAACATAACGTTGGCCTCCCTTGCTACAAGGACACAGTAAAAACGCATGACGCATCCCTTTCCCAAGGCACAGTAGGGAATTCCAAACCCCATACACAAACAGATTCAGAATTCAGATTCTAAACCCGATATCCCGCAAAACATATCACAGACGAGCGAATACATGCAAGCAAATCTAAGCGATAATCAAATCAAGCAATACGAAACTAATTATAGAGAAGTCCGGTTACCTGACTGAACGATCCAGTGCACAAGAAAATCGAGAGAATGATAACTGCGACGTATAACTCGAATTCCAAATGGCCGACTATTCAAAACCAAGGTGGTATTCACAATTTGCTAGAGATAGAGAGAAACAAAAATGATTTACGAAATGAAATGAAATGAAACTGGGTCTATTTATAGTGGAGGTCTGACTAAAATGGTAAATATTTTAGATTACTTAATGGCTAAGCAAGCAGAAATGAATTACTTAGCTATTATTTCTGAAAATATTAATACTATATATAAAGATAACTGAGTCTATTTATAAAGATATTAATTATCAGAAATTATTTATATAAATACTGATTACTTAGCTACTAAAAATATGGATAAGATCAAAGAGATATTTTAAAGTGGATAAACATGGACATTTTTCACATGGGACCTTAGAATTCGATGTATTGCAAACATGTCCTAAAATTCAGGGATGTCACAACTTACCACTAATTTAATTAGTTTGAAAGTAATAGAGAAATCGCTTAATTAATATAGTCATTAGAGCTGAACGTCTTTTAGAGTTGTAGACAGTAGACATTAGAGTTGAACTTACTCTCTTTCAAAAATGGTGGAGTCAGAAAGCTAGGTAAATTTGGGAAACGATGGGAAAAAAAATAGTAAGTGTAAATTTTTTTTAGTCATCATTTATTTCTTAATTGGATGCTAATGTGTTTTCCATATTTCTGCAATTGAATGATTATTCTGTACTGTAAATAATTCAAAAATTCATAAATAGTAAACTGGAAAAAAAGAGTTTGTTATTATTTATTTATTTATTGCTATATGATGTTTAAAAAATCGTTGTATAATTGACGAGGATAGAAATAATAATTGTATATTATTTTTAAGTACGAAAAAAAATATTATTGTTGGAATTATGACTTATAGTATATGAGTATTTACTATTTATTTGAGGTATTTCGTCCACTAGCAAAGTTCCAAGTGCATAAGAGTAGGAAAAAAAAGGCTATTAAAAAAAAAAAGAAGGTACAAAACTGTAGTTTTTGTTTTCCTCCGTGAAAACTTATGTACAGGCTGTGGTGGTAGAGGAAACAGGAAGAGAGATTTAAAAAAAAAAAAAATGTACTAACATGGGATTGTTATTAGAGAAATGTTGACTGTGGAAAACACCCAACCCATAATTCCCAAAATAAAGGCAGCGTTCCTAACCAATAACCATAAGAGGAAGCTGTTACTAGCCTCAAAGTCCCTTGCCTCAATTGACCAACCAGTGAAGAAATTTGCAATCACGTCCCTATCACCGAAATGAGATCCAGTCCCGCGCGGGACCCTCCAGCGCACTACTGTGAGCCGTATGATTTAATCTCAATGGCAAAGGAAGCCCCGTGCATGTAACCTGATTGATAGGCCCGAACCGTCCAGATCAGATCGGACGGTTCGTAGGCTGCGCTGGACGGTCCCGCGGGAGCAGATTCGGATTGCCCTATCACCTCTTTTCATTACCTGCGAGACCACCTACGCCTTTAATCTTGTAGAAACCTTTGTCAGATAGATATGTATATTCTTCACTTGTTGGGAAAATTGGACAAAGTTCCACTTTGTATTATCATTTGTTCTCTTCACAGTTGTAGCTAATTAAGTAGCAGCACTCTGCCCTG
This sequence comes from Rhynchospora pubera, assembly GCA_028095005.1. Taxonomy (NCBI): domain Eukaryota; kingdom Viridiplantae; phylum Streptophyta; class Magnoliopsida; order Poales; family Cyperaceae; genus Rhynchospora; species Rhynchospora pubera. The sequence continues at coordinate 188,795,440 of CM051461.1, forward strand.
TGAGGTATGATCTCTTCCAATATTATTGACTATTTCTAGTACAGGTCCAAATAATCACAATTGTCAAGTATCAGTGATCAATTACTTGTAAATAGTAGCTTAGGCCAACATAGCTAGGCTCAACCAATTGTGTGGAATCATAAGGGCATTGGGTCGACATAAACAAATTAGAGGGGCCAACATAGACTCAAATTACAGCTCCCGAGGTGGTACCTGCTCCTGTGTCTTTATTCATTGTTATTATTATTTTATTATAAGCCAAACAAGTAGCAGTAGTTTTCCCTAGGTAGCCCCCACCTAGTATTTAAAAAAAAAAGTAGCAGTAGTTTTTTGAAAATGGGTGGCAAATGCCAACCAAAGATTTTTTATTGAAATAAACCAGATTAAAAAAAACTGTCCAACAAGTAGTAGTAGTAATTAAAAATAAATATATAATTAAAGGATTCCTTTTAAAATCAGGCACTAACTTTGCCTTCATTTTTTCTAAAAAAGCAGGGAGGATTTAGTGAAAATTGAAATTGTTGGAGGAGAAAAACTTCATTCTGACCGTATGGAGGACTCACAATGCTTAAATGGGAATGCTGGTACAACAGCCAAAGCTTTTCTTATAGCCTATAGGAAATTCATATTGCAGTCTTGCATTGAACCCTCCAGTAGATAATAAACAAGAGTTACCAAGAATCCCCCATTTCACTTCAAATGCAGTACTATATTTGACAACATAAATCAACTGTTATTGGAAGAAGAGATTGATGTGAAAGATCTCAGTTATCAAGATGAGATAACTCTTCCGGCTACAAAGAAATCCTTTTATGAGCAAAACCGTCCTTCCTCATTTGTAGGGTTTTTATTGGACAATAACGATTCTTCGAACCAACAGAGTTCTGTTGTGTGTGACTCAGCCAAAAAAAAAAAAAAAAAAAGGTTGTTTTGTAAGCGGACAATGTCACACTCATAGTAACCCCTCTTGGAAGCACCCAGTTTTTGATCTGACATCCACCAAATCATCAGAGATCCCCTCTGTCTGGCAATTTCAAAAGGGAGTAGAAGGATCAGTTGAGTTTCTTCCAAACATTGATGAACTATTTACTGATTTGGAACATCATAAATATAAGCTAATCCAACAGACTGTAAACAGTGCCCCATCCAGAAATCAAGAGGAAATTTCCAATGATCCTAGGTTCCAAAGGAAACCCAATGGGCAATAGTAGCGATTTTAATTTGTTAGACAGGAGAGGTCAAAAGCAAATTGCAGTTTATTCAGATCCACCAGATGAAAATGAAGTATCTGATGTTGTTCTTTTGCTCTTTGGTCGAAAGTCAACTGAAGAGGTTACAAATACATAAAATCTTGCAGAAAGAAAAAAGAGATGAGCCAAGTGAGGCTAAAGCCATGGTTTTGAAACTCGGGTCCGGTACTCGGACTCGGACCATTGGTCATAGGAGCCGAATCAGATGACTCGGATAGGAAACTCGTATTTTTTACGAAAAACACTTTTAATGTCTTTACAAATCAGAGAAATGAGAAAAAAAATTAAGAAAAATATAATTATTAAAGATTACAACAAGAGTAATGAAATAACTATTGTATTGATATTCAATAATAAAAAAAAACCATTGTTTTAAATTTTGTTAGCTGGAATGAAGCATTACAACCTAACGTACTTGCTTACAGCAGCATATATAAATCAAGATTTTTGTACTGAGGACTTGATCCAAATACAGTCTACTTAGATGGCTCATGAATACAATCGTTCGGATCTTTTGTGACGCCGAAGGTGTGGATAATTTGAGCGCCTGTATTATTGTTGCCACGGAAGATCCCTTACCCATCTTTCTGCAAGATTTGGGTGTGTTTGGATAAGACTTGAATAAGGAATAAGAATAAGAAATTTCGGTATGCGTGTTTATTCTTATTCTTGTGCAACCCAAACAATACAAAAATAAGGAATTTGGGCACTTATTCCTATACTAACAAAACCATGGTATAAGAATAAGGAATTTGAATAAGCACGCATACCGAAATTTCTTATTCTTATTCCTTATTCTTGGCTCATCCAAACACACCCAAAATGTATAGTTGCGGGTGTGTTTGGATGAGCCCGGAATAGAGAATAAGAATAAGGAATTTCGGTTTGCGTGCTTATTCTTATTCTTGTGTAAAACAAACGGTATAAGAATAAGGAATTTGGGCCCTTATTCCTATACTAACAAAACCATAGTATAAGAATAAGAAATATGGATAAGCACGCAAACCGAAATTCCTTATTCCTATTTTCTATTCACGGCTTATTCCGTTGCATCCAAACACACCCGTAAGTTGTAACCTCTTCAGTTTAATTGGGAGGCTAAGCCTCTTCAATTGACTTTGGGACACTCCAAATAGCTAGGTTAATTGGGAGACAATTAAAATAAAATTAAAAAAGTGCACATTTTTTTCTCACAATAATTTATTTCATAATTGGATTCCTAAAGTGATTCTATATTTCTAAAATTGAATGATTACTCTATAGTGAAAAATGAGTTCGTTATTCTTTATTTCTTTTACTAAATGATGTTTCAAAACTCGTGGCACGATTAGAAGAGAGAATAGAAATAATAAGTGTATGTTTTATTCTTAAGTACGAAAAATAATTTATTTTTGTTTTAATTTTGAACATTTATTAGTAATATAAAATTTGAAATTGTCTATGAAAATATAGTTAATGGTGTGCATAGAGCATAAATGCATAATTATGAATTGTTTGACAGTATTGAGTCCGTCAGCAAAGTGCGAACTGCAAAGTATTTCTTTTTTCCCTAACATTCATTAGGAGCAGCGAAAAGAGAAGGTATACGATACTATACTTCTCTCATTGAAAACATGTGTACGTACAGTGGTTGGAGAGAGAACTCAGAAAAGAAAAGGTATCCAATGCGAACATTCCATTAATTAGTTACTTTTTCAAAATATAAAATTGCAACATCAAATTCAAACCGTTCATCTTATCTAATTTAATAGCCGATGTATTTTCATATAAGTTTTGTAAATTTTAGAGTTTATTTGATACTCCAACAGGAGGTAGAAAAATAAATGAACCGTATTAATTATGATAGATTCATATTAATACGTTCATGTTTTAGCCTTTAATGGAGTACAAAATACAATCTAAAATTTACAAAACTTATATGAAAACGCATCGGTCGTTAAATTAAATAAGATGAACGGTTTGGATTTGACGTTACTATTTTAAATTTAGAAAAAGTAACTAAATAGTAGAATGCTGGCATTTTGGGGCAACAAAAATGTTGGCATTGGAACCTTGCTCAAAACTATATACTACCATCTTTATTTGAGAAAGTTTAATATGTACTATAGTGCATAGGGGTTCTAATGCACCACGAATTTTTTGGGGTATTTTTGTAAATTGGAAAAAAAAATCTAATTTAATAATCTAATCTACATGAAATCTCACAACAAACAAAATTTTACAATTTTTGAGATTTTATTACTATTTTTTTCAATTTTTTTAAAACTTGTCATTTCTGGAATGTGTAAATAGTAGTTTGTTTTCCAAAAATGACATGTTTTAAAAAATTCAAAAAAATAGCAATAAAATCTAAAAAATTGTAGAATTTGGTTTTCTATGGCACCGTTTGGATGCGTTGAGAAGAAGGTAGGAAGATGGGAAGAAATAAATTATAAACAAATCTAAACTTTTCACAAAGTTACATACTTCCCAATACTTCTTCTCACTTCTTCCTTTCTTCCCTTCTTCCCACACATATCCAAATGGAGCCTTTGAGATTTCAATATGTAGATTAGATTAGTTGAATTAAATTTGTCAATTTATAAAAATACTCCTGAAAAAATCCGTGGTGCATAAAAAGCTATATACAATACAGTGGATATTAAACTTTCTCGTAGGATAATATTAGATAATATTAGAGAAAAATTGACTGTGGAAAATGCCTCATCAATAATCCCCAAAATAAAGGCAGAGGTCATAATAAGCGGCCAGTATTGGAAAGGGACATTCTTAGTTCACCAGCCTCAAAGTCAATTGCGTCAATTCACCACCGAGGAATTTTGCAATCATGTTCCTATTATCTCCTTCTTTAATTTCAGAGAAACCTTTGTCAAATTAGATGTGGTTTCTTCACTTCTTAAGAAATTGTCCAAAGTTCCACTATTATTATTTGTTCTCTTCACTGTTGTAGCTAATTACGCAGCAGCACTCTGCCCGCCGAGGTATGATCTCTTCCAATATTATTAACTATTTCTAGTGGAGCTTTGTTAACCAATTCAAAAAAATGGTCTTTGAATTCTCGTTCTTTTTCTTTACTCAGTTTATTGTAAAAGGTCCCAGTACTGATCGAAATAATTTCAATATATTGTCAGCCTAAAGTATGAGTGATCGTGACTCCTTAAGTGAAAAGTCGCAGATTCGAAATCCGGCTGGAGGAGTTTTTCATAGACATTTAATTTAAAAATAAGTTAGATGTCTTAGATCTCCAATTTATCTTAAAAAAAATATGAGTGATCGGGAAATTGATTAGTGTCATCTGCAGTTTTGTCATCCCTGTCATCGCTAAATATAAAGTGAACATATTCAGCAAACAAAGTGAACATATAGGCAATCTAAGTGAACACATACAAACAAATAAGATCAATGAACTTATTTACTGTATATGTTCATTTTATATTTAACGATGACATGAATGACAAGACTGCAGAGGGCAGTTATCATTCCTGCAATTTTCCCTGGTGCTAACATAGGCTCAACCAATTGTCGTGGAATTTGTTATACTGTGAAAGCCGAATTTTGGGCCGAAACCCACGAAGGCCAACACAGAAATTTAAAAGAAGGGATACGGAGATGGAAGAGGCAAGGAGCGTTTTCTGAATTAGAATATAGGATTTACACGTTTTTCTTAAATCTCTTGTTAATTCTATTTCAATTATCACTTGCACCGATCGTTTTTGTATTTTTTTCCTTTTGGATTTTCCACTTATAATCTTCTCTTTTTTATTTTTTGTACTTGATTGTGTGATTGTTGTTTAATTGATTTTCAAGTGGTGTCATCATAGGTTTATTCTAGTGAATATTTATCTATTTTCGACACCTGTTGTTGAAATTACTATTTATTTATTTGCTTTCGCTTTGCTAGACACTGCCACACTGGTAACGATGGTCATTGTCCAACAGAATTAAGGCCATTATTTGGTCGCCATATACAAATTAGAGGGATCAAGGTGAATAATTACGAATGACAATGAGGCCCTTAAGGTCTTGTACACAAGAAAGGAACTCGTGTGCGATTTACTAACATGCAAAATAATAATAGGGATTTTCTTTCATAGTACTTAGTAGTAAACGACCAAATATTCTAAGGTTGTACGGGCAACTGCTAGTCCCCTGCATCTAATTATGAATTATCAATTCAATCTGTCACAGCCAATTTGTTTTGTATACAAGATATTTGACAAAAAATCCACATAGACGACCATTGTCACTTATATGGGGAACCTAATTAATTAACTTCTTATGGGTCGTTCGCAAATTCAGACTTTTCTTTGGATATGTCCATACAGGTGCATTTCTAATTCATGAATCACTTTGTAAAGTTACTTCAAACTCTTTCCAATAAATACATTACGTTTAGCTTCCAAATTTTAACCCCATCCATTTCTTGCATCTCACACATTAATTTTCGGAATCATGAAGACATTTTGTATGTCTCTCGATCAAATGCAAAACAATGACATTATAAAAACATTATTTTTTTCTAGGTAGCCGCTACCTAGCTTGTCAAAGAAAAAATAATAAAAACATTAATTTATTTTGAGCTTTAATGAGCAGAAAAATCCTCAATAATCAATTTTTACCCTCTTTTTCAATTTAATTCTTTGATTTGGATTTTTTAATTGAACTTCCAGGTCATAAAGCAATTCTTCAAATTTGGAGAAACTCCTTGCAGCATGGTTTTGCCTCAAGAGGACAACTATTTTTCTTTAAGGCTTGATGAATCACGTACTTCAATAGATAGCATCAACCACACAAAAATCTCACAAACTGTTCATGAAAGATATCCAAATTATGAGAATGAGAGTACGCTGTACCCAACACTAGACTACATCAATCGGATTCTATTGGAAGAAGATATTGATGAACCATATAGTGAGTATGAAAATGTGGCAGCTCTATCTGACATGGAGAAACCTTTTTACGATATTCTTGGGGAGAAATATCCACCTTCTCCGAATACAGAGTTAATTTTAAGCCAGCCAAAATCAAACTGTAATCCCAACGCCTGCATTTTAAATAATGAAATTATTCCCAGGTCAATTGGTATAGGATTGACAAAAGAGTCTAGAGGTGAGAACTTACTGGTAATGGAATTTCAGAGAGGAGTGGAAGAGGGAAAGAAGTTTCTTCCAACCATCAACAATTTAACTATTGATACATCGCGTAAAAAAATGTCATCAGAAATTGTATTGGAAGGACGAAGTAGCAAATTGTCCATGTTTTACACTGAGGAAACAATAAGAGATGAAATGTTTGATAAAGTTTTGCTTGACTGTGAAGAGGAGTATGCAAGAGAAAATATTTCACATCTTCCAGAAATAAGGAAACATCAAGCCAACCAGCATTGCAACCAGAAGGAAAACATAGAGGACAACATTAATCTTAAATCTCTCCTTGTTGAATGTTCTGAAGCTGTTGCACATGGTGATCCTAAAAAGGCCAAAGAACTTATAAAAAAATTAAGGAAACATGCCTCCCCATTTGGCAGTGGTACCCAAAGACTTGCATGTATCCTTACTGATGGACTTGAGGCTCGCATAGTCGGCACAGGGAGCGAGACCTATCGCCGACTCATCAATAGAAGAATTCCCACTAGAGAAATTTTGAAGGCTTATCACATGTACATTACAGCTTCTCCTTTATTGAGGATTTGGCACTGCTTTGCAAATGATTACATTTGTAAAGTAGCAGAGAATGCATCGAGGATCCATATAATTGATTTTGGCATTTATTTTGGATTTCAGTGGCCACCTCTAATTCAAGCTCTCGCAAAAAGGAGAATTGGTGCTCCAAAACTTCGAATTACTGGTATAGATCTTCCTCAGCCTGGATTTCGTCCTGCTGAACGACCCAAACAGATTGGAGTCAGGCTTGAGGATTACGCTAAGAGTTTTGGGGTTCCTTTTGAGTATCAATGTATTGCCTCATTATGGGAGTCCGTATGTATTGATGATCTCAAAATTGATGATGAAGAAGTGCTTATAGTTAACGGCATGTGCTTTCAGCATGTTAGGGATGAGGCATTGACCATCGATACCCCAAGAAATCGAGTCCTGAATCTTATACGGCAGATGAAACCAAAAGTTTTCATCATAGGAATATTAGATGTGTCTTTCAGTCCCTTTTTCACCTCACGCTTTAAAAAGGTCCTATCACTTTATTCAATGTTATTTGACATGTTTGACACATTAGTTCCTCAGGATGATGAGGGAAGGCAGCTAATGGAAAGAGCAGTGCTTGCTCCTCCAATTTTTAATCTGGTAGCATGCGAAGGGCAGGATCAGGTGGAGAGACCCGAGACACACAAGCAATGGCACACAAGGATCTCTCTGGCAGGATTCAAATTGCTGGCGTTGGATCAAGATATATTTAAAAATTGCAATGCAAAGGTGAAAGGTAGTTACCATGAGGGATTCTTTGTTCAGGAAGAAAGTGACTGGCTGCTTCAAGGTTGGAAGGGAAGGATCATTAATGGACTATCGGTTTGGGAGCCAAAACAAGAATAATCTTGTTTGTCTAGATGGTTATTGCAAATTTACAATTTCAGAGCCAGGGTTATAGGAATTTTATTACAATTATCAATTTCATTAGTGAGAGTAGTTTCATTGTCAGAGTCGTTGTATACTTATTAGTTTGAATTCTTGTATCATGCACTTTCTGCTGCTTGTTGTTGTACACTTGAACTTGTAGAATGGTATGTGGTGGTTATGTGTTAGTCAAGATGTTTGATAAAATTTCTTATAAAGAACCATTGTCAACTGTGTATTCTAAAAGTAATGGCGTCCCAGTCTTACTCCCCCCCCCCCCCCCCCCCCCCCGAATTCTCAAGTCTAATTAGTGGTTCAAAATTGCTGACATCTTAAACATTGTTTGAGCTTGGATGAAACTAAAAAGACCTTGATGGATTTTATTAACTGTTATCTTTTAATTTTCTCCTAATTATGCAATTTTTGTATAATTTGACTTGCCAGGTGCCCCACAAACATTTCACGAAGTGTAGAAATACATCAAAATATAAAAAAAAAAATAATAAAAAGTGTTTATGCTGTATACTCTGCACATAAACCAGATTCTGTAGGAAGAATATATTGATGAACAATTTAGTAGGTATCACAGCGAAAAAACAATTTGCTTTGAAAAGATCTGAATTTACACATGGTTCCAACATTTTGTGGGCCACCTCTTTCTAAGGCCTAAATTTAGAACCTTGCAAAGGATTTCCAATTGTGCTCAAAATACTTTTACATCTCTACAATATTTTAGCATAAGTTACTGACAAGGCCTAAATTTTAGCATTTTATCACTTGATATTTAGTACGCAGAATTTAAATTCAACTGAACATAAAAAATAAATAATTTTATCAATAAACATGGCAGAGCACCACTGACAAGATGCATTGACGGTGGCGCCACTCCCATTGGCGCACCTACTTATTCAGACCCATTTCAGTTCTTTTGAAGTTTGAAAATTTTCAAATTTTCTACTTGTGCTAGTCCTAGTGGGTCTCCTAATTTTTTAAAAAAATTACTCTTTTTAAAAATAAAATTAATCTGACAATGTCAATGAGATTAGCGTGTTAATATTTTTTATTTTTAATAAAATTATTATTGTTTTAAAAATTATTATTCCTATTTTTAAAAAATTTGTGTGACAAGGGCGTGTTAATATTTTAAAAAATTATTCTTATTTTTCAAAATTAATTTTTCTTGAATCTGGGAGCGCCATTCCTAGTGGTGTGGCTGTAGGGGCGCCGATCCTGGTGGATAATCAAACTTTTTTTTATATGTTTATTATTAAATTTTCAGTTTCATTAATGTTTGTCATAAGAGAAAATTGGTTTTATGTCAACGGAGAAGCTATCTATTGGTGGAGTTTTCGCGCACTGATACTTTCGAGAAAATCGAAGGAGACATGGGCGGAGGAGGAATGTGGCTATAGCCTTTCTCGTGGGGTCTACTGTGATGTGGGTCTTGTTTGAACTGACCGAATACAATTCTCGATGTGGGAACTTAGGAAATAATAAAACCGGAATTGCTTTTCATCATTCCCATAAATCCATCATCCCTATCATCTTTTAATAACGCGTTAAATTTATTTCTTTTTTTAAAAAACACGTTAATCCATTTGTCTCTAGTCCCCATCATCCCTTCATAAATGCTGGTCCTCATTTATGTCTCTGGTCCCCCCACCCCACATATTTCCCTCTCTATTCTTCGCTCCGGTCTCATCTTCCTTCCTTCTTCTCTGGTCACGTATTTTTTTTTTTAGTAAAAAGATTTGTCATAACCTTTATATATATATAAGTAGAACTTTTATACATATTAACAAGAACTTATATATATATAAGTAGAACATTTATACATATTAACTAAAACCTTTATATATATAAGTAGAACTTTATACATAATAATTAGAACTTTTACATATATAAGTAGAACTTTTATACATATTAACTAAAACTTTTACATATATAAGTATAACCTTTATGTATATTAAGTAGAACGTTTATATATATAACTAAAATCTTTGCTATATCAACTAGAACTGTTATGTATAACAAAACAGAGCAGAGAGAAAAATAAACTCTGAATAGTAGTGAATTAGACAGTAAGACAAGGTGCAGGCCGAAGGTCTAGAAATCACCGGATGGGTCTACTATTTATTTACAACTGAAGGCACCCGAAGGGTCTCTGATAGTGGGGATCGAAGAGTATTCTTTCTGATAGTGGAGTAAAAACTTTTTTTTCTAAAGGGTCTCGAGGGCGAGTCCAGTCACCGCACTGACCAGGAAAGACACGGAGTAACAAATTGAATAAAGTTCATTTCGTGATTATTCTCTTTCTTTTTAAATAAATAGTAGTTGGCTTGGTAAGTTTAAGTTTTAAAAAAGCTTAATTTTTTGTATGCCCTCCAATTCTTTCTTAATTGTTTATTTTTCTCTATATTCATCTCTATTTTCTATTTGCCATTAGACTCTTCTAAATGATTTCTTATTTGCCCTTCAACTTAAATATACATAATTAACTATGGTTATCTTATAAAAAAACTGAATATTAATTCTGAATTAACCTAGAAGGACAAAAATACCCCTAGAAATCGTCCTTCTCCTATCTGATATATAAAAGTCCTTTCGCCTTCCTCTTATTTCCTATTTAATTTACTAAACACGTTCTCATTTTCTCTCCAAACATTTTTCCATCTTTCTCTGTTAATATCTACTTACCATGGAATAAAATGAAATTGACCCTTTCTCGACCTTCACAATTCAATCTGGACACCTCTCTTATACATGAATGAATCCATCCCGTGTGAGAAATTGAAACCAAGAAGGAAGAAGAAGATAACAGTTATTTAAACCTAATAGAACGCAATAGTTTGTATCTATAGTCTGTACATGTTCTTGGTCTGCTTTGTTTTTTGTCTCTCTCTCATAATTTGCAACTACAGAATTAAAAGAGCATGTAATGATAAATTAAAACCGTATGGAAATTAGAAATATAAACTTTGTTACAACCTTCATGGAACAAATTTCGAAATTTCACACAGGCCGTCATTTTTGTGTTAAAAGTGGACGTTTGCAAGATACAAAAGTATATAATCTTTGAAAAATTATCATAGAAGTATTTGCTACTTTAGTAAAAAGAGGGTTACCGTGGTACCCAGGGTTTATTTAGTAGAAGTGAGATGGATGCACTGTTCTATCATTTGAGTCAGGGGATATAGAGTTGCTTGAGCCCTTAGTACTGTTTTGGACCTAAACTCGTGCAAACTGCTACTAGTTTTGGATAATTAGGATAGGACTTTTAGTCCTGAGAATCGTATATAGTTTATATTGTGCATTTTCTTTTGTTTTTGTCCTTGTAATTTATTCTTTTTACCTTGTACGAAACTTTTTCGTTCAATATATTTGTAGGAGAGATAATCATCTCCCTACCTTCAAAAAAAAAAACTCAAATTCAATTTTTAAAATTAGGCATGGATAGGAGTGTTTCTGTCTTTCTAGATTAATATTTAGTTTTCTTATAAGATATAGTTAATTTGAAGGTCAAATAAGAAATCATTTAGAAAAGTCCAGTGACAAATAAGAAATAGAGATGAGTATAGAGAGAAATAAATAATTAGGAAAAAGTTGGAGGGCATACAAAAAATCAAGCCGTTTAGAAACATCTAGAGTCACACTGAATGAGAAAAAGTTAGCGAAACAAAAAGAAAAAATGGAATGTTTCAAGGAGATGATGGATGTGGATGACGAAATCTTAATTAATTTAAAAAAAAAATTAAGTTAATTACGTATTTTTTAAAAATAAAAAATGCGTTTTGAAGGTAATGAAAATGATAGAAATCGGAATTATCTTTATCAGCCCCCTAATAGAACTATAAAAGAAATAGAGAGGAGTGCGGAGGGTACTGTTGTCTTACGGCAGTGAATCTCTAAAAAATGGAGTGTGAGAAAGCAATACCCCATCCAGTCGATGTTTCCTTTCCTCTCTTTCGCGCACGAACACTTCTCTCGCATAAAACCTAAAAATCCATCTCTCAACTCCAATCAATCTTCATCTTATGTACGAATTGGAGTCGACCTTCCTCTCTCACACGGTTCTCTGCCCCAGATCCTCGAAGCCAGTCCTATATTGCGAAATATTTTGATCAGTAAGAACGGTTTCGTATGGTAACAGGTGCGAACCCGTTTTTCTTTCTCGGTGATCAGCCACTTCAAGCTATGAGGATTGGTTCTATGGCTTCGTGGCAGCATGGAGAAGATGGATATGGGCTTAGTTTCAAGTGCGTCAGCCTCAAGTGGTGGGAGAACTAGTAGGTCGGTACGGCTTTAATGTAGTTAGATACCGGTGAATGTCGGTAGTGTTATGTGGTACTAGAGAACGGTTGTTTAGTGTCAAGGGGTTGAAGAGAGAAGGTTATAGGGTTCAATTTGACATGCGTCTACTTAAGTTTGGTGGATTTACAAAGGTGCAGGTTTAGTACTAGACTACTAGTGGTGTTGGGTTTATGAAGTTGATTAACTATGATGACTTATGGTTCCGTTTGGATGCGTTGAGAATAAGGTAGGAAGAAGGAAGAAGGGAAGAAATTTATTGGGAAGGAGTAAATTTATTGGAAAGTGTGTAATTTTTGTGAAGAGTTTGGATGATTAGAAATAAATTTATTGGTAAAAAATGATTATTTCTTATTCCTTATTCCGGGAAGAAGCCATCCAAACGGAGCCTATAAGAAGCTGGTTCTCATTAGTTATTTTTGTTGTTTTAATTCATCTACGTACTATACCTTTGGGAGCGTTTGGATCGTTGGAAGAAAGAAGAAGAAGAAGAAGAAAGAAGAAGAAGAAAAAAAATTATAAACAATCCAAACTCTTCACAAAGTTACACACTTCCCAATACTTCTTTCCACTTCTTCCCTTCTTCCCTTCTTCCCACACCTATCCAAACGCACCCTTTCATATCTAAATTAATGAAACCGAAAAAAGAAGGTCCATATACTAAATGTATTCATGACTATATATGATATCATTATTAAGTGCTATGAATCATCAAGTCTTCCTGAACTAAAATGCATGTCAACTGTTCTTCATTTTTACTTGGCAATTAATTTGTTCATTTGCACATTGTTGTCACAACTACATATATACATTTGATGGCCGGTCAAAAGCTGATCTTTAAGTCTTGACTTGTATGTTTTTATCAAACACATAAGCACAAATTATAAAATAATTAAAATATTAAATACATAAGTATTCCAATTGTTTAATTATCTATAGCACTTTAAATCTTCAAAGTTCGGTGTATTCTTTGAACTAAGATCAGTACAAACATGATCAATTGTAAATTAAGAGTGAAAGACTCTGTCCAAACATCTTTATAGAAATTAATTTTTTTGTGCTTGAGGACCAAGTATCTAAACTAATCACCACAATTTCAGCTACAATTCTGCAGTTAATGGAAATTCAAACACAGCCTATTCTTGTATCTGACAAACTCTTATGATATTTACAGAGAGGTCCTCCATTTCTTAATTATTCTTTATTAAATGTGATCTTGACAATTTGCTTAAAGAATTGCAATTTCGACCAGATCAACTACTATACAGGGAAAAGGACATCATTAATGTACATAAAATATCCTGCTATTTTATTTAAATATGATCTATGTAATTTTACAATATATAATATAACTTGATTCATATCATTGAAGCAAATTGATACAATCTCATGATGTAAGAAACAAAATTATATGACTCTAATACACACAATATAACTTCATGATCTAAGAGAGGAGATGCACTGAGAGAACTGGACCTGACGTTGAGCTTCGATTGGAGACATGGCCTTGAGCTTCGATCATCTTCTGTTATCGAAGAGAAGAACTTGAGCGGAGGTGGTCGTTCGTGCCAGAATCGATGGTGGAGTCGCGGATTACGAAGAGCGCTAGAGTGAGAAGGAGAGGGAAGAGGAGGAAGAAGTGAGCTGAGAACAGGCTTGAAGGGAGAAGAGTGAGGAATAGAGGAAGCGGAAGAAGATACGAAGGCCTTAGGTTTATGCCTAGTTCGTGTTCATGTTCAAGTAGTTCTAATTGACTTGGGTAATATGGTCACAAAATTTTAGTTCTATTATTTTAGTGGTAATATATTTATATATATTATAAAAGAAACGTACAGTGGAAATTACAAAAAAAAATTGAACTTTCAGGTGGCAAAAATATAACATTTTACTTTCCTATGATAAATTCTCAATTTCCTTAATTTTGAGTGGCACAGCAAACTTTTTCTCTTTTTTATTACTTTCTCTTGTTCTTGTTGTCCCTGTTTATTTCCAACAAATCACGGGAACAAGAATTAGGCCCCCAAGTACCAGTTACGGAAAACATTGATTGAAACCTAAGATTCTAATTAACGCGTGGAATGATCTTAAGCAATTCCGCTATGAACCGCTATGAATTTAAAAGATGGCAGCGTTCTTCAACGGCTCCAAGCATATAAACCCATGGATTGAGCCCACGATCACCAATTCAATGGATAGATGTTATTCATCCAACGATCAGGATTAACTGTAGTTGATTAAATAATTAAACAAGATACCTAGATTGAGTTATTCAGGTGCTATAAAATATTAGGCATTCTGTAAACAGAAACGACGATTATGATGAAATAAAGTTTGTTTATTGTCCAATTCCCTTTTATTCATTTTATTTTTATCTCTTCAATTGTCTCACAATTAAGTCTGTAATTAATTCAATTTCCCAATGAATTGAATTAAGAACGTGACAAAGAGGAAAAAGTAAACAACAAAATGCACAAAAATGAAGACCTTGAAAAATCTGCTAGAAGTGGTTGCGGTACATGAGGCAAGGTCTCATCATAGTCAATACCATAAGTCTGACTGTATCCTTTTGCAACCAGTCGGGCTTTGTACCTATCAACCTTGCCTTCTGGAGTTTGCTTGACAGTGTACACCCATTTGCATCCAACAGCACGTTTTCCAGCTGGTAAAGGTACCAACTCCCATGTGTCATTCTTCTTCAACGCCTGAAGTTCTTCCTGCATGGCACCAAACCATCTAGGATCTTGCTTAGCTACCTGCCATGTGTTAGGTACAGGCACAGAATCTAAAGATGCAAGGAAGGACTTATATGCAGGTGGAACAGATGCATATGAAACGTAATTTGCAATATCATTTCCCCAATTACCATACTTAACAGGAGGTTTCCCAGCATTAACCCTAGATGTTCTACGAAGGGAAATTTGAGGAGAATTGTTACCTATCAACTCTGAGTGAGAATCTGATGGAGCACTTGGGGAAGGACTTGGGGAGGAGCTACTTGGGACATTGGCATTTAAAGGAACAGGCTGCTCATGCTGCTCAGGTTGCTCATGCTCATGCTGCTCAGGTTGCTCATGCTGTTTTGGCCTCCTCTTATACACCATTAGCTCCCCCTGTTTCTCATTTTTACCACTCAGATCATCACCATTTCCATCATTACTTAGATTACTATCACCACTCAGTCCCGACAAAGGACATGGATAATCACCAATTATAACTTCATTCTCCTTCTCCCCCTCTCTACCAGCACTGGTAGAGTCATCTTCAAACAATAAGTCTAACTCTGTCTTTTCTCCATAGTATGGTTCAGATTCTCGGAAAGTCACATCCATACTAACAAAGATCTTTCTTTCAATAGGACTCCAACACCTGTATCCTTTCTGATTTGAGGGATAACCTATAAAGATGCATTTAACTGCCCTCGGGTCTAGCTTTCCTACTGTCAATCTGTGATCTCTCACATAGCACACACATCCAAACACCCTGGGTGGAACAACAAAATCATTAGATCCAAATAGTACCTCACGTGGTGTTTTCATTCCTAACACTCTTGATGGCATCCTATTGATCAGATAGGTTGCTGTCAAAACTGCCTCACTCCACAGAAACTTCGGTACGTTCATTCTCAGCATTAATGAACGTGTCACCTCCAATAGATGTCTGTTCTTGCGCTCAGCTACTCCATTTTGTGCTGGAGTATCTGGACAAGTAGTTTGATGGAGGACCCCTTGCTCAGACACAAAATTGGCAAATTCTTTGTTGACATACTCAGTTCCATTATCTGTTCGAAGGACCTTCACCTGTATTCCAAATTGAGTTTTTACACAAGCACAGAAATCTTTAAAGCATTTGAGAACTTCAGATTTCTGTTTCATCATGTATACCCAAGTCATGCGTGAGTAACAATCAATAAAGGTAACAAACCATCTAAATCCACTAACAGAAGTAATAGGACATGGTCCCCAAACATCAGAATGAACAAGTGCAAAAGGCTCCAAACTTCTTAAACCAATCATTTTATAACTAGAACGAGTATGTTTTCCAAGTTCACAAGCATCACAAAATAATTTATCCCTATCTACTTTATTCATCAAATCAGGATCCAATTTATTCAGACTATCAAAAGATAAGTGTCCTAATCTATTATGTTGCAACATAGCCTCTGCTTCTGCTCCTTTTTCCATAGCAGCAACGAGCATAGCAGCTTCCTTATCCAGATACCAAAGTCCATCACGCCTGTTGCCATTCCCAAGTCTCCTCCCCGTTTTCTTTTCCTGAATCAAACATGTATTTTGATCAAAAAGAACAGTGCAATTCAATTGATCAATCAGTGAGCTAACAGAGAGTAAATTAACAGGAAAAGAAGGAACATGCAACACTGATGGTAGAGTAATATAAGAATTACAATTGACTGAACCAATACCCTTGACAGGTTGAGATGTACCATCAGCAGTTTGGACTGTATCTGGTTGGATTTGTTGACTAGGACAATATTCCAGAAATTCATTAGATGATCCTGTTATATGACTAGATGCACCTGAATCTATAATCCAATCTACATGAGATTTAGTGGATGCAAAAGCCTGTGCCTGAATACCTTTAGTCACATGAGCATAATAACCAACATTACCGAAGTAAGCACTATCATCACATTCCTCCGAGACCTTTCCCTTGCCTCTAGAGCTCTCAACTTGGGCTTTGAAAAGTCTCAGTTCTTCCAGCTCTGTCAGTTCTCCGCCAGTTGTTTCTGTTGCAGCCTGGGGTTCCTCTGTCGCGGCAAAATGAGCAACACCTCGACCTCTACGCCCTCGGGTTCCTCGCCCTCTATATCCATTACCACGCCCACGACCACCATATCCACCTCTCTGTCCTCCACCCCCTCGGCCACCGATAGACTTGCGAGGCGCAGGACAATTGAAGCTGAGATGACCTTTCAGTCCACAATTAAAGCAGTCCCTGTCATCCCTGACTTGGGTTCCAGGCACCGCCATTGCTGAGCGAACAACGGGCACGGCTTGAGATGTCATCACCTTCTGTCTGACCTCTTCTTCCTCCATCGAAGCAATAACCTCATTCAATGATGGAAGTGACGGCAAATGACATATTGCCGCTCGTCTTGTCTCAAATTTCGAGTTCAGACCTTTCAGGAAGCGAGCCACACGCCTCCGTTCAAGATACTGCATTCCACAAAGAACATCTGTTGGATCTTTCAGTGACAAGGGGTCATAGTGATCCAAATCAGCCCACAAACTGCGCAACTCTGCTGCATACTCGAGAACTGATTTCTCTCCTTGGACAGTGGCATCGATCCTTTCTTCCACATCAAGCATCATCATCACACTCCCAGCTCCTGAGTACATCTTAGCCAGAGTATTCCAGATATCTGTTGCACTTCTAATCGATTCCACCATCCCAGCTATGGCTGGAGACACAGATGTCAACAACCAAGAAACCACCAAAGAATTCATGTGACTCCATCTTGTCCACTCAGCACCTGATTTGTCAATAGGTTCGATACACTCTCCTTTCACATATCCTTCGAGTCCTTTCATGTGAAGGTTCAGCAACGCCCTCCGAGACCAACTCAGATAATTTCTCGTCCCCTCGAGTTTGATATCATTAGGCAACAATTCTATTTTTTGTATCATCTGTGACTCTGACACAGATCCAATCTTCTTACCAGACTCTTCAAACTTCACATTTAATAATTTGGCCATTCCTTCCATAACGGCCTGCAACTCTTCATTAGTCACAAATTCACCCATTTTCACAATTAGATCTATATCTCAAACACAATCACAACTAGAGGACGAGATCAATCACAATTCAACCACAAACCGTGCGGACGCACACGATCACGGTTTCAACGTCTAACGAAAAAAACAGATCTAAAGATAGAGATAAATAACACCTGGAGACATCTATGTTCTGTTGGTCTATGCGTGGTCCACACAGCAACCATCTTCACTTAGTACTTGGTGTTTGCGCGGCTCACACAGATGAGGTGTCTCCTATTTGGTCCACAGTCGCGGTGCACAGAAAGAGAGAGAACCTTTGGTCCACAATCGCGGCTCACGCGACACACGCGGGGCAGAGGTGGTGCACACGCGGCTCACGCGACACACGCGGGGCAGAGGTGGTGCACACGCGGTCTACAAGCCAGAGAAGAATACGGAAGAGAGAAGAGAGAGATTGAGCGGAGAAGAAGAGATCGAGCACGGAGACAAAGGTCTGCGCAGTCAACCGGCTCTTGATACCATGTTGATTGAGAAAGAGATTTAGGTTAAAAGTAGGGATTATGGCCTCTGTACAGAGGCTCCCCTTTTATATTAATCCAGAATCGTACTTTTACAAATAGGACCCTAGACTTTTACAAATATTAATCCAGTGCTTACAGCTTATTGTCCAACACTGGTGTACTTTCAAAGTTTCATCCTTATATTTGGAAAATTAAAACTCCACCTAAAGTTAGAATTTTCCTTTGGCTGTTGCTTCAAGACCGATTACTGACACAGCAAAATCTCATGATAAGAGGTTGGCCATCCCCTGCTACATGCCCGTCTTGTTCTTCTCCATCCGTCGAAACTTCCTATCACCTTTTTTTGCAATGCCAATTTGCAACGTCAGTTTGGTCTTTGATACAAACCCGATTTAGGCTACCTATACTCAACTACACGTTGGGAATTGCTGATTTCTGGCTGTCTTACAGACTTTATGACAAATCTTGGGATATCATCTGGGCTGCTACATCTTGGAATATTTGGAAGGCACGGAACAGACGAATTTTCTCTAATGATTCAATGGCGCGGAGTTCGTGTTGAAAGAGATCTGCACATGTGTTCAATCTTGGATGAAACATGTCTAGTTTTTTATTAGTTTTACTGTTCCTTGTATAGACTTTTTTATTTAAATTTTTTTCTTTTTGTAAATATTTTTTTTTTTTTATTTAATAAAATTTGCCGGTGTGGTACTTTGCCACCCGTCCCTCAAAAAAAAGAAAAAAGAAACCAACATGTCACGCTCAACAATAAATGTCTCCAAAAAAATGGGCAAAGACTTTTCCATCTCTTATACACCAACCTTGATACAGGGGTTTAAAAGGGTTGGGTTCAAGACCCTGATATTGATACAAGCAGGAAAAAAAAACTGCCATGTATGCATTCCGGTGTTTGAAACTCTAAAATGAAACAGACTTAGTTTCAGTGTTCTGAACCCGAAATTGTGTATTTATTTATAAAATTTAAATACTAAAGTAATTTTTCTTGAAATATTGATATTAATTATTTTTATTGAAAATCCGAAACTATTGCAGAACGAACTAGATTTATAATTCAACAAAGTTTTTAATTACATATACGAAATCCTACTTGCTGAATTTTATTGGCAAAATACTTTATTTTAACAGTACTTCATTATCTTATTTCTGATTTCTGATTACGAAATAATTGGTAAAGGAATAAAGGATTAATTATGACTCTAACAACTTACAATAATGATTACAGCTAAACGTACTCTGTCGTTCAAATTTGGTAATGGCAGACCCAGATAAGCACGCAAATTTGGATCCATAAAATTAGAAAAAAAGAAATTTTAAAAGAGGTTTTTTTCAATTTTTCAAGTTCCAAAATTTTTAGTTATCTTGAATTATTTTTTTCCTAAGCATAATTTATTTAGTAATTGGATTACCAAATATTTATCCATCATTTTTTACTCTAAGGATTTTCTTCTGCACGGTAAAAAATTCAAAATGATATAAACTGTAAAAACACGAGTTTGTTATTTTTACTCTATTTAACTAGATGATGTTTCAAAACTCGAGTTACGATAAAAGAGAATAAAAGTAATAAATTGGTAAGTATTGTATTCTTAAGTACAATAAATCATTTTTTGTTTATTTTATGACTATTTATATGAGTAGAATCAAACTTAAAATCGTCTATTAAAATTTAGTTAATTGTGCTCATAATTATTAATTATCTGACAATATTTCATTCTTTTGCAAACTACTTAATATATTTTGTGATAGACAACGATACTTTGTAAAGTAAGATGAAATGTTTATTTTAGCTAGATTCATTTCTCAAAATATGTTTTAAATGATCAACCAAATCATTCAAATTTATTTTTTATATTAAAAAATTATTACTGTCCAAATTTAAATTTCTTCACATTAATATTTTTTCCATACTTGTAAGAGAGGCTAGAAACAATTGATCAAATAGTTTTTAAAAATTCGAAGGATATAAAATTTGGTTGGTAAGAAACTTTTTCAGCATGGGAGCGGATCAATTATTTTATATATAACCAACTCTTAGTCTAGTGACAAAGAGCAATATATATTTGAGTGAAAGGTTGCATGTTCGAAATCCAGAGGGAGATCTTTCATAGACATTTAATGATTTAATTTAAGAAAAAATTGAGAGGTTTGCCCAATTTATCTTATAAATATATATATATAGACGTTGAGAAAAGAATCCGATTGCATCGGATCGATTATTTGATAGTCAAATTTCAATAAATGATTTCGAAATAATTATGTCGGATTACTTCGCACAAACTGTACTTTTGGGAAAGTGGTCATAACAGGCGGCGAAAGCCGAAAGATGCCTTTTTTAAAAAAAAAAAAAAAGAAAAGAAAAAGTAGGTACGTTTTGTAAATTGATTAGTGAGTTGAGTAGTTTGACCAACCACAGAAAAAAAAAATTATATTAGACACGTTCGTAAATTAATTTGTAACCATTCTCCTACCTGTCGCCATTCCGCTAACCTCGGGGAAGTTGCACTAATTTTATTTATGCTCTTCACAGTTCTAGTTAACTAATTAAGCAGCTAGCGCTGCAGCAGCACTCTGCCGAGGTATGATGCCAAATCTCTTTTCGTATATATATATATATATATATATATATATATATATATATATATATATATATATATATATATATATATATATATATATATATATATATATATATATATATGTTCTATATTCACTCTGCAATACTCCAATTGCTTTTAAATTATTAACCACTGTGTGATAATTACTTACTGATAAGAGAACAGAAATATAGACCCTTTTTAATTTTTTCCCAAGTTTGCCTTTCAGCTAAGCTTTTCAACCAATGAATCAATCTATATATTGGTATTATTTATGGTCAGTAACCGTTTGAAGAAAGGTTTTTGAGTACGGGTACAAAGAATTTCAATTATGTACATATGAGCTTCGTCCATCGATCATCCCTCAGAAATAGTAGCTTAGGCCAACATAGGCTGAAGCGTTTGTGTGGAAGAACAGCATTTTCGTTCTGACATATATATACAAATATAAGGGACCTAGTTGAATAATTAAGCATGGAGGCATTTGGTAGTGTAGTAAGGATTGTATAAGTTAAGTATGCATAAGTATTTATGTAATGTTATATAATGGATGTTTGATTATACAGTAATGAAGAGTAACTTATTAATGTATGTATATATTCATGTCAAAAGACTTTAGTGCCCCCGAATTTGAATTATTTGATTTAGTAAAGGACAATGCATATTTGGTATGCAATACATATTTGGACTGTCTATTTTAGATCAGAAGATTGAAATCTGACATAATAATTATTATTATTTAATATTAGTAATAAGAATAATAAATAAGTAATAACAAGAAAAAATATTATAATAATATCATAATATTTTAATAAAATAATTAATAATAATAACATTATAAAAGGTAATTATTATTATGTAATACTAATAATCTGAATAATAAAATAAGTAATAACAAAATAATATTGTAATATTACAATGAAATAATAATAATATATTATTATTATTATTATAAAAATAATTAATGGTTATATTATTATAGTTTTTGTTACAATATTCTTATTATAATAAAACAAATCATATTCCTTCTTTTGAATAAGTAGTAATAATAATAATAATAATAATAATATAATAATATTTTAAAAATAATTATTATGAACTGCATTAGTGCTAGACATTGAGAGCCGATGAGTATTAATTGAAGGGTACAAATGTCAAATGAGACGAAAAAAATCCAATGCATAAGTTATGCAACCTCTTTGGGATGTAATAAGTTATGCAGCTTTACAGGGGTGTTTGGTTGCATAAGGGTTGCATAACTTCTTATGCAACTTCTTATGTATGAAACAAACACCCCCATATAAGGAATAACTCTGTTTTAGTTAACAAGCAAAAGAAAAGGGGTTTCGTTGTGCTAACATAAATTAGATAATAATGTTAGTTTCTGCTAGTCCACTGCAAGTAACTGTGAATTATTAATTCAATTGATCTAGTAAAGTTATAAGATTTTTGCTAGGTGGAATCATAATATCGTATTTTTGTGGTGATTTTTGCTTTCTCATTTAGATGGTGTACCTTGGTACTTGACTACCAATTCTGGTGCATACAAGATATTTGACAGTAATCCGCATAAGGACCACAGCCACATTTGGATCCTAAGTAGTAACTGCTTATGGATCTTTTTCACAAATTCACACTTTGGATATGTAATTCGATAGGTGCATTTCTAATTCATTGATCACTTAGTTACTTCAAAAACTTTTCAAGAAATATTTTAAGTTTTATTTTCATTCATCTTAGGACTAAGCCTCATACTAAAACTGTCCTTTTTCTTTAACATCTGATAAATGCTCGGAATCATGAAGACAATTTGCCAGTTGCTCAGTCACATGCAAAACACTGAAAATATTATAAAAAATCTCATTTTTATTTTTGAGCTTTAATGGACAGTGGAAATTCTTGGCAATTTTATCAATTGTTGTACACCCTTGTCCATTTACTTATTTGATTATTTGATCTGGCTTATTTGTTAATTTGGATTTCCAGGTCAATACCCAATTCTTCAAATTTGGAGAAAAACTCTATGCGACATGGTTTTGCCTGAAGAGGACAACTTTTCTTCCTTATTACTTGATGAAGCACGAACATCAATAGATAATATGAACCACACAAACTTCTCACAATGTGAACATGAAAAATATGCAAATAATGAGAATGAGTTGATGTTGTGCCCAACACTAGACTACATCAATAGGATTCTATTGGAAGAAGATATTGATGTACAATTAAGTGAGAAGCAAGATGTGGCAGCTCTATCAGACATGGAGAAACCTTTCTATGATATTCTTGGAGAGCAGTATCCACCTTCACCGGATAACCAGTTAGTTTTAAGCAAAACAAAATCAAATCATAATTCCAACACCTTCAATTTGAATAATGAAATCATACCCAGCTCAATTGGTACAAGCTCAATGGAAGACTCGAGAAGTGAGAGCATACTGGCAAAGGAATTCCTGAGAGGATTGGAAGAAGGAAAGAAGTTTCTTCCAACCATCAACAATTTAGCAATTAATTTTCAGGTTAGCAAACTTACATTAGATATGGCGCATAAAGTGAAGTCATCAGAATTGGAGGAAGAGAATGCTCATGGCTTGGCGAATAGGCCCAAGACAAGAAAGAGCTCAAGTGCTGCAGACTTGAATATTTCGGAAGGACGAAACAACAAACTGTCCATGATTTCTACTGAGGAAATAACAAGAGATGAAATGTTTGATAAAATTCTACTTTATCATGGAGATGAGTATGCAATAGAAGAGATTACACATATGCGACAAATAAGGAAATGTGAAGCAAAGCCCCATTGTAACCAGAAGAAAAACCTAGAGGACGACATTAATCTTGAGTTTCTCCTTGTACAAAGTTCTAATGCTGTTGCACTCGGTGATCGTAAAATGGCTGAAGAACTTATAAAAGAATTAAGGAAACAAGCCTCCCCAATTGGCAGTGGTACCCAAAGACTTGCATGTATCCTTACTGATGGATTACAGGCTCGCTTGGATGGCACAGGGAGGGAGACCTATCGCCGACTCGTCAATAGACAAATTTCAACCAGAGAAATTTTGAAGGTTTACCATATGTACATTACAGCCTGTCCTTTTTTGAAAATTTCATACTCCTTTACTAATGATTATATTTGTAAAGTAGCAGAGAATGCATCGAGGATCCATATAATCGATCTCGGGATTAATTTTGGTTTTCAGTGGCCCCCTTTAATTCAAGCTCTTTCTAAAAGAAAAGGCGGTGCGCCAAAACTCCGAATTACTGGTATAGATCTACCTCAACCCGGCTTTCGTCCTACCGAACGAATCAAACAGACTGGATTAAGGCTGGAAGAATATGCAAAGAATTTTGGTGTTCCTTTTGAGTATCACTGTATTGCCACATTGTGGGAGACCATCTGTATTGAGGATCTCAAAATTGATGATGAAGAAGTGCTTATAGTTATCAGCTTGTATCGTTTCAAACAAGATAGAGATGAGACATTTGCGAAGGATAGCTCTAGGGTCCACGTCCTCAATCTTATACGGCAGATAAAACCAACACTTTTTATCCTCGGAATATTTAATGGATCTTTTAGTCCCTTGTTCGCCAGACGGTTTAGAAAGGTTCTATTACAATATTCCTTGTTATTCGACATGTTTGACACGTTAGTTCCACGGGATGATGAGGGAAGGCAGCTAATGGAAAGAGCGTTGCTTGCTCCTCCTATTTTTAATCTTGTGGCATGTGAAGGATGCGATCAAGTGGAGAGACCTGACACATACAAGGGATGGCACAACAGTATCTCTGAGGCAGGCTTTCAACAGCTGCCCCTTGATCAGGGTATAGTCAAAAATTGCAATGCGAAGGTGAAAAGTGGTTACCATGAGAGTTTCTTTGTCGACGAAGAAAGTGACTGGCTGCTTCAAGGTTGGAAAGGAAGAATCAATTATGCACTGTCTGTGTGGAAGGCAAAACTAGAATACTCTTAAGATCTGTAGATATGTGCAATGTTAATCAGTACAAATATATTTCTACATGTACTTATTTAAATCTCTGACCACTTATTAGAAGTTATTTTCAATTTATGTACCAAGATTTTATGTTCCAAAATTGAGCTTGTATTGTACCCTTCAATAGAATAGAGACCTGTCCTGGAGAGTGAACGGTAAGTGAATGGTGCCGGAGAGGTTCCGCTTCAAGTGGAAGACCAAACACCAGTCTTTACAATCAGAGGATGTGTTGAGCTGTAAAGATTCAATTCTGTCTGTGAAAAACTAACTGATCCGTTGTAAATGGTTAAATTTTTATCAGGCTTTGGTAAATAGTGAAAAGGAATTTATTTTTTATTTTTGTAAATAAATAAATTAAACACTTTCCTAGATTTTATTTCAGATAAATTACCTGCAACTGCAAACATTAATTTTCAGTAAAAAATATTTTTTACTGAAACTCGTAAAAAAATCGGAAATGATGGCCACCGAGTTTACCTTCGGAACTTCTACCATATAGCTACTCGAGGCAATCAATAATATGTAGATTCATCGTCTTATTATTTCTCTTAAATTTTCCTAGATTTTTTTTCAGATAAATTACCTTCGTATTTTCTTGAAAATGTATAAATTCATGCCTGTGCCCCTAGTGGGCCCATGCACAAGGAAGCACAACCTCCATCAGTAAGATTCACTTAACAAACCCGGCCCATCGAGTACTGATCTTTTACTCTCTCTACATTTTCCCAAAATTTTATTAGCGGATAATGGATATAAATAAAAAATAAAAAATAAATCAAAGTATACTTGGGATCGATTCCCGAAAATGGGGCATTATGGGACTATCAAAAATAGATATTGCACTCTGGACTCCGGTTCGGCGGTTTCCCACTACCATCTCCTGTTTAATTTTTTTTTTTGTTCCCCTTTGAGGCTTTGATTGCTTCATTCTGCTGTCCTGCTGACAATATTCATAGAATTTTGTACGATTATTTGTACTTAAACTATTCTGTTATATTGTGATTGTTTCATTGAAAAGATTGTGAAAAAAACCCCATACATTATTTCGTATTTTCTCTATTTAAAGATTAATTTCAAAGTCTCACGTATTATAAATATCTTGACTTAATAAATATTTTTGAAAGCATAATTTGTATTCTCTAATTGAATGTGTACAGAATTTTTTATATATTTTATGGAAAATGGTTAATGTTCTCTGCATGTAAGTGATTAAAAAGATAAAAGTATAAAGAGTGTGAGTCCTGTAGTTATTAGTTCTCCTTAACTGACTCATGTTTTGAAACTCATTGTTTGGTTACTGAAAATATAAATAATAAGCATGTACATAATTTATATCTATGTAAAGAATTTCTTAATTGAATAAATATTGGTATATAACTTATATATAATAGTCTACATTAATTGTCTAAAAAAGGTAATTAATGGTCTCCATTAATTGTTAGAATGTTATGTTCGTCCATAAGTAAACAATTCTAGATAATAAATTTTCTTATTTATTATTTTTTTGATCTAGTATTAAATTAAATTTACAAGCTACAAAAAATTCTGAAATGCTGAAATTAAAATTGAACAAGATTTAAAGGTATAAATTAAAAATAATTATAGAAAATTGTGATTGTAGAATTTTATTGTATCGGAAATTATGACATTCCATACCTAATTAAAAATTCAGACACTTCAATTTTAAATTTTAAAATAATTATAGAAAATTGAGATTGCAGAATTTTATAGTATCGGAAATTATGACATTCCAAACCTCATTAAAAAAATTTATACAAATAAAAAAAATTATGCATGTGGTCTAGTAGTTCAGTGGTAAGAACACTATGCTGATCTCCATGAGGTCAAGAATTCAAGCCCCCGCATACACCTTTAATTTAAAAAAAAATTAGATTGGATGACAAAAACCTCTCTCTTTCTTAAAAAAAAATAATAAAATCCATTTATAACTATATAAAGGAGAAATTTTCCGAGTCCCAACTCCCAAGTCCAAAGATCCCCCCATAATCCCCAAAGACCGGACAGGGTCAACAAAATACGGAAAGGAGTAGGCCTGGGCGCGGTATCGTCTATACCCGAAATCGTTCCGTTCCTTCCAAACGGAATATATAATGGAATAAAGTTTCGTTTCGTTTCGCAAATGGAAGGGTAAACTGAATACGTGTGTAAAATACAGTTCAAATATAACCGTTTTCCAACGTTCCTTCAAAACGGAACGGAATCATTCTGACTAAAACGGAACGGAAAACCGGAACAATCCATTCCGTTTCCGTTTTCAACGTTACCGACTAGGCCACAACCCACCCCTAGAAAGGAGTTCACTAATAATCTTCTGTTGTAGGAAACTCGAGTAATTGCGTCAATTGACCAATGACCATCCATGATCCACCCACAAAGTTCCAATCTGCTTCTTCTATCTATCGCCTCCACCTCCTCTCTGAAATATAGAGGAGCAGCACCTTCTCGGTTCAATCTAGGAGAAGCCCTGTAATTTTTCCTTTCCTTCTTTGATCGTCGAAGATACCACTCTATTTAGTGAAATATCCAAACGGAGTAGTAGCACTCTTTGCAAGGTAATGATCCCAAATCTGTTCTAATATTATATCGTTTTGTTGTGCATATTGCATCATTACATGACAATTGCAGTAACTGATAACAAATTAATTACTTACTGAAAGGAAACGGAGATACAGATTTTGGGCTTCCAGTCTGCCTTCTTCTAGTGAAGATTTTCTATCAGTAAGAGTTAAGGTCCCAGCACTTTGAGAAATTGGTCATTCAGTTTTCGTTGTCTCTCTATTTCCCACTTCCTGATGAAGGTCTTTGTACTATAAATACAATTATCAACTAGATTAGCATCATCCATCAATCATCCCTTATGGTCTTATGTATAGTAGCTTAGGCCAGTATAGGCTCCAGCAATTGTTTGTGGAAACAAGAGCATTCGGTTGACATATACAATTTAGAAGGACCCGGGTGAATAATTAGAAATCCTAATGAGGCCCAGGTCTATAAGATTGTTGCTAGTTCGAGTTATTTGTTCATATATTTGTGATGATTGTTACTATGTCTTAGCTGGTGGTTGGTGGTACCTCTAATTTATTTTGCACACAAGATGTTTGACAAAATTCCCCATAGAGTGTTATTCTCACTTATGGAACCTAACTTCTAATGGGGCCTTCACAAATTCTCACTT